>BLBF01000127.1:6448-59772 GCA_015471245.1 Laticauda colubrina
GAAGGAAAGCAGAGGGAGAGGGAGAGAGAAGGGAAGGAAGGAAAGGACGAGGGAGGGAGGGAGGGAAGAAAGGAGGGAGGGAGGGAACCAGTCTGGGTCAGTGCTTGGGGTGCCTGTGGGCCTTTTTGCACTTCTGAGCCCAGGTGACCTGGAGGTGCTCCAGGAACTCCCCAAAGGAGCTGCAACTCGAGGGGAGGGAGCAAAGAACACAGAATAGAGCTGGAAGGGACCTTGGAGGTCTTCTAGTCCAACCCTCTGCTCAAGCAGGAGACCCCGTATACCATTTCAGATGAGTGGCTGTGTCGCCTCTTCCAGGACAGGACTCTTGCCCCCTCCCCCATGACCCAACGCACAGGAGCCCCCCCCCTCCCCCGGGGCACTCACACTCTCCCTGCTTGCCTCCCAGGTGTGGCCGGCCCTTTCTTGTGCCCGGATCAGGACCAGGGCCGGGAGAAGATGCCTTACTCGGTGGAAACCCCCTACGGCTTCCTGCTGGACCTGGACTTCCTCAAGTACGTGGACGACATCGAGAGAGGCCAGACCCTCCGGAAGCTGCCCCTCCCCCGCAAAGTGAGGGGCTCCAAGCAGGCCCAGAGCTTCCCCCGCAGCCAAATGGGGGGCTGGGCCTCCACCGAGTCCCTGTCCTCCTCCGCCAGCGAGGATGGGAAGCTCGCCTTCTCCCCGCGGCCCCGAACGGCATCCTACGGAACCAAGGACCTCGCCGGCAAAGACGGCTGCTCCTTCCCGACGTCTCCTGCACCTGCGCCGGCCAGCCGGCTTCTCCCTCCAGCTTCCCCCAATTCGGTGGGTAGAGGCAGCCGGGTGGAGACCACCTTGCTGGAGACCAGCAGGAGGCTGGAGGAGGCACAGCTGAGTTTGGTGAGCGGCGAAGGGCCTGCAGTGCCCAAGAGGACGGGCGGCCCTTCCAAAAACAGCACGTGTCCCCCCAACTCTGCGTCCTCTCCGTCCGGGGAGGGCCAAGCTGAGCCTGTGAAGACCAGCCCCCCAAATTCAGGAAGGAGTACCCCGGTTCCGGCCGTGAGCCCCGCACACCTCCATCACGTCCGCGAGCAGATGGCTGCTGCTCTCAAGCAGCTGAAGGAGCTGGAGGAGCAGGTGAAGATGATCCCCCTCCTGGAGGAGCAGATCTGCCAGCTAAAGCAGGAGAAGGAGCAGCTGGTGGCTGGCTTGGGGGAGAAGGGGGAAGCCAAAGCCAACGAGTCGGGGGTCTTCGGCTTCCCCCCAAGACAAGGCCTCAAAGATGAGCCTGCTTGTCTGGACACAGGAGGGCCCCAGCCTGAGAGTGAGGGAGAGGCGACCAAAGGAAGGACAAGTAAGATAGCAGAGCTGAAGAAACTGACCAAGCGGCTGACCGGGCCAGAGAGGGCCGGGAAGAGCAGAAGGGGGGGGGCGGCCCTCAAGAGTGGAGCAGCCCAGCCAGAGGTCCATCGGAGTCGGAGAGCAGGTGGACATGAGTGAAGTGGTTTGTTATTACCAGAGCCAAAGACTGTGCCGGGAAGTGGCTGTTGGGTGTGAGACGGAGACCTGCGACGCAGAGGTGTGGGTGATGGAGTCCTTCCTTGGGGTTTCGTCAGCTGCAGAGGAAGAAATGCAGCTGGTGCAGCAGACAGTCCAGCACCAGCAGACCATCATCGCCATGCTGGAGGGGCACCTCAAGGAGGCCACCGAGGAACTGGAGGAGTTGAGGGTGGAGGTTTGCTCCCGTAGGCCAGGCACCCTGGTCAGCCAAGCTACCTCGGCCTGTCCAGAGATGGCTGAAGCCTGCGTGGAGGCCGTGACGCCCACCCGGTGCCAGGCTGTGGGCAGCCACGTCGAAACGGTGGAGGCTGGCGTCCAGAGCTTTCTGCAAATGTCCCACGTAGGAGTCGGTTGCAACTTGCAAGAACTGAATGTCGAAGCAAAGCCCACCGAGGACTCACCACGGAAAGCATCACCGATCCCCCTGGAGACGGAGCACAAGGGCCACGAAGGACACCTCAAATCCACAGTGGCAACACCTGGCACAGCTGAGGAGGGGTCCGGCTCAGAAGATGCCAAGCAGTCCACCAGTGGCAAGGAAGGGACTCTGGTCCAGCTGGCTTTGCAGACCGCAGAGGATGAACCAGATACTGGCCGAGCTTTGCCCCTGGGAATGGGCGGCAAGGGCAGCCGTGAGCCAAACGGGGCAGAGGGGGCCTCGGGGATTGGTGAGTGCCACCGTCACATGCAGCCCACGAGGTCCAAGCTGAAGCCCCCAAACACTGCTGCCCCATGTGTAGCTTGGAAGGTCTTCTCTACATTTTCTTCCTGCCCCTGAAAATGTAGAGAGGTTTTCCTCCCCGCAGAGAGATATCACACACACACACACACACACACACACACACCAGGCCCCTTTGCACAAACGCCACTCCCTCTTTCCCCTTTCTTTGCTTGTAGGTACCTTCCTTGCCCCCTTTCATTCCCCAGGATGAATTCGCACAATGCCGAACACCCCCTGCCCTGACTCACATGAAGTGGCCCCCCCCACTGCACCATGGTTCCCCCCTCCAATCTCCTTGCCCGGGACTTCCTCTGCTTCCCACTTCATGACCCGCACATCTTGGGTTACGACCACCACACCAGGGCTGCCTGGATTACTGTCACTAAAGCGATCGAGTTAAAGACTGCTGAGCAATGGCAATCCTGGTCCCCCGGGCAGTTGGAACAGAACGACTACCAGGTTTCCCCGAAAATAAGACCCAACTGGACAATAAGCCCTAGTGTAATTTTTCAGGCTGCTCATTGGCTGATAATATAAGCCCTACCCCCAAAACAAGTCCTGATTAAGATTGTCAGCCAGCCGCATTTCCTTGAAAAAAATGAGACCTACTCATGTCTAATTTTTGAGAGCAAAAAATAACACAAGACCCACTCTTATTTTCGGGGAAACATGCGGCATCTGTACAGGCAGGGTATCAATCTAGTAATGACATCATTGTGATGGGGGGGGTCTTCTCCTCCCCCATCCTCCACTCACTCACCCACCCCTCCCCTTCCTCTGCAGGTGCTCTGAAGTCCATAATGAAGCGGCTGGACAGCCCGGCCAAGGCAGAGCCGGGGGTCAGTGGGAAGAAGACCCTCCAGTTTGTGGGCCTCCTGAATGGCGAGTACGGACCTCTCCTCTCCTTTGGTGGGAGAAAAAACTGAGGGGTGGACCAATCACAGGGCCCCACACAGCCTGGGCGGAGGGGGAGGATGTAGCTGATGGTCCCCTTGCTCGATGTTGCTCCTTGGAAGCTTGGTCTCATCCACTGGGGCTTCCTACCCCTTTGGGATCGAGCCTCCATGCCCAGAGGCAGTCTTCCTTCCCCCCCCCCACCAAACACCAGCACTTGCCACCCCCTGATCTGGAGTACATGCTCGGGTCCTTTAGAGGGGAGTGGGAGGCACCAGAGAGGCAGGGCTGGATAGAGAGAGACCCCTGCCCCATTCAGGAGCAGCTGGCGAGAAGAGAGGGCTTTGGGCTTCCCTGCCTTGCTGGTGGGATTCTGTTGGGGGTCTTGGCAAGATTTGCTAAGATCACATCTGGGACCCTGGCCCTCCTCTGACGCCCTCTCTCGTGGCAGGTATGAGAGCACCTCCAGTGAGGAGGAGGAAGAGGAGGAGACCCCAGGCGTGGGATCTGCCCACCGCTCCTTCAGCGAGACCCTTGGTGGCTTGGAGGGCGCTGTTGCTGCCAGCCCGGATGTCAGCGAGAGCAGCGAGGAGGAGGAGGAAGGCAGCCCGGGCACAGAGGCAGCACCAGGGCACCCGCAGCTGAGCCCTGAGCCTGAAGACGCTGCCGGACGGGGAGGAGCGACTCCCAAGGTCAAAGAGAGGTAAGAGCGGTGAAGGACCCCAGAGCCTCAAACCACAGGGTTCCCTGCCGAGGCTGGGGGTGGGATACAAAAATCCCGGTTCTCGGGTGGGCGTGGCCTACCAGAACTTCCAGGAGGGCCATTTTTTGCCTTCCCCAGAGTCCGGAGGCCTCCCTCGGGCCTCTGGGAGGGCCAAAATGGCCTCCCGGACTCCGGAGGCCAGAAACAGGCCCATTTCTGGACTTCCGGAACTTCCCTCCCAGAGCCTGCACTCACCTGCATCCAAAATGGGTCACATGGAGACTCCTGGGAGGGGCGGGGCTGGGTGGGCGGAGCCAGCCAGTCAGTTTCACGACCGTTTTGGCGAACCAGATGTAAATTTAACACCTGGTTCAGCCGAACCAGTCCAAACCGGCGGAATCCCCTCCCCTGGTTGGACTAGAAGACCTCCAAGACCCCTTCCGACTCTGTTGTTCTCAGATTCCAAGGCCTCTTCCGGACCTTCCTTGCAGGGAATGGCCTGGATTTTCCCGCCTTCACCAACTCCAGGCATGCTCTTTTTCCAGACTGGGTTCCTCCCTTCTGTAGGAGATGCCACCCAGGCTGGAATCATAAAAGCAGCCCGCGTGTGTCCTCTCCTCCCTCAGCCAGCGGGAATTTTGGGAGCTGAACTCCCCCACCCACCCAAGAGGGAAAAAATATTGGACCGGATGATGGAAAAGTTGCTTCCAGCCCTCTTGGTCTGAAGGACTTCCTGGAAAAACTGAAGCGGGCCCTGCTGTGGATCTTCAGTAATCTCAGCTAGGATCTGGAGCAACTTTAAAATCTTCAATAATCTGAGCTAGGATCCAGGGAAACTTTAAAACGTAAAATAACTTGAATTAAAACCCTGAGAAACTTAAAAATCTTCGGTAATCTGAACTGGAATCTGGATATTTTAAAATCTAAAATAACCTGTACTAAAACCTGGAGAAATTTAAAAATCTAAAATAACATGAATTAAAATCATACCAGCCAGTGACAAACCTCAGGACCCCTCGAAAGCAGAAGAGGAGGAGCCTGGCTTTGGGGAGATCAAAAAAGAGGGGAGGACCCCTCTGCCCCCCCCCCAAAGCAAGAGGCATTAAACCAGAAATGGCCACTACTGGTTTTGCAAGTCCATCTTGAGGGCCGGTCCGTTTTCTTGGCCGGATGCGTTGTGTCCCCCGCAAAGGGTCACTCAGCCGGCTGACCCCAATCGGCCTCTCCGGCAGGTTTGAGCTGAGCCCCTGGATGAGAGAAGCCTGCCTGGTGGTGAGGGCCCACCTGGGCCAGGGCAGAGGGGCCCCAAAGAGCAAAGAGCTGGTGAGTAGCCCCAGGAAGCGGCCCTTGGGCTCGGGGGAGGCGGGTCTTCACCCCGCACCTGGCAGAAGCCGCACTGGGCCAGGGGGGACCCCACATCCTTGCACAAAGGACCCAAAGTGATTCATCTGCTTCCCCACTTTTGGGGGGCAACTCGTGGCAGCCGTCTCAGGGCTGCTTTGTCCCTCAAACTGGCCGGCACAGGCTTGCCGGAGTTACGGGTTTTCCTCCCCGTCTCTGGGCGCAAGGGGAGTCCCGGAATGGAAACCCTCCTGCGAGGCGGGACAGGCGAGGGCGCGCACTGACTTCTGCTCCGCTTGGCGCCCAGCTGTCCAGCAGCAGCCTGGTCCTGCAGGAATGGTTCCGGGTGTCCAGCCAGAAGAGCTCCCGGGCCAGCAAGGTGGCCAAGTACCTACAGGCCCTGGACGAGCTCTCCCCGGCACTCTTGGCGCACGTCATCAACCTCTCCGACGGCAACGGGAACATGGCGCTCCACTACAGCGTCTCCCACTCCAACTTCGATATCGTCCGGCTCCTCCTCGACACAGGTGACCCACCCAGCCACCCCGGGCAGGTCCCCCATTTCTCAAGTCTGCCCTGTGAGGCAGGTGGCTCTCCAAAGGCCCACGGACAGGATCAGCCCCACCCTTCCAACTGGCCCCTGGAATAGAATCGAGCTGGAAGGGACCTTTGAGGTCTTGCAGACCGACCCCGTGCTCGAGCGGGAGACAAGCGACCGTCCAGCCTCTTCTTAAAAACCTCCAGTGGCGGAGGAGGACGCACGAATTCGGGAGGCAGGTTTTCCCCTGGATTCCGTGTTCCAGCTGTGAAGAAATCTCTCCTTTTGTCCTCCCCTCTTCGGCTCGTTCCCACCTGCTGCTTCTTGCCTTCTGGAAGGCTGCTACCCCGTGTGTGTCCCGTCCCCCCCCCCCCGGGCCTTCTCTTCCCCAGACTCCCCGAACCCAAATCCCACCGTCTCAGCCTCTTTTTGGTCACCTGGGGACCCGAACTGGGCGCGGAGTCTTCCGGGCGTGGCCCCGCGGGGGCTGCATGAAGCAGCGCCAAGGCTTCGGGTGGATGCGGTGCCTCGTCCGTTTCCCCGAGGCAGGACGGGGCTGGCTTTGGGGCTGCTGCCGCCCGCGGCCGGCTGGCTCAGGTTTCTGGGGTCCTCCGCGAGGACGCCGGGGTCCCTCTCGCGGCCCCTGGTTCTGAGCCAGTCCCTAAACAGACTGGAACTGAGAAAGCCTCACTATTTCCCCCGCCCCTCAAGAAAAGCCCCTTTCCACCAGTCTCCCCTGGTGATTGCCAGTTGCTTCAGGAGCATCTCAAAAAAACTGCAGAGAAGAGCAACCCGGATGATGAGGGGACTGGAGGCTAAAACATCCCAACGGTTGCAGGATCTGGGCCTGGCTGGTCTAGGGAAGGACCAGGGGAGACAGGAGAGCGGTCTTCCAATAGTTGAGGGAGTGGGGTTGGACTAGATGATCTACAAGGTCCCTTCCAACTCTGACTTTAATCTGATTTTAATGAGCAAAAGGACCAGGGGAGACAGGAGGGCGGTCTTTGGATATTTGAGGAGGGGCTGCCCCAGAGAGGAGGAGGGGAGGGTCAAGCTGTTCTCCAAGGCACCTGAAGGGCCAGATGAGGAAGAATGGGTGGAAACTGATCCGGGAGAGATTCAAGGTGAGAAAAAAAGGAGAAACTTTCCAAGAGGGAGAACCATCAACGGATGAAACAGAAGTTGTGGGAGCTTCATCCCTGGAGGCTTCCAAGAAGAGACTGGACTGCCATCGGTCAGAAATGGTGTAGGGTCTCCCGCTTGGGCAGGGGGTTGGACTAGATGACCTACAAGGTCCCTTCCAACTCTTGATTATCTGTAAAATCTTCCCCAATGCGGTGCCCGTGGGCCACTGAAGACAAGAAAGGCAACTCGGGGTTGATGGGGGCTTCTCCCCCCTCATGTCCTCACCACCAATTTCTCCCCACCCCAAAAAATAAGGTGTCTGCAACGTCGACCACCAGAATAAAGCAGGCTACACGGCCCTCATGTTGGCTGCACTGGCCACCATGGAGCGGCAGGACGACATGGCCGTAGTCCGGCGCCTCTTCGACCTGGGCAACGTCAACGCCAAGGCCAGTCAGGTAGGTCTCTCGGGGGGGGGCAAGGTGGGACCGGAGAGGGGTTCAATGGGGAGCAGGGCGCTCTGGGCATGCTCGGGAGCCCTCTGACAGCCCTTGTGCCCGTTTCCATTGGGGTTGCAGGCCGGGCAGACGGCGCTGATGCTGGCGGTCAGCCACGGGAGGCAAGAGATGGTGCAGGCCCTCCTGGCGTGCGGGGCAGACGCCAACCTGCAGGACGAGGAGGGCTCCACCGCACTCATGTGCGCCTGTGAGCACGGCCGGGCGGAAACCGTGCGGCTGCTTCTGGCGCAGCCGGCCTGCGATGCCTCCATCGCGGATCATGTAAGTCGCTACCTCCGGTTGTCTCAAGCTGCTAGTCCTCAGTATGGTAAACATTCCCAAAGGAGGTTCACCCAAACCCAACTTTTCTCTTTGTCGATATTGATGTGGAATCTAACTTTTTAAAAAATGTTTATTGATAGTTGTTTTTTTTCCCTTTGCATACAATATGTGCTTCCAGCAGAGTGTTCTGTTTGGGTCACTCCATTTCCATCTTAAGCTCCTAATTTCTACCTCTGTTGCATTTAACTTAGTGTAAGCTACACAGGGGTCCTCGGTCTACGACCTGGAACCGAGCCCATGCGCAAACTCCATTTGTGGAGGTGTGCGAAACCATCCCCTCTCCTGCCAGCAGTCCGCAGAACTGGGAAGATTAGGGACTGCTGAGCTACACGAAAGGAAAAGTATTTCAAGGATCACCTCGTGTAAAAAAAAAAAATTCCCTTGTCCATGTTGTTTTCTCCTCTCCATTTTCCCATTTTGGCATGAATTCCAAAGCTGAACTTTTGCAAAGATTAAAAAAAAAAAAGGCAAAAATTCTGGTTTTCCTTCCTTTTAAAGTTCTGGGAACTAAGAATTTGTCGTAGCTTTTCTCATGCAGCCCACTACCCACATTGCCATGGTGCTGTTTAATGCACCCCAATCCCAACCACAATCTCTTTTAGGTGAAGGAACATAATTATCCTTGATTTACTTAGTGGCCATCTGGAGCTACGCCAGGCCTCCCCCGGGGTACTTACCACCTGTTTCTGAAGTTTCAGTGCCCATCACCACCATGCCACGTGGCTGCAGATGTTTTGGAGGTTTGCAGCGTCCCAGCTCACGCGGCCACAATTTAATGCTTTTGCCAAACAAAATGGCGTTTCCCACGTTCAGCAAAAGTGGTTCATGGCGAAGACTGGGTTTGCCTGACGGATCACAGTGGTTGCTTTATGTCCCAGCCGTGATTAAATCCACTATGCCATCTCACAAGGCGAGAAGGAAGTGAAAATCACCTCAAAGCCATTAAAACTTTGGGCATTCCGAACTCGAACATCAAGGAGCAGTGCCAGCGGCGTGGCAGCCACCCCCCATTCCAGACCATCACTCCGAGACGGACTTCTCTGCAAAGGTTCCATTGTTTGGACAGTTGCTGGCACATCCGTGAAATCCCGAATCTGAAAAGTTTCAGGCTTCCTTGCAAAAGTCAAAACTACAAATCCATTTCCCCCCACCCCCCCTTAGCTATCACCACACCACATGGTCCAATCCCCGTCCGTCCTCAAGCAAGATCCCCAAAACTCATTATGCGCCACACTCCGGGACCTTGAACCAAACAAAAGAATTTTATTTTGTCTAACTAGATATACTCCAATGAATTCCCCCCTCCCACTTTCTCAGGCTCAGTTATGGCAGCGTGGAAGCATCGAATCTCAACAGGGCTTCCAAAGCTGACAAGCAGAATCGAGAGAAATTAAACACATTCATAATAAAAATAGCTAACAGACGCCTGATTATTATTATTTTTTAATTTTGGAAACACAGGACTGCCTCTTGAGGTCCAGACACCACTCATAACTTTCCTAACTCTCTCTTTATAGGACGGCAACGATGCTGTGGCCATCGCCTTGGAGGCCGGACACGACAACCTCGCGGCTCTGATATCTGCCCACCTCACACAGTCCGCAGACAGGTGAGTGCACCCCCTTGGCAGAGGTCCAGGTGCCCTCACCAACTAGCCCTTAGTTTCTCTGGACTGAAGATTTGTCACCTGTTGGATCCCAAGCGGGCATTGTTTTCAAGAGGCAAATGGACTTTCTTGTTTTTGCTTTGAAGACATTTCACTTCTCATCCAAGAAGCTTCTTCAGCTCCAACAGGATAGTGGGGAAGGGAAGGATTTGTATTCCTTGCAGACAGCTGGTCATTTGCATCCTTTTAGAGGGTCGTTGAGGCCATTTGGAGGTTTCTCTGCGTCCTCAGAGTCACCTGAGTGGTGCAAAAGGCTCCCGTAGGCTGGCATTTTATTTTATTTTTTTGCAATTTTTGTAGTCTGTAAATGAGAAAAGTCCAGCTGCCTCCTGAAAAAGCACCTCTGGGACAACCACGACCTGGACAACTGAGAATCTCTGCAGACTTTTCACCTGTTAGATGTTAGCCTGCCGGTTTCAACCTGCGCAAGGAAACCAAGGCCGAGTCCCACAACAGGCGCCAAAAGCACAATTGCAGAGGCTGGGTCAAAAGTTTTAGAGAATGCCAACTCCTTGCCTTACCTAACTGAACAGAGCTCACACTGAAAGAGGCTCTTCCCCCGTTGGCCAGGCAGCCTGCAGACCAAGTCAGGGCTCAGGAGGTGCCAGGAAAAGAAGTTACAAGAGGAAAGAGTGGGGAGCCTCTTCAGCCATTGGTTTTGTCTCTGTTCACAGGACGGGAGCGTGACAATATCCGGCTGCAACCCCAGGCGGCTTTGGCCCTTGAACGGTCCTGCCTGCAGCTGGCTGGGAGGACCCGCAACCAAAGAGAAAGCCCATCATGCCAAGAAACGCTTCCCGCACCGCTATCAACCTCCCCGTGCACATGCTCTGGCCAGCGCTTGGGATCCCTGTGGGGTGAAGCTCACCCTGGGGCCGGCTTCACTAATTCGGGCCGCCCACCTGGTCAACCTGACAGGGTTCTCGGTTCCACCAACAGGGAGCCATCAGGGAAAAGCAGTGACCCGGTTTTATCGTGCAAAAGATTTGCTGCGTGCAAAATTCTTGCTCTGCACACATGGAGAGAAGTTGGCCAGTGGAGGCTGGTGCCCAAGGCCTCTTTCCCAAGCAAGCAAGGGGGGAAAGGCATTCACCAGCCAAATCTCCAACTGTAATCCAAACTGGGTGGAGTGCTCCATGGGGACTAGAAACTACCTATCCCAATTTTTATCTTGCTAGAATAAATCCCGCAACATTTCATTTCTGTCTCGCACTGTTTTGGCAGAGGGTCGAGTTAAAACTAGGGAGGACATTGCTGGCCATTTCGGGCAATTTGTTCACAGGCCGTTTGGGGTAAAATATTCATGTGGGTTTTGTTTGTAAAGAGGGCTCCAGACTCAATTGAGACAAGGAGCACACCAAAGAAACAGAAATGGGACAGGTGGTCACAGGAGCAATTTCCAAATGAACGGAGTCAGAGGGGCTGAAAGGTAACTTATAATTAGTCCTTGGTTTGCAATCTGTCAGAGATAAGACACACCTCCAAAAAGGCATTTAATGATTCAGTTCCAAAGATCTTGGTGCCCCAACACCTTGCAGTCACATGACCACGTTCTAGGGGCTCAGCAGCCACTCCACACCCTAAGTTGCATTGACAAGATAAGGGAGGTACTGATCACAGTCTATAAAGCCTTAAAAAGGCAACACTTGGAATATTCTGCATCCAGTTTTGCTCACACTATAAAAAAGGGGTTGAGACTCTGGAAAGAGGGCAGAGAAGAGCAACCAGGATGATGAGGGGGCTGAAGGCTCAAACATACGATGGACGGTTGCAGGAACTCAGCCTGGCTAGTCCAGGGAAGAGAAGGACCAGGGGAGACAGGAGAGTAGCCTTCCAATATTTGAGGGGCTGCCACAGAGAGGAGGAGGGGGATCAAGCTATTTTCCAGGGCACCCGAAGGCCTGACAAGGAATAAAGGATGGAAACTGATCCAGGAGAGATTCAACCTTGGAAGTTAAGGAGGAATTCCCTGACAGTGAGAGCAATTGACCAATGGAACAGAAGTTGCCCTCGGAAGTTGTAGGAGCTTCATCCCTGGAGGCTTTCAAGAAGAGACTGGACTGCCATGTGTCAGGAATGGTGTAGGGTCTCCCACTTGGGTGGGGGGTTGCACTAGATGACCTACAAGGTCCCTTCCAACTCTTGTTAATCTGACCTTCACATTTGAAGCATCCCACACCAGATAACCTCAATTTATGGCATATTTCTTTTGCTGAAAACAGGCATGTCCTTCGGTTTGGCAAAAATGCCCCATAGCAAACAACAGCTTTGCTTAACCACAGTGTCATTTAACCACTATTTGCTTCATGGTGGCCTTGTAAAATTGGGTCAGACACGACTCATTTTATGAACACCACAACTAATGACCGCAAGGGCTCCAGTATTATCCGTATTCCACTCAGCTAGTTTTCTAAAGCAGCAGCAACAAAGTGGCCATTACAATCCAGGATCCAGAGCATTCTGCCATTTCAAAGGGGGGCCCTGCCAGGTCAGATTCGCCCAACACCTCCTCCTAGAAGTGTGCCCCCCCATAGCTGTTCCAATAAAGGCAGATCCTCTGAGCAAGACATTTATGATGTCATGTAAGTGTATGATAGCTACAAATGGCCCCTTCTTTCCCCAATTGGAGTCCTTCACAGATGTGGACAGCTTTCAAGGCTGAAAACCAGAATTTCTGGGGAATGTTGGAGAAGGCGGCACTAATGAACATGCCAAAAATTAGGAGCAAATGAGCAACATCCTTTCTGACCAAGAAAAATGTCATTAAAAGGTAGGGGCGTGTTTGTGATTAGGTGCCTTCTGATAAAACATCAGAAAAAAACACCAAAAACAATCCTTGGGGCCCTTTGAGCTTGCTGTGGTTTTCTTGCAAAACATTTCATGATCCAAGCTAGGTAAGATCAGTGCCAGGAGGGAGTGGGGTTTGCTCTCACCGCCCCCCACAAACGGGGCAAGACACAAGAATATAAACTGACAGTAAACCCCATTCCCTTCTAGCACTGATGTTACCTAGTTGGGTCATAAAACGTCTGCAAGGAAACCACAGCAAGCTCAGAGGGCACCAGGGACCCCTCAGGTCAACCCTGAGCTGCAAATAATATTCTCCTTTATTACTACCAAATGACCCTTTTGTCACTTTAAGATTTAACCTAGTCTGAAAGGGCCAGTCTTTTAATGAATCCTGCCCAGAGGAGGCCTGCTGGCCAGGAAATGCAGCAGCTGTCAAAAAAAGAGAAAACTCAGAAAGGAAAACCTCACGCAAAGGATGACATCAGAAGGGCCAAGCTTAGAATCCCAGGTGTGGCAATGACTCAATCCGCCAGGAAACAGCCCAGTTTGCTCTATCCTTTTGGAAAGCAGTTTCACCATCCAATGGGGCTCCTTCAAGCCATCCTCAGAAGGGGGAGTCAAGTTTGAAAATGACTCCAAAGACTATCTAGTCTAACCCCATGCACTGGGCCACTTAAGCAGGGTCGGACTAGAGGTTGGACTAATGACCTCCAGGGTCCCTTCCATTATTCCCTTTCTCCACCTCTTTCCCATTAAAGGTGGGGTGTGGGGACTCCCACTCCCAGAAAAGGGGGAGAGGGGACTCTAAGTAAAAAAAAAAAAAATCCACCTGGAGGCCGAGTCAAAAACCCAGATTTTCTTTTATTCCCACACATTTGGCGGCTCATTGCTGTTCGGCTGGGCAGGGGAGGAAAGAGATGGCCCTCCTTCTGTAGACCTGCGGGGAAAGGGGGAGGGCAGTCAGACCCAACCTGGCTGACCCTGAACAGAGCCCCCCACCCCAAGACCCCCCTCTTCTGACCCCCTCCCCTGTTGTGCCCCTCCTTTTATCCCTCTCCCTCTTACCCACCCCCTTCCTGTCACCTCCCCTCCCTCCCTCCCCCCCATCGACCCCTTCCCCTCTCAAACCCCTCCTCCCCTCACGACCCCTTCCCCACCTCGCCCCCCCCTTACCTCCCACTTCTCAACCTCCTCCTCCTCCCCTTTTCCCCTCCCCGCCCCATCGACCCCTTCCCCTCTCGGGCCCCACTCCTCACGGCCCCTTACCCGCCCCACCTCTTACCCCTCCCTCCCCCGGCGGGCCTCAGCGCAGCCTTCGGGCCTCCCTCTCGGACTCGAGCAGCGTCAGGACGTCCCCCTCGCGGACGGGGCCCTTCACGTTGCGGATGATGGAGCGGCTGGTGTCGTCCATGAACTCCACGCGCACCTGAGAGAGAGAGAGAGAGAGAGAGAGAGACGTCAGGTAGACTGCCGCCTCCCCCGCCGCCGCCCCTCCGGCCCCGTGCTCCCCCCCACCTGCGTGCACTGCCCCTGCGACCCGGTCCGGCCGAGCACTTTGGTCACGCGGGCCAGCTTGATGGGCTGCACGCGGCTGGTGTCCATGACTGCACCTCCCCAGGCGGCGGAAGCGGAAGAAGATCCCCGCGCGAGGGCCGCGTCTTTATATAGCCTCGGCGGGAAGCCTCGCGAGAGGTCCGATCTCTGCGCGAGGGGGCTCTTTCCCGGCAGGCCCCGCGCGGGGAACTTCTTTTTTTCCCCTGGCTTTCTTTGCAGAGGCCCGCTTGGCCCCGCCCCCTGCCCGCCCCGCCCCGCCCCTCGCACGGCTCCGGGCTGCCCTGCCACGCACGGCCGCAGGGGGCAGCAGAGAGAGAGAAGAGAGAGCAGGCCCGGCTGGGAATCCCGCAGAGCAGGTCTCCAACCTTGGCGAAGGTTGGGAATTCTGGGAGTTGAAGTCCACAAGTCTCAAAGGGGCGGCCAAGGTTGGACAGCCCTGCCGCAGGGGGCTTATTCCCGCGCCTGGGATTTTTTTAAACTTCATTTTATTTCATTCTTTATTTCATTCTTACAGCCGCTCCCCGGCCTCGGAGGCTTTTATTTCATTGATTCACATTTGTTTTTTAATTCACAGGTAGTCCTCGACTTACGACCACAACGGAGCCCAGAAATTTATGTGGCGAAGTGGGGAATTTATGAAGTGAGCGTTGTCCCATTTTGCGACCCTTTCTTGCTACCTTTGCTGACTGACTCCGCTGCAGTTCTTAAATGAGTAACACCATTATTACGTGCATCCAGGGACCCTGCCAAGCATCCAGATTTTAATCACGTGCACGCTGGGGGGGGGGTGGCTGCAACAGCTTTAAGTGCGAAAAATGGTCACGTCCCTTTTTTCCTGTGCAGTTGTAACTTCAAACGGTCACTAAATGAATTGTTGTAAGTCAAGGACTATCTTATTCATTTATTCCAGGGGTCTTCAAACTTGACAGCTTTAAGACTTGTGGACTTCAACTCCCAGAATTCCTCCTCCAGTCATGTTAGCTCCTGAATTCTGGGAGTTGAAGTCCACAAGTCTTACACTTGCCAAGTTTGAAGACCCTTGATTTATTCCATTCATTCAGTTATTTGCCAGCTTCTGAGAAATGACCGTAAGTGAAAGAATGCAAAATGAAAATTGGCATTGCTTCTTTGTATTTGCATTTCTTGCAAGGAATTCTGGGAAGTGGAGTCCACCCATCTCACCATTGGGGAGGTTGAGAGTATGTTTGGATTATTTTTTTTAATAATTTTTAAAAATTTTGAACAATTTTTTTTTTAAAAAAAAAATTTAAACAAGAGAAAGAAAAACACCGGCATTAAAAAAAAACCAATTTGTGCATTTTGCTTTCCTTTCCTATCATGCTTCCTTCTCCCCTCTCCCAGCATGCACCGCGCGAAGCCGCGGTTCGGGTTCTTCCGCCCTTCTCCCCGGCGTCCAGTTTTGCCCCGCCCATCTAGGGGCGGGGCCTGACGTCCCTCCTACCTGCATGCCCCGCGCAGGCAGCACGCAACCTTGAAGCCAAGATGGCGTCGGCCACCGGCATCATCCGCCTTATCCGCAACTTTCTGGCCGGGGTAAGGGCGAGCGGCCCCGCCGGCTGGGCTCCCCAATTCCGCCTCCTCGGAAGGTCCGAGAAACGCCAGGCCGGCCCTGCCGGGCGTCTCCCCAACGACCCTGAGCGCGGGGCGTGGCCTCGCTCCTTTTCCCCGCCCTTTACCCCCACGCGAGGAATTCTGGGGTCTGTAGTTTCGGTGCGGGAAATGGCCTTCCGGCTGGACTAATAAAGTAGTGGCCGCTTTTAGACTTCAACTCCCAGAATTCCTCAGTCATCTTGGTTGATTCTAAGAGAGAGGCTGACTAAGGGATTCTGGGAGTTGAAGTCTACCTCACTTAAAAATGGCTGCCTTTGAAGAAAAACTTGTTGGAGTTAGAGTAGATGACCTACTTGGTCCTTTCCAACTCTGTTATTCTGTTGTCGTCTTAAAATCTTCCAAATTTGGGGTTTGGGATTTATTTATTACCAAGATTTGCATCCTGCCCACTTCCACAAACTCCAGGGCATGCTGGCTGGGGAATTCTGGGAGTTGAAGGCCACAGTCTTAAGGAGAGGCACAAGTGTAGAAGGCCAAGTGTAACTATTTAAACATTTCTCAACGGTCCCAGAGGGGCTTTTTTTTTCCCAAGAGGCAACTGGACTTTCTGTTATTTCTTTGAAGATGTTTTGCTTCTCCTCCAAGAAGCTTCTTCAGCTCTGATAGACACTTCTAAATGGTGGGGTGAGACCTGAGTCGTGGACGTTTGGACAAAAGGTGCCAGGAGCTGCTTTATGCCTTTTAAGGTCTCTTCAGGAAGGAAGGAATAGCACTTCTGCCTGCTATTTGGTCTTTCCACCCCTGGCCATAATTTTAGGGGTTTTACTGATAGCAGGATGATTATTTGTTAACTTTACATGCCCCTCCCCATCTCTCTGGCCAGAGCAACTCTGAATGGCAGAAGATTAATCATGCTCAGGAGATCCTCAACTTACGAGCATAATTGAGCCCAAAATTTCTGTTGTTAAGTGAGTTTTGCTCCATTTTACGGCCTTTCTTGCCTCGACTGTTAAGTGAATCCGTTTTCCCCATTGACTTTGCTCGTCAGAAGGTCGCAAAAGGGGAATCACGGGACCTTTGGACACAGCAACGGTCGTAAGTGTGAACCCGTTCCCAAATGTCTGAATTCTGATCACGGGACCGCGGGGATGCTGCAAAGGTCGTAACGATGAAAAATGGTCATAAGTCACTTTTAACTTTGAACCGTCACTGTTATAAGGCAAGGACTACCTGTATTCTTTATTTAACAGCTCTCAGTTGAGAGAGTCCCTGGGTTTATTCTGACACTTGAATAGACTTTGTGGGGTTTTTTAAATTGTTGTTAGGAATGCAGTGGCTCAGATGTAGAATGAAATACTCTTTATTGGCCAAGTCTGATTGGACACATGAGGAATTTGCCCCCTGTGCAGAAGATCTCATGTGTACACACAAGCAACAAAGTGACAGGTAATCAATTATGGTTACGATCATTAATCATAAGATACAACAAGAAGTAATAAATCATAGATACCAATAGGAGAAGGTAGTGGGAAGGATGAGAAGAATAATTGTAATTCAGCCCTACTACAAATATCTTTAGGCCCAGGACAAACTGTCTTTGTGCCTTGATGAACACCCCATAGAATTTAAAGCAGTTTATGTCCAGGATGAAAAGGGTCTGCAGATAGTTTCTCAGCCCTCTTTCTGACCTGTACAATATGCAGGTCTTCTATGGTGGCAATCATTTTTTTCTACAGTCCTAACTATCCATTGACATCTATACCTGTCCTGCTTGGTTGCTGTGCCAACTAGACAGTTAAGGAGGTAGAAATGACAGTCTCTATGATTCCTTCATAGAACTTGTATCTGCAGCTGCTTCTTTTTTTTGCACTTGAGATTATTGCACTTAAGATGAATAGCTTCACATACTCAGTCATTCTTTCTCTCTAACAGCGGGACCTCCAAAGTAAGCTGCAGCTGCGCTACACAGAGATCTCCAAGAGGTAATTCTGGGCAGGATGTAAGAAAAAGCTCCTGACTTCAGTGGTGTCTCTACAAGAGAGCAGCTGTGGTTCAGAGACCTTAAAAGCCAGCCAAGTGTGTGGGTTGGTTACGGTGCTACTGGAGAAAAGATTGCTCTGATTTAAACCATCTACACTTCTGGCGCCTATTGCCCAAAACCATTTACACAATTGGAACCTTAGATAACAGGTGCCTGTGTAATTGTCTACGGGGTTACTCAGCCATCCAGGTCATGGTTGTCCCAAAGGCACTTTTTTTTCAAGAGGCAACTGGACTTTGATTTTTCTTTTGAAGAGGTTTCACTTCTCATCCAAGAAGCTTTTTCAGCTCTGACTGGATGGTGTGGAATGGGATTATTTATATTCCTTGCAGGCAGCTGGTCATTTGCATCCTTTTGGAAGGTCGTTGAGGCCACTCAGAAGTTTATCTGTGTCCTCAGGGTCAGCTGAGTGATGCAAATGGTTCCTGTAGTGTGGCATTTTTCTAGAAATCTGTTTATACCACTACACCATTCAAAGGGTGTTCAACCCAAAGTGCATAGCTAAAAGTCTCCAGTCAGAGCTGAAGAAGCTTCTTGGATGAGAAGTGAAATGTCTTCTAAGAAAAAAACAAGAAAGTCCAGTTGCTTCCTGAAAAAAGCCCCTTTGGCTGTATTCTGATTGAATTGCATAGTCTTAAGTCTCTGTTCTACCTGCACAGCCATTTTATGGGCTTCACAACTCTGATCCCACCAGGCCAAAGGGCAAAGCCCAGTCTTCAGGAAGGCCATCAGGGTCAGTTCAGCCAAGAGGAAGGCCATTGGATGCTTTGGATGCAGCCCACTGTCCACTCAGCTCAAGGGTATTGATCAGTTTGGCCGGAGAAAGTCCCAGCTGCCATTGTCCCAAAGGTGTTTTTCCGAAAGGGCAACCAGACTTTCTTGTTCTTTTTTATTTTTCTTTGGAAATGTTTCCCTTCTCACCCAAGAAACTTCTTCAGTTCTAACTCAATGGCATTAGAATGTAAATTAGAACTGAAGAAGCTTCTTGGGTGAGAAGGGAAATGTTTTCAAGGAAAAAAACACAAGAAAGTCCAGTTGCCTTCAGAATAGGAATAGAAATAGGGAAGAGTAGGAAAGAATGGAATGGAATAGGAATAGAATGAGTTTGATGGGACCTTGGAGGTCTTCTAGTCCATCCCCTTGCCCAAGCAGGAGACCCTATAGCATTTCAGACAAACGACTCTCCAATCTCTTCTTAAACGCCTCCAGTGATGGAGCACCCAGAACTTCTGGAGACAGGCAGTTCCACTGGTTCATTGTGCCCACTGTCAGGATTCTCCTTAGTTCCAGATTCTCTGCTTGGTTTTGGAAAAAACACCTTTGGGACAGTCATGACCTGGATGGCCCAGTTACGACGACTGGCATCTCCTGACAGTGTTAGAAAAGAATAATACCTTTAATTGTCACTTTGAATGTGCACTCTTCGGCATACATTAAGATGAAATTCTTTTTTTCCTTTTAATTGGGGGAGATCCCTGCCTGCTTCAGACCCTCGTGGGTGCAGGGTCCCAGTCCGCCCAAGCCCCCTCCCCGCCTTGGAAGTCCCTTTTGTGACCGCTGGGAAAGGATGGGGCCCACCCTTGGAAGAGAGGATGCGGTCAAGCCAGGACGTCCCTTCAAGGGCCTCTTCATTTGGGTGGATATTTTTTCCCCACCGTCTCCTTTCCACACTCTGACCGTCTCCTTCCGCTTCCTGCTCGGTAGGACCCAGCCGCCCCCCAGCCTCCCCGTGGGACCCAGCCACAGGCTAGCCGACAACTACTACTGCACGAGAGACGGGCGCAGGGAGGCCTTTCCGCCCATTGTCCTCATGGCAGCACAGAAGAAGCTGGCGCCCGGAGCGGAAGCAGGAAGGTAGCCTTCCCCCCCACCCCCCCAGCAACCCCACGGAGATCCAACGATGAAGGCCTCTTTTGCAAAAAGGGCCTGCTTTCCTTCCTTCCTTCCAAGGGAAGCATTGTGGGGAGCCCAGCTAAACAGATCCTTGTTTGCCATCGCCATTTTCCAGCTTGTTGAACATTGACCCAGCTGGCTGAACCTCCAAAGCTCTTGGCTCTTTTGTAAGAATTATCCTTCTGGGTTCATTTCCAAGTGGGGAAAAAGACACTGGAAACATGGAGGCTGTTTGGAAAGATGGTTTAATGGTGGGCAGGACCACATGGCCTGGAGCTCCAAAGAAGGAAGGGCTGAGATGCTGAGAGTGATGCTGGGTTTTATACCCTCTGTTGGGATTTCAATTGGAGCTTGTATTCTGACTGGTTGCCAGACTCCCGCGGGGCCATGCAGGGGCAACTCTGTGGACTGTCCTGAGTGCCAGGCTCAGTTGAGTCTTGCTGGGAGATGATGTAATGGAAGGGCTTTGGGCAATTCCTATTATAGCTCCACGTGGAGAAGATCTTTGTTATGTAGAATAGGCTGGCCCAGACCTTAATGGCCCACTCATTAACAAAGGTGAGGGTGAGTTTCTGCTTCTGAGTTTCTACTCTTTCTAGAGGAAATATTCTGCCTTTTTTGGTATATCCTAAAATATTTCATTTTCCTAGGAGAGGGGTGGGTTTTAACTTTCTTTGTTAAAGAAAGTTCTTTGCACTTTCTTTGGTGCTTTCAAAAGGGATGCTCCAAGCCTACCCCTTTGCAACAGGAACATGCTTGGGGGGGGGGGGGGTAAGCCCCCCCCCCCCCCCCAATTTTCCCTGGCTTGGCTCCCAAAAGCTGTGAGGCTTCTGTGTGTGTGTGCGTGTGAGAGAGAGAGAGAGAGAGAGAGAGAGAGAGAGGCCTTTTATTTACGTTATTTATGGCTGTTTGGAGCCACCCTTCTCTCTTAAGGTGTGCCATAAAATAATTTAAAGCATTGTTGGAAGAAATATCCTTCTGGGTACAGTTCCAAGTGGGGAAAAAGACACTGGAAACATGGAGGCTGTTTGGAAGGTTTAATGGCGGACAGGACCACGTGATCTGGGGCTCCAGTGCGAAAAGGAAGGATGATCACATGCTACAAGGTGAAGGAAGAGGTCAAGAAAGGGCTGAGGTGCCTGGGTTTTATAACCTTTGTTGGGATTTGAATTGGAGCTTGCATTCTGATTGGTTGTCAGACTCCCATAGGGCCATGCAGGGGCACCTCTGCAGGCTGTCCTGAGTTCCAGGCTTGCTTGAGCCTTTCTGGATGGTGCACCGAAAAGGGTTTTGGACAATTGCTATAGCTTTACCTGGATATCTTTGTTATGTAAAGTCTTCTGGCCCAGGCCTTAATGGCCCATCCATTAACAAAGGTGGGGGTGAGTTTCTGCTTCTGAGTTTCTACTCTTTTTAGAGGAAATATTCTGCCTTTTTTAATATTTCCTAGGATATTTCAATTTTCTAGGAGAGGGGGGCTGGACCGAGAAGGTAAGACTGGGCCAGCCACTCTTACTTGTTTTGTGAAATGTATTAAATTTCTATGCTGCTCGTCTCCTCTATAAGGCGATTCTGCTCAGCTTTTTATGCCTAAGGTGGGTCTAGAACACACTTATCCTGGTGATTGGCCAAAAGTGACCCAGCCAGCTTTCATACTTAAGGCAGGACTAGAACTCACCATCACCTGGTGATTATCCAAGTCTCTTAACCAGCTTTCATATAAAAGCCGGGACTAGAATTCACAGTCTCTGGTGATAGGCCAACTCTCCCAGGCAGTTTTCATGCCTAAAATGGGACTGGAATTCCCCCTCTCCTGACCCAAAGCCACCCAGCTGCCTTTCATTCCTAAAGCGGGACGAGAACTCACTCGCCTGGTGCCTTAACCACCAGAACAGGGGTTTCCAACCTCCCTGGACTTAAGACTTCAAGCAAAGCTGGCTGAAGAATTCTGGGAATTGAAGTCCACAAGTCTTAAAGTGGCCAAGGCTGGAGACCCCGGCCCTAGAACAAAGTGGCTCTTTTAATCTGAGTTGACAGCCTGGGGACGCACCTAGCTTGGGGAAGGTGTTCATACATCCTCTAACTCTCCCCGTTTTTGACCCACAGCTCCGACTCTTCCGTCACGAGGACGGAGAAGCTCCCCGTGACCCCTGGCATCCCCCCTCGGAAGTGGGAACTGTCCAAGGACGAGCCCTATTTGTGAGACCGTCCCCCAGGGGCTCCAAGGCAGGGTTGCTTGAGAGCAGCCAGTCGGGTCTTGGTACTTGCTGGGATGAGCATCAGCACCTAAGGACTTTTTTCTCCACCTGGGCTAATTCAGTAAATGCAACCCATGATGTAACCATTAAGTTGTACGTGATTTTAAGGGGCTGGTTGGGCTGGGAAAATAGAATTTGAGGAGCAGATGTTGGAATTGTTAACCCAGCTCTAACAGCCAGAATAAAGAAAGGCACAAGATATTGGTTAAGAGTGGATCCGTTTATTAATTTTCTACCCGCCCCATCTCTCGCCTGACTGCAGCTGGGAGACAGCCTCACCCTTCATATAAATACAGGCATACATTAAAAACAGAGTGGAAACAGGTGACAGGACCACAATTGAGCCCAGAATCTAAGTTGCTAAGTGAGGTATTTGTTAAGGGAGCTTTGCCCCATTTTACAACCATCTTCACCAGTGAAGTGAATTGCTGCAGTGGTTAAGTCACATGGTCTTTAAGTGAACCTGGCTCCCCCTACCCCATTGATTTTGATCTTTCGACCGAGGGACACTGCAAGAAATACGAGCAGCCGGGTGTTGATCATGTGGCCATGGGAGAGGCTGCGATGGTTGCCTGGGAAACAGCCCCGAGTCTCTTTCTCCCGTTTTAGCTTTGTCACTAAATGAAGTGACAGAAGTACCTGTACATCTTTCAAGATATGAAGTATCAAGGTATGGCGATTGGATGGATGGATGTAGATAAACAGATATATAGATATAAACAGATATGGACAGATGGTAAACAGGTAAAGATAGATGATAGATAAACAGATGAGAGATAAACATAGATGACAGGCACAAAGTATCAAGGTATGGAGATATAGATGGATGCATAGACATAGAGATAGATGACATGATAAACAGATTAGACAAAACAGGAAGAGAGATACATAAATAGATGAGATGCACCTATAGATAAGCACAGGCGGCATAATAAGCCGACCTAAAGATACAGAGGGGTGGAGAGAATTGGACAATCCTATCCGATAATCGATAGGACCGACGGATCGTGGCCCCCCCCCCACGCCCTTTCCCAACACGCAGGGCTGGGGCTGAGCAAAGCAAGCGGCCCAATTTCTGACACCCCAAACGGATCAGGTTGCCCCTCCCTCCAGCTGAGCGGCTGCTCTGAGCCCCGAAGGCCCCTCAAATAACCCAGGAGGAGACACACAACCCCTCCCCGGCCGCCGGCATCCGGGAGCGACCCTGGCCGAGCACAGGCCACAGACTCCGTCGGTAGACTGCTCCTGGAGCAGGGGGCTCTTCTTTGCCGGTCCCCCACGCCAAATTCCAGCGAGCTGAGCCCGGGGGTGGGAGGAGCAGCTGGAATGGCAAACCCTCCCCAGCCTCGGGGCAGCCTCGATTTGCAACCGGCAGCCGCCGCCCCGCCGCCATCCCTGGGACTCCGCCGTGCAAAGGACCCGAAGCGTCGGCCACGTGTCCTGTCCCGCGGGGAGACTGCGCATGCGCCTTCTAGCCGGCTGCACGCTTCCTCCCCTCCGCATGCGCGACTCGGAGGCGCGGCTCCTCCCCAGCGCCTTCTTCGCTATTGCGCAGGCGCGCCCCTTCTTCGGCGGGTTGCACGCTGGCCGGGCGTTCAGTCGGCCAGACGGCGGCCGCGGAATCATGACGCGCTTTCTTCTCCTCTTGCTGCTGAATTGGGATGCCGGTGAGCAGAGGAAGGGGAGGAGGGAGAGTGGGAGGAGGAGGAGGAGAGGGTTTTTTTTCCACACGACGGACTCATTCATGCCCTCAAACACGTCCCGCGGGCGCCGATTGGTCGAGCGTCCATCCCAGGCCCCGCCCAACAGGCCGCCATTGGCTGTTCTGCCGCCCTACCTCCTCTGGGCTCGCTTTCCACGCCCCCGGGCCGCACGTGCGCCGCCGCCCCCCTCGTGCGCCCCCCTGCCCGCCCTTTTCCAAGGTTAGAGGTGAAGCCGTTGCCTGGTTGCCAAGGTGAACGGGCCTACCTGCCCAAGGGGGCATAGCCGAGCCTTCCTCGAGTTAAAGACCCCCCCAAAAAATCCCAGAGTCAAAAGTTTTTGCAGCAACCTGAAAGGCCTGACTGAAACGCTAAGGGGGTGGGGGATGTAGGATTAGCCCACCCCCACCCCAGCTTCTCTTAGCAGGTGCATTTGTGCAGTATTTGCCTCCCTCCTTGTGGCCTCTCCTCAAGCAGGATTCCTTACTTTGGCTCCCCGCGCTGTTTTCATTGATCTCTTTCAGTGCCTCGGGAGGGGTTGGACTCCCAGACCCAGAAGTCTCAGCCAGGGCCCTCAGTCCAGCCTTCCCTATGGAGGCCCAGGATTCCCGCTGCCCCCTTCCCCCCCCCCCCCCCATTAGATCCTTTGCATTTCAGACATTTGCCTGGAATGGTCTGGGCTCTAGGGTCTCCTGCTTGAGCAGCAGGTTGCACTAAATGACCTCTGAGGTCCCTTTCAACCCTGTCCTATGATTCTGTAAGGGTCTCCTGCATCAGCAGCGGGTTGGACTGGAAGACCTCCAAGGTTCTTTATGCCTCTCATTCTATCATCCCATAAGGGCTTCCTGCTTGAATGAGGTGGAGATAATCTCTGAAGTCCCTTCCAACTCTGTCCTTCTAGCAGCAGGTTGGACTAAGTTGCCTTCAAAGGTCCCTTCCAGCTCTGTTATTCTGTGATATTTAATACTTCTGTATTTCCTTCTGCAGATGAGGATGGGCTCTTGATCCCTAGATTGGAGGGGTCCCCTTTGGGCCTTGGCTTATAGCCCCCCCCCCATCAACCAAAGGGTGTTGGGGCTGCCCCAGTTCTTTTAAACCCCCCTCCTTTGCTTAGATTCCCTCCCCAAAGAATAAGTGGGGAGCAATTAAGCCACTGCAAGATAATTAACACCTGAACCTAATTAGAGATTAAAATAGAGCAGCAAAAGCTTTGCAAGCATTGATTGCGTGCCCCACTCCTCCCCCAAAAGATTGTCTCTAAGACCATCTCCAAGGAGGGCCCCTCCTCACCCCTTCCCCATTGATGCTGGTCCCTTCTACCATGCCCAGCCTGAGGGGCTTCTCAGAGGAGTTCAGGTTTTGCATTGATTGACTGATTGCCATCAAGTTTACTCTTAGCAACCAATCTCCAGGTGTGCCACTGAGGCTTCACAGGATCCAGGTTCCAGCCCAGGAGTTTCTTTTCGGAAAAACCCAGATTGGCATCATAGGAAGACTTGTGCTTGTAAGCTGCCCAAGATCACCATGGGAGGAAGGCAGCCGTAAAAGTATATATCTCAATAAATACAACCCTACAACCTCTTGTGAGAGTCACACTCTCTAACTGTGATTTGGATTGGTCCACAAAACATTGTTTTATTTCATCCTGCCAAAAAAATAGTGGTTAG
Organism: Laticauda colubrina; assembly: GCA_015471245.1. Lineage (NCBI taxonomy): Eukaryota > Metazoa > Chordata > Lepidosauria > Squamata > Elapidae > Laticauda > Laticauda colubrina. The sequence continues at coordinate 31,290 of BLBF01000127.1, forward strand.
TTAATGATTACTTCCCTGGTAAAGATTCAAGGTCAGAGTTGCAAAAGCTGCTTTTCTCAAGGAGCTATGGTGTGTTTCTGCCAATGAAGGGCCATTGTAGAGGATTCACTGTTCTGTTTAAGCAGGGGGCTGGACTAGAAGACCTCGGAGTTCCCTTCCAACTCTCTTATGTAAAGAATGAGTCACCAGGCTGAAAGACCTGCAATGGGGAGGGGGGGAAGGCAGACAATGTAACTGAATTTACTTCATTCCTTTTGATTCTTGCACTTCCATCCTTTTCGACACCTTTGCCTCTCTTTCAACATGTGATCAGCCTCCTCCACTCACTGTTTTCTCTCTTCCTTTCTGCCTGCAGGCCTCTCCTCTTCCTCCTGCCCTCTCGAGAGCTTCCAGTGCCAAGAGGGGGGCCAGGTGCCGCGGTGCCTAGGCTACGAGAGGGAGCCCAGCTGCCAAGATGACACAAATGGGTGCCAGCAGCCGGGAAGCATCTGCAGAAATCACACCTGTCGGTGCGGCAACAGCAGTGGACCCTGCCTGCCCTTTGAACGGTTTTGCGACCGGCACCAGGATTGTCCAGATGGTTCAGACGAGGCCGAGTCCCTTTGTTCGTCCCCGGTGGGCCTGCCCGAGGAGGAGGAGGACTGTGAGAGCAACGAGTTCCGATGCCACCCAGGGGCCGAGTGCTTCCCCCTGTCCTTCAAATGCGACGGCCACCCGGACTGTGCGGACGGAGCCGACGAAGAGAGCTGCAGCACGGATTGGCCAGAGACTCCAAGGACCCCACAAATAACCCCCAAAGGTGGGCTGAGCTGTGGTCCGATTTTGGGGTGCCAAACGGTGTTTCTGCTGGCCAGTCTTTCTTTGAATTGCAACTTCATTTTGTAGGCAATCTGGAATGAGCTACCTTTGCCCTCGTGGTGTTTGCTTGCTGAAGCTGCACCTCGCTTGCTGTTCAGTTATATTTTGTATTTCGCTGTACGCCGCTTGTGATTATATGCTGTTTATAACTCCCAATCAACCGGGTTATAGTAGTCTGAGGATTAGAAATATACCTTGTGTAGCTGTCTGGGAATGAGAGAAGCTTGGGTGCAACTCCTGGCAATACTTTTTGCTCTCTTTTTTTTTCTCTACATTCTGCGTTATTTTTAACCAGAAAGAAATTAGCAGGATGGGACTCTTGCTTCTCCTGTTGTTCCTGCATATATCTTCACCCTGTGCTTCATTTGGAGAGATGAAGGAAGTTTAGAAGCTCCCGTGAGAATCCCACCCTCCGCGGTGGTTTCCCCCTTTGGGCAGAGCTGTGTCCTTGGCACCTGGAAGGGCACAATGCCATCTCCTGAAGGTGGCTGGACAAGAATCCGAGCTGCCAGCCAGGCTCTGCCAAATTACTTTAGAATTTGATTTAGAATTACTTGAGATTTCAAGGTATTGTGGGGGAGTCTGCAGAGTTACCACATCCCTCTTTTTATTTTTTTAAAAGCAGCACGAAAAATGGGTGTGTTCCCACCCTGCCTCCAATTATAGTGCTGAAATAAAGTAAAACGGCGCATTTGGGCATCTGCGTTCTGTTCATTCTCATCTTCGGTGCTGATTCGGGATCAGTTCTTCCCTTCTGTCAATCTGTTATTATTTTTTGCATTGGGCTGATTTTGAGAATGCTAGGAGAGAGAAACATTAAATTTCACCACCCAGACCTAAAGCTTGCTGTGTTTTGCTGTTGGGGGGAGTCCTGAATTTCCAAGTTCTACACCCGGTTCTGCCTGGGCCCGAGTCACCCAAGGGATCCACAGCAGGGAGTTTGCCAATCACTGCAGCCCATTCCCCTTGCATTCTGACCCTGGCTTTTCCCTCCCCCTCTTTCCTTGGGGTGACTTCTGTTGCCTTCTGCTGCTTCTAATTAATTGGGAAGCTTAATTCAGTGTCTCTCTAATCTTAAGGCCTTTAACTCTTAATCCACACCTGTCATTTACTGAGGAGTTGGTGTAAATTGGACTTGACAGCATTCCCTTTCCCAATACCTTTCATTTCTTGGCCTCGTTCTCTTTGGTTTGCCAAATGCCGCTTGTCCCGTATATGTGCAAATGGGCAGGCGTGTTCTCAGTCTGTCCTGTTTCTCACACGTTTGCTTATGTGCGTCTTTAAGCCCACCCTGCTTAAAGACCCTGCCTGAATACTGCTTTTAGCCAAACCATATCAGAATACATATCAGGACACCCTGAGATGTTTGAAAAAAACTTTCGTTACGAGATGAATTTAAGAAATAAATAAATGAAATCAGGAGAAGTCCAGTAGCACCTGTTCTGATTTTTTTTTAGTTTCTTTAAAAAGGAAAACAAGCTGCAGATCAAGGAAGTTCTGCCTTTTCATAAACATTGGGAAATTAAATTAAATGCTATTAAATCCCTTTGGAGGTTTTTGCCACTCTAGACTTGAACCCAGCTCTCTGCCTTACACAGAGATGCTTGAAATACTCTGGCTGCCTTCCCTCAGACATGGATCCCTTGGCCTAAATGTGCTGACAGAACCAATGTCTAAGGCAGGGGTGTCCAACCTGGGCCCCTTCTGGGAGTTGAAGTCCACGGGTCTTAAAGGGGCCCAGGTTGGACACCCCTGATCTAAAGGTTGCATCCCCAGACCCGGTTAACTGCAGTCCCCGTAACCCACCGGTGGGACACACCAGGACCGTTCAGGGAGGCGGCTGCTGGCCTGCCTGCCTGCCTGCCTGAGAGGAAGAATCCAGAGAGAAGGTACTTTCCTTGGAGGGTCTGGCTCTTTGTTGCCTCCCCAAGTTGCATAATCATTCCGGTTTGGTCTGATCTGGCTCCCCCAAACTTTCCCAACCCATAAATAACTGCTTGCAACAATCTTGAGTTCCTCCCAGGATGTCTGTTTTGTGAGATACCTCAATGAAGCCGGCTTGTCTTTTTTCTGTTTTTGCATCCTGGTGCTCCTGTTTGTTTTGTTTCCTGCGTTATGTTTTCCGCCTGGGCCTCTTGTTCCCCACAAAAGACCTTCTGACTTTGATGGCCTCTCGGTTTCTCAGTGTGTCAGCCCCTCTCCACGGCCCTGTCTCTCTCCAAATTGCTTTGCTAAGCTCCTCGTATCTGGTTCTTTCAAAGAGCTAATTGTTTCTTCTGTAAGTTAGCCCATTTGAGGTACCCGACGCTTCCCTGTTCTGCCCAGTGAAAGGCTGTAAGAATAAGAGTTTTATAGAGATGGATGGATGGATGGAATAGACAAACAGACAGGCAGGCAGGCAGGTAATTGGATGGATGGATGGATGGATGGATGGATGGATGGATGGATGGATGGATGGATGGATGGATAATGAGAGAAATGAATAGATGATCGGTAGATGATGAATGGATAGAGATAGATAATGATAGAGAGATGGATGGATCGGTAGATTAGATGTAGATAGATGATAGAGAGAGAGAGAATGATAGAGATAGATAGATGATAGACAGAAAAAGCAAGAAAGAGATAAGCATAAGTCATGAACTCAGCATACTTAAATGCATCTCTGTGCCAGTCTCTTCATTTTTTTCCACAATTCATCCTTAATCCCATCCTAACATGGAATAAAATTCCATTTTTATTGATTCCCCCCTCCCACATGTATTATATTAATGTCTGTTTTTTCTTCGACAGGCAGCCCTGCTCCCCCAGAAACTCCGGCATTGGACCTCTTGACCATCATGGCCATTGTTGGTGAGTCAGACCAGCCAAGCAATCTCCATCTCCCCCAACAGAATTGGGGAAAGGTTCTGGTTTGCAATGCCGAAATGGCCTCACGAAAGGAGCAGACCAGTCATCCTTGGCTTCAGGGAGGGGGGGTTATCCCTTGCTCAAGGATGCTCAGCGGCCTTTGGGCAGGAGCGGAGGCTGATCTGGGGGTACAGATAGTCCTTGACTTATGACCACAGGGGAGTCCAAAATCGCCACGGCTAAGCAAGACAATTAGGAGGTGGGTTTTGCTCCATTTTACGACCTCGCCACAGTTATTAAATGAATTGTTCAGTTAGTCCGATTGTTCCATGAATCTGGCTTCCCCATTGATTCCGCTTGTCTGGAGGTCGCAAAAGGCAGTCACGTGACTTCAGCACAGCGCCACCGTCAGAAATCCACCTTTTCACTGCCATTGCAACTTCGAGTGGTCACTAAACAAATGTTTGGCCAAGGATTACCCGATCAATTTCTATCAACCTGGCAGCAAACACGGGGTGGCAAAAGCCGTTTGGTTCGGTTTTTGGTTTGGTTACGTGAAAATACTGTGGAAATTCCTGCTTTTGGGAGTCTCCGTGAAAACGATTAATTAATTAATTATCTTAATTAATCATCATTAAGATGATTAAGGCAATGTATTATGAACAAACCGCAAAGGGGATGGTAAATGGGAATATGACTGAAAATATCAAGAAGGGAACAAGGCAAGGATGCCCCTTGTCGCCATTACTATTTGTACTAACATTAGAAGTACTAAACAGAAATAACAGACTAAAGGAGATAAAAGGTGTGGAAATAAAAAAGAGGGAAATATAAGCTACAGGCAAATGCCTGCAGATGATTTTGTTTTTATTCCAGAAGATCCATTAGAAACAGGACCTAAGTTAATAAGGATGCTATATCCTTATTCACCTCCTTAATACTATATGATGTGGGAGCTATTTTATCGATGGCTGGAGAATAAATATGGAAGTTAGAAAATAAAGAAGGCTAGCGAGAAATAGTGAGCATGTGGATAGAATCGTTAAGATGGGGATTGTCATAAGAATTAGGTATATTATATATATATCCCTATTAAGTAAAAATAGAGCATTCAAGCTAAAGTAATGAATATGTATAAACTGTAATTGTTGCACAAGATATTTGTACCCAGATGACACACTGCTTAAACCAGAGGTCCCCAAACTTGGCAACTTTAAGACTGGTGGACTTCATAGCTAGCTGGAGAATTCTGGGAGTTGAAGTCCACCAGTCTTAAAGTTGCCAAGTTTGGGGACCTCTGGTTTAAATGGAAGATGGATTGTTCAATGGAAAATGACCAGCGTTGGTGGGCCTCTCCCTCCCGTGGCTATTCCAGGAACAAGGCCAGGTTCTGATGTTCCCCTCTTCTTTCTCTTCCCTCTGCCTCTTTTCTAGCACTCCTGATCACTGTTGTGGCCGCAGCAGGGACCACCCTGTGGGTCTCCAGAAGAGGCAAGTGCCTCCTTGCCCAGTTGCCCCCCAAAGCAACTTTCAAGCAGCTAATCCTAGTCGAGCACCTTTGAGATCGGCCGTCCAGCCAGGTAAGCCCCCCAAATCTGATTGGATGGACTTTGCTGGACTTTCTGTCCCTTGGGAAGCTTCAACACAGGGACCCCCACACACACACCCGATTCTCTCTCCTCTTCTCCTTCTGCACCTGCTTCCCTCCCCAAGGTTTGCATGACTTGGGGTTGAACAGCTTTACCTTCTCCTTTGCTACGCTGTAACATTCCGTATGATCAGCTCGCCTCTTGTGATTAGAATTAGAATTCTTTTATTGGCCAAGTGTGATTGGACATACAAGGAATTTGTCTTGGTGCAGATGCTCTCTGTGTACATAAATCTCACAGACGGCTCCCACCAGCGGAGAGCGCGTATTTTCTTGAGGTGGACGTTGGGAGAACATGGCAGTGTCCCAGTTCTGCCCTGGACCACCTTGGCTCAGCGGTTTCGGGAGCGGCACCCCAAGGAAGCAAGGCCCAGGCTGTTGGCTGAGGTCCACTCTTTCCTTTTTTGTAGGGTGGCGGGGGGGGGGGGGGGAGATACGGCTTCCCTCTCCATCGTCTCCTTCTGGGGCATCCATGCAGATCCTCAATCATCCAAGCAGCTTCTTCCATTCTGAAGAATTCCCCATCCTCTAAGTCAGGGGTCTCCAAACTTGGCCACTTTAAGGCTGGTGGACTTCAGCTCCCAGAATTCCAGAAGCTCTGCTGGCTGGAGAATTTTGGGAGTTGAAGTCCACCAGTCTTAAAGTGGCCAAGTTTGGAGACCCCTGCTCCAAGTCCTGATTGTCCCCAAAGTGCTTTCTCAACAGGCAGTTAGACTTTCTGCTTTTTGTCCTTGGAGATGTTTCGCTTCTTGTCCAAGAAAAAGTGTTTTTCCAGTGAACCCAGTCTTATCAGGGCAACCTAGTCTATGGGATGGAGCATCTTGCTTACACTTTTGCCTTTCAGCCCCAATCCGGGAGCCTTCACAGGCTTCCGTGACAAACTATATTTTGTGTTGAATTTATATTTTACCGACAAAGAAATAAAGGGAGACTAGTATAGACCTACTTCAAGCTATTTAGCTCTCATGAACTCGCCATCCTCATCCAAGTAGTTTCTTCTGCTCTGACTGGATGGTGGGGAAAACCATAAATCCGTCCTTCACCATTTGTTCAGAACTGAAGAAGCTTCTTGGATGAGAAGCCAAAAGTCCAGTTGCCTCTTGAAAAGCCACCTTTGGGACTTATTGGATGAGAACGGAAACTTTTCAAGGAAAAAAAACCAAGAAAGTCCAGCTACCATTTCCAAAGGCCCCTTTGGGGTGCAGAGCCCGGCGTCCCCACTCTGCTGTCTGCATTCTTTTTCTGATATTCTCTTCAGCCAGAAAAGTGAAAGCCTTTGTAGGAGTCTCGATGTCTGCGTTCCAACTCACAACTCCAAACCAATAAACTCCAAGACAAGCAGTTGCTTAAAGTTCCATTTAATTAAGAGTTGTCATATTGGCACATCTGGGAGAACCCGAATCGGAGAGTTCCTTCCCAAAAGAGAAATCAAAGATCCATCCTCTGCGTCCATCAGTCCATCACATGGCCCAATCCAATCTTCCCCCCCCCATGTGGAGACATTTCTCCAGTCACTCCCCTCCAGGTGCAGAGCAACATGTCCTTGACTCTGTGAGAAAGAATGTTGCGTCTAGCTTTCTACCCCAGCATGAAATCCCCCCCTGCCAAATTCCCAGGCACTGAATGTAGCAGCCTCGAAGCTTCTGTTAGAAATTCAAGTCCAGGAAACAGACAGATGACTGATTCAGCAGGATGGTTCACTTCTTTATAAACATAACAATATGAGTAAAATTTACAATATCATTTGTCGATTCTTTCAACATCAGGTAAGCAAAAAGACAAGCAGCAGCCGCTCACAGCAGATACCAGTTTCTAGCAAGCAAGCAGGTTAGTTTCTGTTTCACTTTAGAGCTGAGCAGAGAGCAGAGGTAAAGCAGGCCCAGACTCTCTCTTAAAGTTTCAGCTCACCTTGGCTGACCTTGTTACTAAGCTCTGTTCCAGTTCACGAATCTACTCTGACAGCTTCCAAGTAAAAAAATGGCTTCCCGGTCTCTTCTCGTGTTCCTTTCTTGCAGGAAGTTGCTCCTTGCTCCCTCCTGCAAAGGGCTCCGTCCCGGCCCTCCCAGGAAGGAACTCCTTGGGCCTGAAAGGCTGGCAGCCCTGCTGGGACTCCTTGCAGGAGCCGAGACACAGAAGCCACACGGCCTGCAGGCCCTCGACGGAATCCACCTCCTATGGGGGGAAATTAAAATGGATTTCACACTTAAAATACACCTGGGTGTCTCGTGGCCTGCTTGGGCCTGTCCTTCCACAGCAGCTCTGGCGTGCCCTCTCCCCCAGAAGCCCTTCCGCCCAGACTCTGAGGAGCGGCTCCAAGCAAAATGCCTCGCTCGGACCAGGCCCTCAGCCGGGCTCCTTCCGGCACGTGGATCCCAGCTCCCTTTCTCGGGGTGCTGCTGCTGGGGGGGGGGTGTGACTACTTTCTCCTGTTGGGGATTCCCCTGCCAGGGCAAGAGCTCTGCAGAGGCCGTGGGTGCTCCGTCTGTGGAGGTCTTCAAGAAGTGGCCGGACTGCCGTCTGCCGGGGGGTTCCTGCTTGAGCAGGGGGTTGGGCTAGAGGACCTCCAGGGTCCCTTCCGGCCCTGTTAATTCTGTTATTCTCAACTTCTGGAGGTTTGGGAAGGGCTGACGGATTCTTCCTTCCCCCCCCCCCCCCCCGACAAAAAGTGGGTTTTGGCTGCTCCCAGGGCTTTTCCTGTTGTGCTGCCCTCTGCCCGGTGGTGGAGATTGCCGCTTCCTTAAATTGCGTGGTAGTTGAGAATGTGAGCTGTTTTGAGGGCAGGAAAGCCCCCCCACACACACACACATCTCACATTTCCCCCCATGTCTTGTCCAGCTTGGGGGCCCTGCTTGTGCAGCCCTGGGGTCAACCTTCTGTCTTGAGTATGAGCATTAAAAATCATTTCCCAACCTTTATGGGCGCCTGGCTTCTTTTGTCCTCCTGGCATCTCCCCATCACCACTCATTAAAGTGCCCCCTCCCCACCCCTTCTTCAGACCCCTCCTCTTTTCATCTTTACTCCCATCCTGCCTTTCAGGGCCGTCTTCCCCTCCTGGTCCAAGAGCTCACCCTTACACCAGCCTTGAGGAGGGCCCCAACCAGAAACGCTGCTGTTCTCTGGGACTTCTTCAAAAGCCCGAGGGTCTGCAGCCGTGGGAAATCCTGCCAGCCCCCACCCACCTTTAAAGGACTAGCCATGGTCCAGCCACCCGCCAACCACCCATTTTGTGAGCCCAGGTAAAGGTGGCACCACCTTTGAGCATCTAAAGCAGGGGTCTCCAACCTTGGCCACTTTAAGCCTGGAGGACTTCAACTGGCTGGGGAATTCTGAGAGTTGAAATCCTCCAGGCTTAAAGTGGCCAAGGTTGGAGACCCCTGATTGAAAGCAGAGACAGGCAACCACGTCAACATTACAACCTGTGGACTTCCCAGAATGCCTGAGCCGGCATGGTTCACCCTGGTGGACACGCCCAGGTGGTAAGGTTGACATGGGTGCCCTCCCCTGGGTCTCGAAGTCCTTCAAAAAGGAAAAACCCACTAAGGGTTGAGATCAGAGCAGCCCACCCCATCCGCCCAGATTAGCTCCTTAGGTTGACATTTTAAGAGCACAATCTGATTAATGCTGTAAGGAGCTCAGGAGCAGCTGCTTCCACCTCCATCCAGTCCCATCACTGGGACTCAGTGGCTTTGCGGGGCTCAGCTGGCTGGCGGCACCTGAGCTCCAGCGGAGCTGCTAAGAGCAACCCGGAGGCTCCTCGGCAGTCAGCAGAACCCCAGCTCTCCCCTCAAGGCATCGGCCACGGATGGTGGCCACGAGAGGAGCCCTCGGCCGGCACTATGAGGCCGACGGCGCAAAGGCGGGCCAGCCTCTCGGCCAACATGAGGTTTGGAGTTTGTCAGAAGTGCTGCCGGAGCCCCAACGACGTGGACCTCTTCATCCCCTTCTCTCAGGAGAAGCTGGTGAAGCGGTGGAGCTCCCTGGACAATTTGGACGACCGGGCCCAGGACGGCGATGACCTTCCCCACCTGTGCGATCCGTGTTTCTTGTCCCTGAACGTCGGGGGCCAGCACTTTCATATCAGCCTCCAAGCGGCGGCCAAGTACCCGCTCACCAGGATCGGGCAACTGGCCACCTGCACGGACCCCGTGAAGCGGCTGGCACTGTGCGACGACTACTCGGTGCTGAGGAAGGAGTACTTCTTCGACCGAAACCCTCTCGTCTTCCACTACGTCTTCCACTTCTACCGCAGTGGCGTCTTGTGGGTCCTGACGGAGTTCTGCTCGGCCAATTTCCTGGAGGAGATCGAGTACTGGGGGATCCACCTGAAGTATGCCCAGCGGTGCTGCCGGATCCTCTTTGAGGAGCAGCATGACGAGATGGTGGAGTACCTGAAGATCCAGCGGGAGCTGGAGGCCGAGCTGGAGACGGTGGAGAAGGAGGAGCACTTTGAAGGGAAGTGCCTGGGAAGTTTCCGGAAGGCCATCTGGAACCTGATCGAGAACCCATACTCCTCCACCCTGGCTAAGATCACGGCCATCTTGTCCAGCCTGTGTGTCCTGGTCTCGGTGGTGGGCATGTCCCTCAGCACGGTGAAGGAGATGCAGGGCAAGAGCAGCAAGCGGTGCATGGAGCACCTGGAGACGGCCTGCGCCGCCTTCTTCACCCTGGAGTACCTCCTGCGGCTGGCCTCCACCTCCAGCGCGCAGCAGTTCTTCCGGGCGGCCTTCAGTGCCATCGACCTGGTCTCCATCCTGCCCTTCTACATCCAGGTCGCCTTCGAGTCGCTGGGCGAGGAGGACGCCGAGGACGCCGAGGAGCTGCACCAGATGCGCAACGTGGGGAAGCTGGGCAAGATCCTGAAGCTCATCAAGCTGATGCGCATCTTCCGCATCCTGAAGCTGGCCCGGCACTCCACGGGGCTGAGGTGCTTCGGCTTCACCCTGCGGCAGTGCTGCCAGCCGGTCTGCTGCCTCCTGCTCTTCATCGCCATGGGCATCTTCACCTTCTCCGCCCTCATGCACTCCGTCGAGCACGACGTCCCGGGCACCAACTTCACCAGCATCCCCGACGCCTGGTGGTGGGCAGCCGTAAGTCAGCCCTTCTGCGTACACCCCCACCCCCACCCCCGTGATGGGCTCCTGACCATCACAGCAGCAGGGCTGGAAGGGGCCTCAGAGGCCTTCTAGTCCAGCCCCCCCTGCTTAGGCAGGAGACCCCGTCCTACTCCAGAGCAATGGCCGCCCAGCCTCGCCTGAAAAGCCTCCAGCGTTGGAGCATTCGTGGCTTCTGGAGGGCAGTGGGTGAAAGTCCCGGGCTGCTTCACTCCTTGGCTCCCTTCCACCGGGGCTTCCGTGCCCTGCCCTGGGGAACAGGCTGGCCCCCTTCTTCTTTGGGGCAGCCCCCCCTCAAGCCCTGGAAGATTGTCCTCCTACCTCCCCGAGTCGTTCTCCTTGTTAGGCTGGGCAGCCCTGGTTCCCTCCATCGCTCGCGTGGTTTAGGCCCTCGGGGCGGGGGTCTCCTTTGGAACTGAGAGGGGGTCCTGACCCTCGGGGGAGTTTGCTTCAGCTCAGGAGGGCCTCTTCCCTGCAGGTGAGCCTCTCCACGGTGGGCTACGGGGACACGGTGCCGGACACCTTCCTGGGCCGGGTGGTGGCCTTTGGCTGCATCAGCTTCGGCATCATCCTCAACGGGATGCCCATCTCCATCCTCTACAACAAGTTCTCCGACTACTACGCCAAGATCAAGTCCCACGAGGACAAGACCAGCGTGGCCCTGAAGACGCCCCGGAAGCACAGCCTCAAGGAGAGGCTCTGGAGGAGGATGAAGCAGTGCTGCTGAGCTCGGCCGAAGGGGCCCCCCGCCCTCCCAGAAGCCCCCCTCCGTGCCAGGCGGAGCCACCCCCCCCCCCCCCCCCCCCGGGGCCCCCGGGACCCCCCCCCCCCCCCCCCAGGCTTGCCCTCCTTACCCTCCAGATGCTGATCCCCCTCCCCCCACCTCTTACAGCAGTTCGCTTAGGGACTCCTCAAAGTCCGAGCGGCACTGGAAAAACGTGACTTGTGACCATTTTTCACAGTTAACGGCCGTTCCACAATGCCTGTGGTCACGTGGTCCAAATTCAGAGGCTTGGCAACTGGGTCACATTTATGACGGTTGCTGCGTCTTAGGGGGGTGGGCGTGTGATCCCCTTCAGCTGATAACAGATAATAACAGATAATCAGAGTTGGAAGGGTCCTTGGAGGTCATCTAGCCCAACCCCCCCCCCCATCCAAGCCGGAGACCCTACACCATTTCTGACAAATTTGCGACCTGGCAAGCCAAGTCCACAGGGGGAATCCAGATTCACTTAAGGACCTGATTACTCGCTGAACAGATACGGCGCTTCACTTAAGAACGGCAGCAGGAAAGGTCACAAAACAGGGCGAAACTCATTCAACAACTGTGTCACTTAGCAACTGTTGGGCTGGATTGTGGTCATAACTGGAGGGCTACGAGCACCTCTGACCCCAACATCCGTTTAGTCCCCCAGGGCGGTTCAGCTTCTGCCCTGAGGCGCACCTGGGAGCCAGGTGTTTGAATTGGCTGGCCAGGCCCCGATGCCCAAAGCGCCTGTCCGGGCTTTTCCCTGGCTCCCCTGGCCCCAGGTGGGAGGCCTTCAGCCGGCTTCACCTGCAGGTGTTCTTTTTAAGCCCGCCTGCATTGTTTTCACAAGCAACTCCAGGCAAGGAACCTACCTAGCCCGCTTCTTCTTTTCCCCACCACCACCACAACCCTGCGAGGAGGGTTGGGCCAGAGTCTCCCAGCCGGCTTTCACACCAGCTGAGGTGGGACTGGAACTCCTGGTTTCTGGCCTGGAAAAACACTAAGGGGGGGGGGGGAAGATGGGCATTGCGGCAGGCAGAGCCAATCATCCTGAGCCGGGTTCTGCCCGCCCAGGGATGCCCGTAGCGTCCGAGCCTTCAGGCCTGTGGGAAGATATCTGCAGAATTGCCCTGTGGAAAGCCAGCCTTGGGGAGGGCTGGCCCTGAAGGGTGCCGGCTGGCAGAACTGGAGCAGGGGGTTGGGCTAGATGCCCTCCAAGGTCCCTCCCAACTCTGTTTATATTCGACTCTACTCCTATATAGCCTTCCTACTCCATCAGAATTCCCCAGCCAGCCTTGCAGTTACAACATTTGCCGAATCGGTTTGGCCACTGTGCCAATTTGATGCTTTCCTGGGTAAAAGAAATTGTTTTGAAAGGTTTTTTCTTTTTAAGTGGATTTCATCCCTTGGAAACCTGACACAGTGACCGTCCCGGGGAGCCTTTACCCGAGGGGGAGAATCGAGGAAAGGCAGAAAAACAGAGTTGGAAGGGACCTGGGAGGTCTTCTAGTCCAACCCCCTGCCTAGGCAGGAAACCCTACACACCCCTTCAGACAAAAGGTTGTCCGACATCTTTTTAAAGACCTCCAGTGTGTTGGAAAACATTTGCAGCTTCTTCCCCGGATTAATTGCTCTCCCTGTGACATTTCTCCTTAGTTCCTGGTTGCTTCTCTCCTTGATGAGTTTCCATCCACCTGTTGCCTCTTGTCCTGCAGACTCCCCTGGCCCAGAAAGGAGACGGGCCCTGGGGGTGGGGATGCAGCAGTCCTCCCCTCCGCCCCTCCCAGCAGAATGAGCTGATCCTGGGAGCAAGGCCCCCCTCCCCCAAGGCTCTGCCAGCAGCGGAGCACAGGCTGAAATTGGGGAGGGGGGGGGAGAACCTGTTTGTTGAATTTCCCACTTCTTCCAGGGTCACCCCCACATGCTCTTTCCATCCGCTCTCTGTCACACCTTTTGAGTTTTCTGGCAAAACGCCATTTGCTGGTGCCAGGTGAGTCAGGTCAGCTCTCCCTGCCCAGCAACACTCACTCCTTTCCGTGCCCAGATGCCAGACCGGGAAAGGACACAGACACACACATGCATACAACAAACACACAGGCCTCTCCAGCAGTGTACCTGTTTCCTTGCCAATTTCAGGGGGGTACCCAGTGGGGGTAACCTAGAGCAGAATACAGACAAAATGCAGCCACAAAACAGATAAAAGGAATTTTGCAAGTCTTACCTGGCCCTTTGGCAGACGGACCTGCCCCTCCTCAGTGCCCACCCACCACCCACCCCCAGTCCAAGCTGGCAATAAAAGAAGCAACAACCAAAAGCTTGGAAGCGGTTTGCATTTAATGTGGAGACGGCAAGGAGGCTCGTGGCAAAATCATCATCGTCATAACAAAAAGCAAAATATTTACAAGTCTCGGTGCCCTGGAAGTTTGCAATATATACATAGACACATACATATATACATACATACATACGTATATGTGTATGTGTATGTATATATATATATATATATATGTGTGTATATATATATATATATATATATATATATATATATATATATATATATATATATATATATATATGTTTTCTTAAGTTTTCACGGGTACTTACATGTATAGTATTCTGCTTAGAAATACTTTTCTCAGAAGCCTGGTGATGGCAATATATGTGTGTGTGTGTGTGAAGTTTTCACAGGTATTTATATGTATGGTATTCAGCTTTGTTCGGGTATTTTCCCACAGCATTAAAGTTGTGCTTTTAAAGTTGTAGCAAAGTTTAGGCAGAATCTCACCTGCCATCATCAGGCTTCTGTACAACTTTAAAAGCACAACTATAGTGACGTGGGAAAATACCCGAACAAAGCTGAATACCATATATATTTGTATATACATACATACACACAATTTATAGATTATTTATATAAATTAAAGAGTTTGGCTATTTACAGTATGATACATTCCCTGGGGCGCAGTTCAGGTTGAGCTCCATTCAAGCATGCAACTTTCCTTCCCAAGAACACAGACGGCATCCCAAATCTGGAGGGCTTGATGGCCTTTGAGGAGCCCATGTGGAAGGTGTCTCTCTCTCTCTGTGACCCCAGCCATTTGCTCTTTGGAGGTCGACGGCTGCGGGACAAGGAGGCCCGACCTGTTTCCCGGGACACTTCGCCACTGCAAACCCTAAATATAATTTCTTTTTTTTTTTTTTTTTTAATCAGCTCTGGGGCCAGTTAACCTAATGACTGTGTCAAAAAAAAAAAAAAAAAACCCTCCACTTTAAATCACTGTTAAAGCCAGCGGGACGCTTTTCTTGTGGCAGTCAGTTCCGCAGGTTCAGTAAGCTTTGTCTTCCTCTCCTCGGGGCCTCTTTTTTTTTTTTCTTCTTCCAGCAGCCGGTGGGCAGGGAGTGTCCAGGCTGCCTCCTTTGCATCAAGTGAGGGGCCTGATCAAAGCAACAACTCCCCCCCCACCCACGGGGAAGGCATCGAACTCGCGCCAGAGGGGCTGCAATGGTTCCAAGAAGCATCATTTGTGCCCTCCACAATGCAGATAAAAATGTATTGCAGGACTGTCCATGCCCAGGGTAGGGGAGTCCAACTTTCCAACTTGGGAGACCGGCGGACTTCAACTCCCAGAATTCCCCAGCCAGCTCTGCTGGCTGGGGAATTCTGGGAGTTGAAGTCCGCCGGTCTTAAAGTTGGAAAGTTGGACACTTGGTTTACGGAGCGAAATTCCTGACTGTTGTCCCCTCCCCTTAAAAAGTCCCCAGGTTTGGAGGTGGGAGGGGGCACCCCTGTGCCAGCCTCCCCCCTCTCCCCCTTTCCCCCGCCCCGTGCCCAGGGGGTGGCCGCCTTCAGTGGCACCCGCAGCTGCCGGCCACCATGCCGTCGTACTGTTTCAAGACCACCGTCTCGTCGTCGTCGAAGTAGAGCAGGTTGATGGAGAAGAGCTTGTCGGGGACGCAGCAGGGGGTGTGAACCTCCGGGCTGAGCTTCAGGGCGTGGATGATGGACTGGACAGTGGCGTGGTTGGTGGGCCGCATGCCCTGGCCCAGCGGGAAGCGGCAGGCGCCCTTGCAGTGGTAGGCATTGTAGCCGCGCGGCGAGATGATCCAGCCCGTCCAGCCGATCTCGTCGAAGTCCACCGGGAGCGGGTAGCGCTGGCAGGGCAGGGGGCTCTCGGCCGAGCGGGGGCCGCGGGTGCGGTTGGAGGGGGGCTCGGGGACAGAGGGCAGACCTGCGGAAGGGGGGGGCAAAGAGGCTAGAGTTGGTTCACGTCCCCCCTCCCGCTTGGCATCTCAGCTTCAGGAGCAACAGTAAGGTTAACAAGAGTCGGAAGGGACCTTGTAGGTCATCTAGTCCAACCCCCCACCCAAGCGGGAGACCCGATGCCATTTCTGACCGGATGACAGTCCAGTCTCTACTTGAAAGCCTCCAGGGATGGAGGTCCCACCACTTCTCTTCCATGGGTGGATTGTTCTCCCTCTCGGAAAGTTTCTCCTTTTTTTCTCACCTTGAATCTCTCCCGGATCAGTTCCCACCCATTGTTCCTCGTCTGGCCCTTCAGGTGCCTTGGAGAACAGCTTGACCCTCCCCTCCTCCCCTCTGGGGCAGCCCCTCCTCAAATATCCAAAGACCGCCCTCCTGTCTCCCCTGGTCCTTTTGCTCATTAAAATCAGATTAAAGTCAGAGTTGGAAGGGACCTTGTAGATCATCTAGTCCAACCCCACTCCCTCAACTACTGGAAGACCGCTCTCCTGTCTCCCCTGGTCCTTCCCTTCCCTAGACCAGCCAGGCCCAGATCTTGCAACCGTCCGTCGTATGCTTTAGCCTCCAGTCATCCTGGTTGCTCTTCTCTGGCCTCTTTCTAGAGTCTCAAGGTCTTTTTTATAGTGTGGTGACCAAAAGTGGAGGCAGAATATTCCAGGTGTGGCCTTACTAAGGCTTTACAGAGTGGTATTATTAGTACCTCCCTTGTTCTCGATTGTATCCCTCTGGTCATGCAATTGAGGATTGCGTTGGCCTTTTTGGCGGCGGCGGCTGCACACGGTTGGCTCCTATTGAGCTGGTTGACCACTGAGACCCCAAGATCCCCCTCCCAGTCCCTGCTGTTGAGCCTGGTTTCTCCCAGTCTATAGGCGCCCTTTGGGTTTTTCTTGCCTCAGTGTAGGGCTTTCCTCTTCTCTCCATTGAATTTCATTCTGTTAGATACGGCCCAGGGTTCTAGTCCGTCGAGACCCATCTGGACCTTCAGCCTGTCTTCTCGGGTGTTGGCTATTCCTGCCAGCTCTGTCTCATCTGCCAATTTGGTAAGTTCCCCTTCTGTTGTCCCAAGAGAGGCTACGTGTGACCCCTCGTCCCCAAAATGCCTGGCAAGGGTGTGACTCACCGGGGAAGCTGCTGGGCAAGGCAGCCGCCCGCCGCCCGTCATCCGTAAACAAGACCAGCATGGGCTTCTTGCTGGCATGGTGGTCCCTGCCCGAGGCGAACTGCATGGTGTGGGGGTCCAGGGGGGCCCCTCCGAGGCCCTGCACTGTCACCAGCAGGCCCTGGTTGCGGCTCTCTTCGGCCACCCAGTCACGAACCTGGGAGTGGGGGAGAGGGGCATCGGTTGGCATCCTGCCGGGCTTGAGTAAGCGAGCCAAGCCCCAGGCAAAAGGGACCCCCCCCCAGTTCTCAGTACACCCCCCCATGCAGATATGCAGGTCAAACTCAGGGGCACCCAAGCCCCCTCCTGTCCCCCCCGGAGGGTGGCACTCACCGCCTGGGTGATGGGAAAGACCTCCCAGCCGAAGCCCTGCAGGGCCAGCAGCCGGGCGGAGAGCAGCTTCTTCCCCTGGGGGGCTTCCGGGTGGTCCTTGTCCAGCACCTGGTAAATGCTGACCTGGGGGGGCCGAATGAGAAACGGGGGGGGGGTTAGGATTAGCTGAAGCCCTATGTGGGGGGCTCCTCTCCCCAGCAGCCCTTTCAGGAGCCCTTCCACCTACAGATTCGGGGCGCTCTGTACACGCTCGCCTAACCTGGCTCCCTCCCCGCCCAATCCGGCTGGCCCGCTCAGCTTTTAGCCCAATCTATGCAACGTGGTCGCCTCCCAAACTATGGTGGGATATTGCACCTCCCAGCATCCCCAGCAGTCCCCCTTGATGGGGTGGGCCCACAGTTCAGGCCGGAAGAGACCAAGGGAGGAAGAAGAGGAGGATGAGAAGAAGGGAGGGCGGGGGAGGGGGAGGAAGAGGGGCAATGGGAGGGAGGGAGGAATAAAAGGAGGTGGAGAAGGTGGGGTCCCTCAGTAGACAACAGGAGCTAAGGGGAGCCTCCCCTGTCAGGGGCAGCCTATGGTTCCAGCGTGGGGGGGACGGACTCCGGGGCCCTCTGAGCCTACCTGGCAGTAGTGCTGCCTCTGCAGGGCGGCCCCCTCGGCCCCCCCGGACCGCAGCTTGAAGAGGTGCAGTTCGGCCGACAGGACGACCTCGTTCTTGGCCACGCTGGACAGCAGGAAGAGCAGCTGCATCCGGTCACTGTGGGCTGGAAGGCAAGGCGGGTTGGCACCACAACAGCCCTGCCAGGGAGGCCGGGTGCGGAGCGGGGAGGGGTTGGGCAGGGGCCCCGGACTGACCCCCTTCCCTGCGGAGTTTGGGCCTGCGGGTCCATCCTGGGGTCGACTGGGGAAGGGTCTCCACCCTCTCATCAGAGGGGAGGACTTCCAGTTCCCAGGGTAATGGAGAAACTCCCCAAGGAAATAAAGGAATAATCTTCCCTTTGGAAGCATCAACGTCTCCTGCACCCTTTAGAAGGGGCTGATCTTTAGGGGGTCCCTCCAAAGCCAATTTACAGAGCCCCCCGCCCATATTCCCGGGTAGTGAGAAAAAAGACCGGGGGGGGGACGGGACGGGACGGGGGGCCTCTTCGTCTCATCTTCACAATGGAGGAAATTAGAAAGGGAACTTTCTGCCAGTCCTTGGGAAGGAGAACCAAGGAAAGCTGAAGCAGGCAAATGGGAGGGAATCCATTCAAGCGACGACACACACGCACCCACTTTGCTCATTTTCGGGGGCTTTGATAGAGATTTGGGGGTTGAGGGGCTCACACCTGCCAGCAAAGCTGAGTGGGGGCAGCAGCAGAGGGCTGGCTCTTTTAAGGCAGAAAGGATTAAATCCAAAGCATCTCACGTTGGACAGAGAATTTGCTGCACGCAAACGCACATAAGGAAAGGGAGAGCGAGAGAAAGGGAGAGAGAAAGAGAAAGAGAAAGGGGGGAAAAAAGAGAGAGGTAGCAGCAGGATTTTGAGGTGCTTAGTTGCCAACGCTGGGGGTGAAGCAGCCCCCCCAGTCCATCTGCACAGGAGAGGATGCCCCCTGCATGGCATGGGCCTCTGGCATGGGCACAGGAGGCGGCATCACCCCCAGCTCTGCCAGCTTGTCAGGAGGGAGTCCAGTGCCCCTCCCAGCCCCTCCCGGGTCCAAGGATGAGCCCAGCCCAGTTTAAGGGGAATCAGCTCAGCTGGGAAGGGGGGGAGGGCAGGTTACAAGGAGGTTCAGGCCCTTCTAGATGGCCTTAGGAATACCAGAGCTGGAAGGGACCTTGGAGGTCTTCTAGTCCAACCCTCTGCTTAAAAAAACCACGTTGGACCAGTGGTTCTCCCCAAACCTTCCAGGGTTGGAGCCCCCACAACTCCTGGAGGGAAGGGGGGGGGAGAAGAGAATTAAAGGCCCCCTCCCTCCCCCAGGCTTCCCTGAGCCCTTCCCCCCCCCCAGCAGCTGAGCCCCCCCCCCCCCCCTCCCGGGGACTCACTCCGGTCCAGGAAGCTGCGCACGGTGTTGCCTTCCAGGCGGTGGGGGTCTTTGGTGACCCCATCTGCGTCGGCCACGGTGTTGTAGAGGTCCACCATGTACTGGGGGGGCTCCTTGAAGTAGAGCGGGGCCTGAGGGGGCTCCTCGATGCCAAAGACCTCCAGCAGCTGCTTCAGCGCCTGGTTCCGGGTGTCTTCAGAGCCCCAGGTGGGCTTGGCAGGCCAGGCAGGTGCCCAGGTGAGCAGCAGCAGCAGCAGGAACTTCATCCTCCTCCTCCTCCTCTCGGCTTCTGGGGTTCCTCAAGAGTACGAGCTCCTCTGGACTGGCCCTGGCCCCCTTTATACCCCCCAGCAGAAGGGGCAGGGGATGATGGGCCATCAGGGAATTAATGGGCCCGCTAACAAGGTGCCAAGCATCCCATTAGCTCAGTCCACACACCTGGGACGGGTGTGGATTCCTTGGGAGGGACCCCCCCCCCTCCAGAAGGGGGGGAGGCTGCATGTTTGCGGCCGGGGCTGAGCCGGCCGGGGCAGGAAGGAGTGGGGAGAATCCCCCCCCCCACAGGCCTCCCCAAAGTTTATTGAGGGGTGGAGGCGGCCAGCCAGATGCCTTGGCTCTCCGCAGGGGGCTAACGGGCACCTAATGGGAGCAGTGGGGGTGGGCATTGGCAGACAGGAATTGGAGGCTTCTGGGGGGGAGGAGGGGGAGAGTCTGCAGCGAGGGGGAGCCCTCCGTGGGACGCCCCAAATGGTGACCCCGCTGGCCTGGAAGAGAGCTCTCCCCTTCTCTCTCTCTCTCTCTCTCTCTCTCTTGGGGCACCAGCTATGAGCAGCCCCGATGGATGGTCGGGGACCCCCTGGGCCCTGCAACCCCAGCCCAAGCGGGGTGGGGGAGGGCTGCAACCGAGACCCTTGGAGGCCTGGCAGTGTCCCGCCCCTGGGTTTCTAAAAAGCACAGCATGATTCTAGTCCTCATGGAGTTTCAAGGGCTGACTGAAACTGCATTTCTCCCGGAGCCCCCATGTTTTACAGGGATTGTAGAACTCCAGAGGGCACCTGCACACACACACACACACACACACACACACACACTGCTTCTCCCCCTTTCCCGGCCTGTTTCGGCAAAGGCGGAGGAGCCTCGGGTTACTCGGGTGTGGGAGCAGCTTCCACACCGCTTGGTTTGCACCAAGGCTGGTTTGCCTGGAAGCGTCCGGCCTCCTCACTCCCAACGATGTCATCAGCGGGACCCAGGAAGGGGGTGTCCCCCGTCACTGCCCCACCCTCACCAGGCCCCCAAGGTTCATACGGCCCCCTCCAGCCAGCTTAACTTCTGAGAAATCCTCAGAACTGTTTTTCTTCCCGGCCCCATCGGATCCTCAGCAGCACTGGATCAGGATAGAGCTGGAAGGGGCCTTGGAGGTCATCTAGTCTAGGAACTTGAGACCCGGCCTTGGAGGAGCCCTGCAGATGTGGGGGGGGGGGAAACCCTGTGGCTAAAATATTCCTCCCTAAACCTTGGGGAGAGATCACCCAGACTCCCCCCCCCCCCAGAATTCATCCCTTGGCTCTCATCAAAAGGCTAGTTTTTATTCCTGTTGGCCACCACCATTGAAGGAGGGGGTGGACTAGATGACCTCCAAGGTCCCTTCCAACTCTTCTATTTTTCTTTTCTCTTCTTCTCTCGCCTACAACCGATCGGGAAGGGAGGTTTTGTTTTTAGGGAAATTATTCCTTCCTTCCGTCCCTGGGTTGAGCTCCGGCATCCAGTTGGGCCAGAAAAGAAAAGCCGGCGGTCTCCAAGGAAAACTCCCCCCCCCCTCAAAAGAAAGGGGGGGGAGGAAAGAGCCGATCTGCCCAGAGTGACTTGTGAGTCCCCCCTGCAAGACCCACTCCAGGGGGGTGTTGTCTGGGGGAGGGAGGGGGCTCCCCAAACAGGCTTGCAGGGTCAGACGGTGCCCAAACATCCTGGCAGGCCTGCAGTTATCCAGGTGCCCCCCAAGAAAGGCCTGAAAAGCGGCTTGTTGATGCTGAACTGCTGGGGCGCCTATAAACCTGGCTTGGGGACCCCCAAGAGACACCCCCCCCCCCGGGGATGTGAGGCAGTCCCACTGTTTTTGACTTCCCTTCTTCTGTCACCCTTGGCCAGAGGTCTCCCAACTTTAAGACTTGCGGACTTTGACTCTCAGAGTCCCTCAGCCAGCAAAGCCAGAAGACGGAAGGGACCAACCCGGGCCTGATCCACGGCGCTCCCCAAACCTGGCCACTTTAAGGCTTGTGGGCCAGCTCTGCTGGCTGGAGAATTCTGGGAGTTGAAGTCCACAAGGCTTGAAGGGGCCCAGTTTGGGGAGCCCTGGCCTTGGCTTTCACTTGGTTTTTATCCTGTCTTAATGGATTTATTCTCGCTTTTCCGCCTTGTTGCATGCGCCGCCAGCAAGAGTCGCTCCTGTGAGAGAGGCACAGCCGTATAAACTGGTTTCATCGGAAATAAGAAATAACACCTGGGGAGGAAAGGGATGCCCGGAGGCTGCCCATTTTTAATTCCGCTGAGGGGGCATCCCCCGGTTTGACCTTCATCCCAAAGGCCTTTCCCCCCCCCCCAAATCTCAGGCTCCCCAAAACTGAAGAAACCCCCAAACCAGGCAAGGCATATATGGGTTGGGGGGGGGGGCTTCAATTGTGCATTCTGGGCTGCCATTGGGAAGTTGTGTCCACCCCCCCACCCCCTTAGTTAGAATTAGGCCAATTTGAATTGTGCAAACACAGCCGTCTGTTGTGGTTTGTCGGCAGGGACGGTGGGGAAGAACGGGGACCAGTCTGGGAGTCTGGGGAGGACTCGGACGAGGGTCCTGCATCCGATGCAGGGATGGGGCCAGGACCATCTGGGAGTGGGGTGCTGACTCCGGAGCCTTTGGAGCCTGGCAGCAGCGAGGCAGAGGAGCGAGGGGAGCCTGTTCTCAGTGCGCGTATGTGCAGAGCTGCTCAAAGACGAGAGCAACTGAGACAGAAAGAGCGACTCTGGAGGTGATGGCCCCTCCCGTAAGGTGCAAAGGACAGGCAAAGGTAGAGAAACCTTTGCAGGAAGCAAAGCAGTTCAAGAGATTCGCAGTCCTTTTCGAACCCCTGTGTATTCTGTTTGGTTTTTTTCTGGTACCATGACAATTAATTTGGATATTTCTGTTGTTGGCAGCGTTCCACAGCACTGAAAGGCGTGTGCTTATCTTGGGGAACTGTTTAAGATTAGTTCTGGGGGAGGCCGTCATTTCTCTTTGCTCTTTGCTCCGGACGGGGGGGGGGGCAGCACAGGGGCTCCCCACCGCTTGGCAGGTCTGGATGACAAAGATGGTGCGGGGCTGCCCGGTCCGGCTCCGGAAATACTTTGTCTCGTAGCCGTGAGGGATGCAGCGGCCAACCGGCAGTGGCTCTCAGGGTCCCTGCGGAAGGAAGAGACGCGGCGGGAGCAGTGAGGGGAGGGAGAAGGAGGGAGGGAGGGAGGGGAAAGGGAACCCTCCTGAGTGTCGAAGGAAGGAGGGAAGAGAAGGGGATGGGAAGAGAGCGAAAGGAAGGGGGGGGAGGAAAGGAAAGGAAAAGTATTCTGAGTGTGGAAGGAAGGAGACAAGAAAGGAAGACAACAGAAGGGGAGAGAATGGAAGGAGATGGGAAGGGAGGGAAAAGAAAGGAAAGGAAGGGAGAAAGGGAAAGGGTCCTGGCAAGGCAGACAGAACGAAGAAAGAGTGATGAATACAAAAAAAAAAAGAAAGAAAGAAAAAGGAAAAAACGATGAAGGTAAAAAGCATCAATGCCCCTCCCCCGCCATAAACAGAGAGGGGGGGGGGAGGACCAATCCAAGGGCACCCAAACTGTTTTGGGCAGATTTCTCCTCTCTGCCTCTTTCTCCATCTTTCAATCCCCACCCAAAGATGGGGATGAGGTGTCCCCCCTTCAGTCAGGGGGGGGGGGAGCGGGGGGGGGGGGGGGCTAACGGCTCTCTTGACACCTCCAGACCAGGAGCCCCTCTGCTGTCTGTCACGGCTCTAATCCCAGGACCCCAATACACACCTGGGAGGAAAGGAAAGGGAGGGCTGGCTGGGGCTCTGTGTGTGTGTGTGTGTGTGTGTTTGTGTGTGTGTGTGTGTGTGTGTTGTCCCCCCCCCCCCCCCATCTGGGCTGCCTTACCTCAGCCGGCATCCTCCTGAGCACCGTCCCAAGTCAATTTCCTGGAAGATTTGCAAAACAAAGAGCAGAGAAAACGGCTGGTTTCCTTCCAGTTGGCTGGGGGTGGGGGGTGGGGGGGGTCTCTTTGCAGGACACTGGCCTGGCCTGCCCCCCCCCCAGCCTCTTAATTCCCACATTCTCCTTTTGCTGCATCTGTGACAGGCAGCCCTAACTTTCAGGGGTCCTTTGGGGGGGGAAGGGTGAGGCTGGCACCCCCGGGAGAAAGGAGGCCCCCTTCGATGTCTTACGGGCAGGGGGCTTGGCCAACCAGCCAGTCTCAAAATGCCACCCGCCCTTCTCTTTTTTTGAGCTTGGGACCCAGCTCTGCCCAGGTACCCAGGGTCAGGGCGCTGTGCCCTCTCAGCCTTCCCCCAGCCCCCCCCCCCCCCCCCTCCCCCCCCCCACCCAGGGGTGCAGCTGGGCAGCCACAAGACCCTCCCAAGTGAGCAGTGAAATTTGGGGGATTATTCTGAGCAACTTTTTCCCTTTCATTATTTGTATAAATAAGTCAAGCGGGTGAAGAGATCTGATCCTCCTCTCCCCTCTTTTCGCACCCCCCACCCACAACTACCCTCCGAGGTGGGCCGGGATGGGTGAGAGAGAGAAGAGGGGGGACAGCCCCAGGGTCACCCACTGCAAGGCATCTGCCCCTTTCCCCAGCTGGCATTCCAGCCAACGGATCCCGCAACAGCCATGACAGTGTCGGAAGGGACCTTGTAGGTCATCTAGTCCAACCCCCCGCGCAAGCAGCAGACCCGGCACCATTTCCGACAGATGGCAGTCCAGTCTCTTCTGAAGCCCACACCACTTCCAAAGTCTCTTTGGGCCTCTTTGAAGGTAGACCATGCCTGCATAAGGGAGCTCACACCCATCCGTGGCCCACAGGTCTTAGCCGGCACCCATTTGTCTAAAAGGACTCCGGACCCTTAGAAGGAACCAAAAGCCCCAAATTGCCCTAAGGAGCAGCCCGATTTGGTGCAGGAGTTCCAGGCTTCTCCACCAGATTATGTGAGGCGGTTTCGGGGGGGGGGGGGAGGCTGCAGGAGAGATGCTGCTTGGATCCCTCCTGGATCGGAGCCCCCTCCTCTCCCCTGCTTCCCCTTCCCCCCAGGAGCCCCAGGCCCTTGCCCTTGGGGAGGGGGGTGCACCGTCCATTGCTCTCTCTGCCTCCCGTCCGCGTCCAGCACCAGCTCCGCGTAATGGTCCCAGTGGGGCAGCCGGGAGCAAGAGGCCCCCTGGGCCCGGCAGCCCCCCAGCGTCCGGACCAGGCGCTTCCCGTTGGGGCCCTGCAGGAGGACCGAGTCGAACCCCGTTGGCACGCAGGAGGGCCCACCTGGCAGAGAGGCAGAGGGTCAGCCGGCGGGCACCGCCGCCCGGCCTCCGTGGCCAAGGCAGATTCGGCACCAATAAAGACGGGTTCTTCTGGTGGGGGGGGTGGGGGCACGGTAAAAAAATGACGGCAAAGTTTTTTTCTGACCTTCTCCTCTACCTCTTATCTCTTTTATCTCTTATCCTCGATCAAATCTTATTCTTCAATGTATTGCTTATCACCTCATTTTATATCTTAACTTTTATTTCTTATCTCCTATCTCGTATCTTCTATCTTACCTTATATCTCTCATCATCTCTTACCTTCTATCTTGTCTTATCTCTTATCTTCTTTCTTCATGGGGTTGCAACGGAGACGCAGCCTGGCTGGCGTCGGAAGTTCAGGGAGCCTTTTGGGGCCAGAGCTCTGCCTGGATTTATGGGGGGGACGGCTCCCCCCGTTCCAATGCAGCTCCCCTGGCCCTTGCAGGCCAGCCCCCCCCCCCACGCCGGGACCCCAAGCAACGCCCAGGCCCCCCATCCCAGCCGGGGCTGAACCGGGCACGGCTGGATGCCCCAGCCAGCTCACCTGGGGAGGGCGGCACACCTGCCCACGTCCAGGGTCTGCCCCAGAGGGGAGTCGGGGAAGAAGGTCTCCAGGGCGGGTGAGCGGAGGCACTGGCAGCCCTCCCCCACTTCCACCTGCCGGGGGCCATCCCGAAGCCAGAGCTCCTGCACCAGGAGGCGGCTGGGCCCGCAGCGGAGCCGGGGGGGGGGGGGGCAGCAGCCTTCGGAGGGGGGCTCTCCCCTGCACCTGGCTGGCCACTGCCAAGGCCCCCCCTGCAAAGGCAAGGGGGTGGGGCAGGGAGAAGAGGCATCAGGCAGGAGCCAAAGGGGGGGGTGACAAGGTCAGGATGCCCCAGGCAGCCCCCTCCCCCCTCCCCAATGCAGGCTTTGCACCCAGCTGGCCAGGAGGGGCATTGATGCTTTTTACCTTCATCGTTTTTTCCTTTTTCTTTCTTTCTTTTTTTTTTGTATTCATCACTCTTTCTTCGTTCTGTCTGCCTTGCCAGGACCCTTTCCCTTTCTCCCTTCCTTTCCTTTCTTTTCCCTCCCTTCCCATCTCCTTCCATTCTCTCCCCTTCTGTTGTCTTCCTTTCTTGTCTCCTTCCTCCCTCCCTCCCTCCCTCCCTCCTTCCTGCAACACCCAGACTATCTTTCCTTTCCTTTCGCTCTCTTCCCATCCCCTTCTCTAGGGAGAGTCTTCAAGGCTGGCCGGGAGACTCAGCCCAGATGTTGAGGGCCACCTCTGGAAGAGGGGGAGCTCTTGCCCCAGGAAAGGAAGCCTCACCTGGAGGGTCCGGGGCACGTCTGGCGGGGCGGGGCTCTCTGGGGAGACCTGGACCTCCTGAAGGGGGGAGGCTCCTGCGCAGCCCCACCTCAACGATCACAGGGCTGCCCGAAAGGTCTGGGGAGGGAGAGGAGAACCAACAGGGCATTGTCCGGGCCTGGGTCTCCCCCAGCCCCTCCCGCCAAAGGCTCTTGCTTCCATAGCACCCCGAGACGACACCCCCAACATTTCAGTCAGCCAGGATTTCCGGTGCCCCTCCTCATAAGCCAGACTTTAACCAGAGTTGTGTGTGGGCGATTCTTCCCCTTTGGGGAGTCAGATAAAATATCAGGGGTCCCCAAACTTTAAGACTTATGGACTTCAACTGCCAGAATTCCTCAGCCAGCGGCCAAGTTTGAAATTCTCCAAAAGTCACCACCAATCTTGCTGGCTCTGGGACTGTTTGCAAGAAGAGAGAAAGGGAACAAGCCAGGTTCCTTCATCCAACATCTGGAAAGCTGACTGGGTACCAAGGACCAGGTTATCCCCAAAGAGGCTTTTCCAAAAAGACAACTGGACTTTCTTGGGGGGGGGGGGTTGGTCCTTGAAAACATTTCACTTCTCATATGAGAAGCTTCTTTCGTTCTGAAATGTTTTCAAGAAACCCAAGAAAGTCCAGTTGCCTTTCGGAAAAACACCTCTGGGACAACCAGGACCTGGATGAATAACAGAATAGCAGAGGTGGAAGGTACCTTGGAGGTCATCTAGTCCAAGCCCCCACTCAAACCCCATTTCTGAAAATTGGCGGTCCAGTCTCCTCTTGAAAGCCTCCAGGGGTGAAGCTCCCACAACTTCCAAAGAGGGGTTGATGGTCCTCCCTGCCAGAAAGTTTCTCCTTCTTTCCCGGCTGAATCTCTCCTCGTTCAGCTTCCATCCATTGTTCCTTGTCTGGCCAAAAAGAGCTTTAGAAAACGGCTTGACCCCCTTCCTCCTCCTCTCTGGGGAAACTCCTCCAATATTGGGAGATGCTCTCCTGTCTCCCCTGGTCCTTCTCTCCACTAGACCAGCCGGGCCCAGCTCCTGCAACCGTTCGTTGTATGTTTTCGCCTCCAGCCCCCTCATCCTCCTGGTTGCTCTCCTCTGCCCTTTTTCTGGAGCCTCAACCTCTTTTTTTACAGTGTGGTGAGCAAGACTGGAGGCAGGACTCTCGGTGTGGCCTTCCTCGGGCTTTATGTATGAAAGGGGCACGTGCCCACAAGATTCAATCCCCTCCTGCCATCTTATCCATTTCCCCACAGTGGTGGTGTTGCAATTTTCATCCCTCTTTTTTCCAGAAAGTTACCTGCCCAATTTTGTTGCTTTTATCTTTGCACCCACCCCCACACAAGGTAGGCTAGTCCTGCCTAATTCCAGAGTGGTAATCAATCAGCGCTTGTGTGGCCCCAACTGTCAATCAAAGGCCAGGAAGCCCGGCTGTCCCTTTCCCGCCTGGCAGGCAGGGCCTCCCACTGAAGGGAAGAACAGGAGGATATTCCCCTTTTCCCTGCCGGACCCTCAAAGCCCCTGGCCGCCTGCAAGCTCAGGCCGCAGAGGACTGGCCTCCCAGCGCTCACCCCATTGCTAATTGCACCAATTATCACCTCATTACCGATCCCACATTATGCAGCAGGACCCCGAAGCCCCTCCCCCACCTTTCAATACACGCTTAATGTCCAGTTTTAACTGTCCTTGCCTCTGTTTGTTTGGGTTTTTTCTTAATTATATCCAGATTTTATAATGTGAACATTCCATTTGGATGCCACCCGAATAAAGAGGCCCTTTGTGTGAGGGAGACAGGACAGTTTCTGAACGGCATAAGCAGGCGGGTGGACTAGAAGACCTCCAAGGCCCCTTGGAAGTCTAGGATTCTACATATATTCTACATGTGATCAGTCAATCATTCATCATTCAGCACCAAAATGGCAAAGGCAGAAGGTAAAACACCACCCAGCTTTGCTACATAATCAGTTTCTTAAATTACAGGAGGACATAGAGAGAGAGGGGGAGATGATAGATTGATGATAGATAGATAGATGATAGATACATACCTAGAGATAGAGAGATAGAGATAGGTAGAGGATACAGTTATATCGATATAGAAATTATCTAGAGAGAGAGAGAGAGAGAGAGATAGACACATAGGCAGACAAAAAAAAAATGACGGATGGATGGACAGACGGACAGACAGATTTGAGAGAGGGGCAGAAAGAGGGAGGGAGGGAGGGACAGAGAGGGAGGGACAAAGGGAGGGAGGGAGGGAAAGACAGAGAGGGAGGGAGGGACAGAGAGAGAGGGAGAGAGAGAAGGGGAGAGAGGGGGGGAGGGAGGGAGAGGGAGGGGGGGGCTTCTCCCTCATACACCCAGAGGTGAAAGAGAAAGAGAAAAAGAAAGAAAGAGAAAGAGAAAAAGGAAGAAAGAAAGAGAAAAAGAAAGAGAAAAGAGGGAGAGAAAAAGAACGAAAGAGAAAGAGAAAAAGAGAAAAGAGGGAGAGAAAAAGAACGAAAGAGAAAGAAAAAGAGAAAGAGAAAAAGAAAGAAAGAGAAAAGAGGGAGAGAAAAAGAAAGAAAGAGAAAAGAGGGAGAGAAAAAGAAAGAAAG
>BLBF01000127.1:64933-78252 GCA_015471245.1 Laticauda colubrina
AATAATAATAATAATAATAATAATAATAATAATAATAATAATAATAATAATAATAATAGGAATTCTAAGGCTCTGATGGTCATTTGGAAAAATCCTTTCTTAGTGAGCCCCTAGAAGCCAAGAGGAACATATGTGTCAAATTTCCAAGTCTGTAGGCTTTACAGTTCTGTAGAGTTTGTGATGATGCATGAATGGCATTTTGCTTTTATATATATAAAAAAGACAGCCTATAATATATATATTATAATATTATAAAATGTATTGCCCTCGGGAGACTTACAATCCCTTAGCCATTTTATCAGGATCCGGTAAAGAAGTCGGATTCTTTTCCAAATAGACTGCAGGTAAGTCCTTGAGTTACAACAGTTAATTTAGTGACCGTTTAAAACAGAGATCCCCAACCCCGGCCATTTTAAGACTTGTGGACTTCACGTCCCAGAATTCTCCAGCCAGACTCCTGGTTTGCAATTACAATGGCATCGAACTCAAGTGCCTTATGAAGGCTTCATAAAGTGGTGCTAATACTTCATGTTGATTCTATGCCTCTGTTTATACAACCCAGGATTGCATTTCGGTCAAGGCTCTTCAAACTTGGCAACTTTTAAGACTTGTGGACTTCAGCTCCCAGAATTCCTGAGCTAAGATGACTGGAGGAGGAGGAGGAGGAGGAATGCTGGGGGTGGAAGTCCACGAGTCTTAAAAGTTGCCAGGTTTGGGGGGCCCTGGTTTATAATTACAAAGGCACCAAACACAAGTGACTTGTGACCATTTTTCACGCTTATGACCATTGTAGCATCCCTCTTGGTGGTGTGATCAAAATTCAGATGCTTGGCAACTGAGTCATACTTAAGGACGGGTTGCTGTGCCTTTGGGGGGGGGGGAATCATGTGATCCTCTTTATGGGGAAAAAGTTGATTTGCTTAACAATCGTGTTACTAATGGAGCAACTTCACCAATTCACTGAACCATGGTGGCAAGAGAGGTCGTGAAACGGGGCAAAGCTCATTTAACCCGCTTAGCGACAGAAATTTCAGGCTCAGTTTTGTTCGTGAGTGGAAGGCTGCCTGTACATAACCAAACTGGAAGCACCTGGCAAAGTAAGTCTGTGCAAATTCTGAATATATTCCAAGGTTCTAAGATTGCAGCTGGTTAAACAGGTAAAACAATTGTTTTAAAAAAAGAGCTGCATGTTTCCAAAAAGAAAAAAAAACGGCTTTTTTTTTTTTTTTTTTAAAGAGAGAATTCTGGCCAGAATTTAAATTGTTTGCATCTCCCTCATGTGTTTTCATTCTTGCAGGCACCAACATCCTTGTTTCAAGAAGAGACTGGACTGCGATTTGTCAGAAATGGTGTCGGGTTTCCTGCTTGGGCAGGGGGTTGGACTAGATGACCTACAAGGTCCCAACTCTGATTGCCTGTTATCTGTTGTGGCCCTCAAAAATCACCCAACATGTCCTGAAATGGCCCTTTTATGTAATTTGTTCTTGTTTCCTTTCAATTCCCGAAAACTTTTTCAAGCCAGCCAGTCGATTGGCCATTAGTTAATAAGCAGTTGATGAGGATAAATGCTGCGGCTCTTTGGGCATTTCCCTCTGTGGCAAAGGGGAGCAGAGCGACTGAAGACTTCCAAAACCAGCTTCCCCTGCCCCGTCTTCTCCTGGAAGGGCCCTGCCTGCCTGCCTTGGGCTGAGAGCCGAGGGAGGGAGGGAGGATCCTGAAAGGAGGCTGGGCAGCCCAGGCGAAGCTGCAGGTATCATCCCCTGGTTTTGGGCAACCCTGGATCTCCCATGCCCCCCCCCCCCGGGCATCCCAGCGTGCTGGCCCAGGAGCATGGGCAAGGCAGTCGGAGCCAACTCCCCTCCCCTTCCCCCCCTCCGTCCTTCCCAAATGGGGCTGGGCAAAGCGGCCGGGGCGAGGACTTACCCAGGAGAAGGCCCGAGAGGCCGGGCCGCCGGGCCAGGAGCTGCCTGCTTCCAGCAAGGAAGGGGGGGCCTGGGGGTGGGGGGGGGTCAGTCCTGGGGGTTTATATTGGGGGGCGGTTGGGGGGGTTGTTCAACTGTGGAGCCAGGTCAGGACGCCCCAGACAGCACGGACGGGGGGGGGGGGGGGGCGGCTGGGCACCGGCCCCACTTCAAAGCCTGCCCAGGTGACAGGGGTCTGCTTCCCCCCAGGGGGCAGCCCCCCTGGCCCCACCTGCAGCCCCCCACCCCACCCCCCTCCCTGTCTGCCTTTCATGTCCTGAGGAAGAAAGACAGGTGTAGACGTGGCCGAAAGTGTCTCTTTGATCACCCAAAAAAGGCCAGGAAGGAAAAACTGCTGATGCCAATGGGCCAAGGGTCTCCTTTCACCACCACCCCTAGTACCCTCAGACCCTCTGGCAAGGGGTCTCCCCTTTCCCAGAGAGAACAGCCCCCTCCCCAGTTCTGCAAGGCGAGCTCCCCCCACTGCTTGACCCCTCCCCACCTTTCAATAGAATTTGGAGCGAGCACTTTTCACACTATTTTGTTTGATATGCATATTTATTTTCATTATTTTACTATATTTTATTATATATTTGATTGTGTGTATTTTGTTTTATTTATTGTTTTATCTTATTAATAAATCAGTGGGTTTATTAGTGCAATTTATCAGTGGGACAACTCGCCTCCAGAAGTTGTAAATGCTCTTTGGTCAGGCAACCTCCCTGAGCTTCTGCCTCTGGAATCAAATTTGCGAGTCGGAAAAGAAACTTCTGGATTTTTGCTCCCAACCTGTTTTCAGAAGGGGGAACTTCAATTCTCCAGCCAGCCACTCTGAAGCCCACCCCTCTTAAAAGGGCCCAGGTTGAAGAACAAGGGTCTGTGTGTGTGTGTGTGCAATGCCCCACAGCTGCCCCACTCCACACCCTCCCCAAGACACACCTGTTTCACCAGCAATAAAAATGGAGAATCAGGAGGAGGAGGAGGAGGAGGAGTTTTTTTCCCCTTTGTGGACTTCCTCTCCTGGGGGATGCGAGGCTGGTCCCAGCTACCCTTGCCAAGACACCCCTGGAGACCCCCACTCACTATCCCACTCCCGGGGTTGAGGGAAGCTTTCTCCAATCTGCTTTTCTTTTCCTTTCTTTTCCCTCCCTCTCTTCTTTCCTCATCTTCCTTCCTTCTCTTTTTCTTTTCTTTTCCCTCTTTTCTTCCTTCCTTCTCTTCCCTCCCTTTGTTCCTTTCCTTTCCCCCCTTCACTCCCTCCCTCTTCTATGTTTCTTTTTCTCATGCGTTCATTACATTGTTATCCCATGTTCATTATTTTTGCAAATAACTCAAGGTGTTGAACTCAAACATACCTTCCTCCTCCTATTTCTCCAGCACAACCACCCTGTGAGGTGGGCTGTGCTGACAGAGAAATGGGCCCAACGTCCCCCAGACGAGATTAACCTTTCAGGGCTAAGGCAGGACTTGCACTCGTGGTCTCTTGCTTTCTAGCCTGGAGCCCGAACCACCACGAGACCAACCAGCAGCCGAAGGCTCTGCCAACGGGGACGAAGTCCCTGCCCTCCCTTGCTCTTAGAGGCCCCCTTCTGCCCCAGGGGAAGGGTCTTCCTGGGGGAGGGCTCCGAAGCCAAGCCCCCTCCCCACCTGTTCTCTTTCTAGTTCTGCCCTTTCCCTGAGGACAGAACCAGGCTTGGAGGAGAGAAGTGCCAGGATGCCCGTCCATCCTTCCTGCCCACCCCAGTCAATTTTCCTCCCGGCACGGGGAGACCCAGCAAATGCAGAGCAAAGCATCCAAAGAGGAAAGGTGAGGCGGGCGGAGCAGCCACTGACATGCTCAACCCCCCAAAAAACCTTGTTTCCCCCCCCCACACACACCTGATCTGGGCACTTAGGGGGCAGGCCTCGCCCCTTGTGATATTCCCACAGACGCACTTCGAGGGAGCCATGTAAAATCCAGACGATAACACGGGATATGGAAAAAAATACATGTATTAAGAGAAAATACACCACATTATGTACAAATCACACCACTGGCTCTATGCAGAGGGACCTCTTGGAGGGTCTTCCTTGGCAGGTGAGGAGGGAGGGAGGGAGGGAGGCAGGCAGCCCCCCCCCCCCCCGGCCTTTCCTTCCCGGGACGCGGCTTCCAAAAGGGTCAGTCCAGTGTTCCTGGGTTTTAAAAAAAACATACATTTTTTGAGAATTCTATTTTTCTCCTGAGTAAAATATTTTATCTTTCTGCTTCCTGGATTAAATCATGCAGTTTTTCTGTTGCCTCTGTTATTTACAATAGAGAAGAGAGCCGGAAGGTACCTTGGAGGTCTTCTAGTCCAGCCCCTCTTCAAGCAGGAGACCCTACACCATTTCAGTCAAGTAGCAGTCAAGTCTCTCCTGGTGGGAAGCAGTTCCACTGGTCAATTGTCCTCACTGTTAGGAAGTTTCTCAATTCCAGGTTGCTTCTTTGTCCTGCCTTCTGGTGCTTTGGAGAATAACTTGACCCCTTCCTCTTCTTTGGGGCAGCCCCTCAAATATTGCAAGACTGCTATCCTATCATCCCTAATTCCTTTCTTTGTCTTGCAATTTAATTTTGTCTATAACGTTTTTACATTCTCTTGCCACTTAATTAGAATAGCTTGCACCACTTACATTCTTGAGGGCTTTGTTCAGATTTGACCCTCAGGGTCCAGAAATAGCACACAGCAGTGGCAAGAAGGAGGAAGAGCCAACAGTTCATGCGGCTCAGCCCCAGGAAAAGAGTTGCTCAAAATTGGCCACTTTTTGAGATGGGTGGACTCCAATTCCCAGAATTCCCCAACCAGCAGGAATTCTGGGAGTTGAAGTCCACCCACTTTAAAAGTTACAAAATTTGAGAAACTCTTGTCTAGTCCATCAGCTTGTCTTCACAGTGACCCACCGACTGCCCAAGGAAGCCCACCTGTCTGCCAGCAGGTAGCTTTGGGGGAGGCCCACAACCGTCAAGGCTAAGAGCCTTAGGAAGGCCCCACTTGGAATATTCTGCATCCATGTTTGGTCACCACACTATAAAAAAGACCTTGAGACTCTAGAAAGAGGCCAGAGAAGAGCAACCAGGATGATTAAGGGGACTGGAGGCTAAAACCTACGATGAACCGTTGCAGGATCTGGGCCTGGCTGGTCTAGGGAAGGGAAGGACCAGGGGAGACAGGAGAGTGGTCTTCCAGTAGTTGAGGGAGTGGGGTTGGACTAGATGATCTACAAGGTCCCTTCCAACTCTGACTTTAATCTGATTTTAATGAGCAAAAGGACCAGGGGAGACAGGAGGGCGGTCTTTGGATATTTGAGGAGGGGCTGCCCCAGAGGGGAGGAGGGGAGGGTCAAGCTGTTCTCCAAGGCACCTGAAGGGCCAGACGAGGAACAATGGGTGGGAACTGATCCGGGAGAGATT
This sequence comes from Laticauda colubrina, assembly GCA_015471245.1. Classification (NCBI taxonomy): domain Eukaryota; kingdom Metazoa; phylum Chordata; class Lepidosauria; order Squamata; family Elapidae; genus Laticauda; species Laticauda colubrina. The sequence continues at coordinate 70,322 of BLBF01000127.1, forward strand.
CAAGGTGAGAAAAAAAGGAGAAATTTCCCGACAGGGAGAACCATCAACCCGTGGAACAGAAGCTGCCCTCGGAAGTTGTGGGAGCTTCATCCCTGGAGGCTTCCAAGAAGAGGCTGGGTTGCCATCTGTCAAAAATGGTGAAGGGTCTCCTGCTTGAGCGGGGGGGGTTGGACTAGATGACCTACAAGGTCCCTTCCGACTCTGTTAAATAAATGATCGGTTGAAAGAGCCCTTCAATCCCCCATTATCATTATGAAGCCGCCCAACCAGTTATGTTATTGATGCTCCTTTTTATCCCAGCCCCCAAACACTCCGGTCGAAAGCTGTCAGTCACACGATTACCCTGAAGGCAGTTTGGTTTGGCTGCTGGGGGGAATCAAACACCGCAGCAAATATTTTCCTTTAAGTCAGGCTCCTTACCTTCCAGGAAGGCAAACTCATCCAGGGCTTCAATGGCATTGTCTGCAGAAGGAAAAACCGACACCCATTTTATTTTATTTCTTAAAATTTAAGATTTGTTGTGGTGAGCATATGCTGTTGAATGGTTTTGACTCCAGGAAATTTAGAACAGAATGAAAAATATAATAGAAAATGGGACAGAGGAAAAAAAGAACAAATAGAAATCTGTGGTAAGAAAAAAAAAAATTTCAACCCAGCTCATCCCACCAGAGCCCACAACAACCGAAAAAGCCCAAAGACTAAAAATTGAAAACTGGACTTTTGTGAGCTCGACTGGTGGGCTGGAAATGTTACCACCAGGTGATTTTTTTTTGTCATGGCTCGGACCCAGCTGGGTGAGGTCCAGGCCACCTGCAGACTGGACAGGTGACCAACCCACAAGTGGAGCCCATTCGATGTGCCCTGGAGAAGTGGGAAAGGCTGGGAAGGGGGGAGCTGCCCCCTCCAGGATGGCAACTTCCCCCTCCACCCCCTCCCCAAATGGTTGGCTGCTGCAGCCAAGTTGCACAGACCACGTCCTTGCTGACCGGTGGGAGGAGGAGGAGGAGGAGGAGGAGGAGGAGGACTTGGGGGGGGGGTGTCCTTGGTGCTTCCTTGTTTCCATGCAGACGTTTCATGATCCAGCGAGGTAACAGCATCCGCGCCAGAAGGGAGAGGGGTGGAGGAGGAGGAGGCGAACCCACCCAGGTCCTTCCTCTGCAGAGTCTTCCTCTTCCCGTGCTGGGTGTGGATGAAGGCGTCCTTGGAGATGGTCTCCACAAACAGCTCCTGGGGAGGCAGATCAGCCAAGGGACAGGCCTCAGGCAGCCCTCCCTAGTGGTGGGGGGGAGGCGGAGCCTCTGGGGAAGCCGGCCAGAGAGCTCCGCCCCCAACCCTGGCCGGCAAAGGGCAGCTTGAGGCCCCGCTCTGTGTGTGTGTGTGTGTGTGTGTGTGTGTGTGTGAGAGAGAGAGGGAGAGAGAGAGAGAGAGACGGGGGGGGGGGGGGGCTCCCGGACCACCTTTGCCCAGCAAAACTGGCTCCCTCCCTGCAAGGCAGGACGGAGAGTCCCAGCTGGCAGCAGAAGTGGGGGCCTTTCTCCGCCTCTCCTTCGCCCAGCAGGTCAACCGCTGAGCCTGAGGAGCCGAGCGCTTGTTCCAGCCTGCCCGGGGTCTCCGCGTGGTGCCCCATCCCACCCGGCGCCTGCTTCGCTGCCCAGAGCGCCCCCACCTCGCGCAGGCAGGACGGCTCCTGATTGGCCCGGGAGGCGCCGCCCCGCCCACTCACCGCGGCGCGCGCCAAGATGAAGACTGCCTCCTGGCTGGCCAGGCTGACGTCAGGGTCGGCCTTCACCAGCGCCTTCACGCGAGACAGCGGAAGCCGAGCCGGACGCGAAGGCCCCGCGGGCTCCGCCGCCGTTGTTGCTGCCGGAGCCGCTGCCGGTGCTTCCAGCTCCTCCGGCGCCCCGGCGCTTCCCGCCACCGCCATGGGCGCCGCCATCTTGGCCACTCGTGCGCCTGCGCCGCCATCGCTTTTCAAGCCACGCCCCCCGCGGCGAACGCGTGAATTCGCGGAACGTGCGAAGCCCTTAAATCTGACACGAAGTCAAATACGCTGCCCTAAAGCCCCCCCCCCCCTCCCCCAAAACAATCCAATCCGGGGTGTGTTGATTCTGGCTTTTTGTTCCCGTCCGCTGCCCCCCCCCTCGTGTGTGAGGGGGCTTCGGTCTCCCACCGCCTCAGACCTGAGTTGGGCGGGCGGATAAATCCCACAGGCGCTTCCCTGGGCAGGCAGCTCATCCGGGCGAGGTTCCTCCTTTTCCGCTTGACCTTCCTCGCCACGGGCGTTCAGTGAGTCAAACGGTCCTTAAGCGAATCTGCCCCCCCTCCCCCGTTGATTTTGCCGATCAGAAGCCGTCCAGTTGCCAAGGGTCCAAATTTTGGTCCCGTGAGCTTGGTCGTAAGTGTGAGCGACGGTCACAAGTCCCTTTCTCTGGTGCTGCGGTAACTTTGAAGGGTCCCCAACAAATGGCTGGAGGTCAAAGGCCACCTGCACTTTTCCAGCCGCTTGGTTAGATGCCTTTTTTTTTTTTCCCAAATGGAGGCATTGTGGAAGGAAGGAGAAAGAAAGAAAGAAAGAAAGAAAGACGGGGGAAAGCAACAGGGCAAAAAGAAAGAATGAAAGGAAGAACAAAGAAGGGAAAAAAGAGAGAGAGAGAGAGAAAGAAAAGAGAAGAGGAAAAGAGAAAGAGAGAAGGAAAGGAAAGCAAAAGAAAAGGGAGAAGGAAAGGGAGAAAGGACAAAGAAAAAATGAAAGCGAGAAGGGAAGAAAGGAAAGAAAAAGGGAAGAAAGAAAAGAGCAAAAGAAAAGGAAAGAAAGAAAAATGAAAGACAAGGAAAGAAAAGAGAGAAAGAAAGAAAAAACCTCTGGGCTCGAGAGGCGATGATGCTCTTCCCGAGAGTTGAGCCCAGGCCCGATGGGAAGGAAAGAATGCAAGCCCTCCCTGTCAGGAGATCCTGTTTTCCAAGCCAGCCCAGTTCCTCTGAGCACGTACAGAGTGCTGCCGGGGGGGCAGGGGCAAGAGCCAGCCAAGGACGCCCTTCTGCTGCTGCTGCCCCTGGTGCCTCCTGGCAGCTGGCTGACCGGTTAATCCGCCCGGCCTTTGCAGCCTGGCTGCCCTTCAGACCTCGGCTGCCCCCCCTCCCGTCTCACTGCTTCCAAAGTTAGACTCGGATTACGACAATGACGCGTCATGAGATGCAGGCCGCTTTCTTCTAGGCTGAAAGGCAGCAGCCGGCCGGTTCCTTGCTCTTCCCTGACTGCCCACGGGGGTCTCGGTGCCCCTGCCCCCCCCCCAGGCAAAGGGGGTGCACCCAGCCTTGGCCGGGGGCCCCTCCTGCTGCCCTGGGTGAGAGTTGGGGGGGCAGCATGTGGGGGCAGCCGAAAGAGGCCCTGCTGGGCTCCCTCCAGAGGCTCAGGGCCTTCTGGAGCGAGAACGGGCTGCTGACCCTCTCCGTCCTCTCCGTGGTGACCGGCTGCCTGGTGGGCTTCCTCCTCCGCTTGCTGGAACTCTCCCATCTGGTAGGTGGGGGGTCGGGGGGCAGGGCTGGGCGCCTGCACATGAGCAGAGGCTGGCACCGCGCACCCTGCTTGGGCTCCCTGGGCCCTCGATGCCAGTCTGCCTCGATCCACCAACTGAAGCAACTCTCGTGGTGCCCTCTGAGCGCGTTCTCTTGCAGACGTTTCATGACCCAGCGAGGGACCGTCATCAGTGCTGGGAGGAGGAGGAGGGTCCTGGGTGCCCTCTGAGCTGCGCGGCTTTCTTGCAGGCATCGCACTGCCAAATGCACCGATGACGTTCGCTAGTTTGGCAATGCGACGTCTGCAAGAAAGCCACGCAGCTCAGAGGGCCCCCAGGACCCCCTCGTCTTCCTGCCTTCCCTTCTCCTCCCTGCAAGCCCCCTTCCTGCTAGCACTGCTGATGTCCATGAAACGTCTGCAAGAAAGGAACCAAGCTCAGAGGGCGCCCAGGACCTCACGGTTTTATTCTGAATGGGCTGAAGGGATTGGATCCCCAGTTCGAATCTCGGCCAAAGGGCCCCCTCCGTCTCTGGGCCTGGAGACACGAGACCCATGATGCCCCCCCCGCCCCTCCCATCTCCAGGCACTGGGGGCAAAGCCTGAAGGCCGCCCTTGGGTGGCCTTGAAAGCGGGGCAGAAGGGCCCAGGGTGGTCCAAAGAGGGCACCGGGCAAGGCAGCAGCGGCCCCCAGGAGCCGGGCGGGAGAAAAAGACCTTCCCAGGCGAAGCTAAGCTGGAGGGCAGGGAAAGGGGCCTCAGACTTCCGGTGAGTCGCCCAAGAGCCCCCCTGTCCTGGCAGGCCGCCTCCCAGCAGTCCATGGGGCCCAAGCGGCTCCCCTCCCTGGCCCACGGGCCTGCGGGCCCCTGTGCCCCCACAATGCCCAGGCCACTCGGGCCGGGCCTTCCCCTGCAGCCCCACTCCTCCCTACGGTCCCGGCTGGCTTGGCAACCCATCCCCCCTCGGGGGTCCCCATGGTTGGCGACTCAGGCTGGGTCAACGGGGGGGGGGGGGGGAGCCAACTCCGCCTCTGCCAGTTTTCCAAGCCTCTGGTCTTCCCTTTGAATGGGAACAGCTTCCTCTGCAGTGTCCCTCCCTCCCTCCCTCCCTCCCAGAGACCCTTCCCCGGAAAGTGCTGCTACGGGATAGGATAGGATAGGAATAGAATATAAAGAATAGAATTTAGAATAGGAATAGGAATGGAGTGGAGGAGAAACAGAACAGAACAGAACTGAATCTCTTTCTTGGCCAGGTGTGATTGGGCATACAAGGAATTTGTCTTGGTGCAAGTGCTCTCGGTGTCCCTAAGATAACCAATAAAATACATCCATCAAGAATCATAAGATACAGTCGTAGGTGAAGCAATCAAATCATACATAGGTGGCTAATAAGCAACACATGCTAGGAAAACCAAATATCAATTGGAAAGATACAAGCCTGGTTATAGTCGTAAGTGGGTGGAGATCGGTCATAGGAAGGATGAGAAGGAGGGATTCTGGGAGTTGAAGTCCACAAGTCTGAAAAGTGGCCCAGGTTGGAACTCCATCCTTGGGACCTCGGAGCAGCCACTGTGTTGACGCCTGGATGCTCAACTCTTCTCTTGCCTCAGCGATGAGCCCAGCAAATGGTGCTGTCCAATTTTATAAATTCTGGATGGAATTACCCAAAGTGACGGGCTGTTTGAACATCATTCGCTGGGGGGGAGGGGGGTGAACCAGCCCCCTTTGCTCTTAAGGCACGGGCAGGGCTGGGCTGGGAAGCAAGGTCAGCCGAACGGCCAGCTGCAACTGTGCAGGCTCCCTCCCTCTGGCCAGCTAGGCCACCTCCAGGCACGGCGCTTTTTAGAAAGACCTTGAAACCCCTGTCCAAAAAGAGGGAAGGGGCAGGGCAGAGGGGTACGGAGCGGGTGATGGGTGACCAATTGCATGCTTGGCACCTGTTTACCTTATTTAGTCGATTTGTTTATGAAGTTTATAACGCCAGCACTGGCCGTATTGCAATGGTCAGTGCTGGCAGCAAGCCCAGTAAAAATGCCCCCCCCCCCCCCCCCCCCCCCCCCCCCAGTAATACAGATGGTCGGACATTTGTTCCGAATTTGGCTGGATAGAGATAGCAGATCCTGTGTGGGCATCTTCCTTCTCCATTCAAGGGAAGAGCAGGTGGGACACCGCGGGAAAACCCACCCCCACCCCCGTCTCAGATCAAAGCTGGTTGTGGGCTTTGGGCCAGCAGCTCTCTCGGCCCAGCCCACCTCACAGAGCTATTGTTGGGGAAAGAGGAGGAGGAGGAGGAAGGAGGATTAGGTAGGTCTATGGAGGCTCTCATTCCTCCAGAATCGATGAGGGTAGTCCCAAAAATGCTTTTATTGTAAAGGCAAATGGACTTGAAGAGGTCTCACTTTTCGTCCCAGAAGCTTCTTTACTTCTGAGGAATGAACATGAAGAAACTTCTGGGATGAGAAGCAAAACCTCTTCAAGGAAAAACCAGAAAACCCATTGGCCTTTACAACAAAAGCTCCTTTGGGACGAGGGTTGGGTTTGTTCGCCTTATAAAGATGTTGTCCCATCTTTTTAAACAAGAAAAAAAATCTAAAACCAGGCCCAGCTGTGGCAAAGGGGCAAGGAATGCCAGTCAGAAGCTGGCAAAAATGGGATAAATTTCCTGCAAGATGCCTTACCCGTTCTTTGCAGGCCTCCGTGGGGCCACCCTTCCTTTACCTGCACAAAATGCCCAGGTTTCTTAGTTTAGCATCTGATATGGACCCAAACCCTGGTTAGGTTGTGATTTGATGGACTGTGGTTTGTGAACTCCCTAACAAGGGTAAATTCAGGACCGTTGTGTGCGTGGAGCTGGGGGGGGTACGAGTGTATGGGGGTCTCTGCAATGGAGGGGTGCATCACCCCAAGGTCTCATCCCAGCATTTGGAGTAATCTTGTGGGCGCAGGGCACACCCTCATCCTAAGCAGAGATCCCTGCTTAGGATCGCTTTTCCAAGCGCATCCGTCTAGAAAACAGACGTTGCTCAGCTCAGCATCTGGGCCGGAGGGGGGGGACCCTTCTGACTGTTTACCCAAAGGGGGGGGGGGCAGACTCGGGTATGGGGGGAAATTGGCGTGTGCCCAGGAAGTGACAGCCTCCGTGCCCACGGCTAAAGGATGGAGGTGCTTTAAAGCAAAGTTACTAAAGGAAATTGGGGGCAGTGGGCTCTGGTGGGAGGGGGCTTTTCCAGCTCAGAAGAGCCAGTGGCCAGGATGGGGCAGCAGCCCCCCCCCCCCCACGTGGGTCCTTGGAAATGCCCTTGATTGTTGCCCCCCTTCCTGAAGTTGCTGAGAAAGTTTTGGGCCGCAGCTGCATTTTGCTCCCCTGTTTACTTTCCACCTGCAGGAGAAGCAATATTTCTCCTTCCCCGGAGAACTCCTGATGAGGATGCTGAAGATGCTAATTTTGCCGCTCATCACCTCCAGGTGAGTGTGGCAGACCCCCCCCCCCCCGGGGCAGGCAGGTGTGTGGGAGGCAGATCAAAGAGGCTCCTGGGGGCTTGTGTCGCCCGCCCAGCTGGCGGGAATAATTGCTACCTGGCGGTGGGCGAATGAGCAAACTCTGCTTGGCAGCTGAGGCCCCAAGTCACGCCAGCCAGCCACCCCCTCCCCCCCCCCCAAAGCAAAACTTTTGAATTGCAGGGCTGTGAAGTTTCTCCTGACACAGCTGGTTCTGTTTTTGTGCTGCAGCTATAATCTTGAGGGAAAGGTGGAAAGTAAACCTGGTCAGACTTTGATCTGACGGCGGGCATCCAGAGGGCACTGGGCCAAGGGCAGGACAACCTCTTTGGAGCCAAAGCTGCTGGCATAAGATGACTGTTGACCCCTGGGCTCTGGGGGGGGCAGTTAAGGTCCTGGAGCTGGCAGCCCTCGTCCAGTGCGGTGCTTCTCAAGCTTGGCCGCTTTAAGACAAGCGGACTTCATGACTTCTAGAAAACTTCAACTGACTTCTAATTAGACTTCAACTAAATAACATCAACTAACTCCTACATACACTTCTAGAAAACTTCAACTCCCACATAGACTTCTAGAAAACTTCAACTGACCTCTAAGTAGACTTCAACTAAATAACGTCAACTAACTCCTACATAGACTTCTAGAAAACTTCAACTGACTCCTGCATAGACTTCTAGAAAACCTCAACTGACTTCTAAGTAGACTTCAACTAAATAACTTCAACTAACTCCGACATAGACTTCTAGAAAACTTCAACTCCTACATAGACCTCTAGAAAACTTCAGCTCCTGCATAGACTTCTAGAAAACTTCAACTAACTCCTGCATGGACTTCTAGAAAACTTCAACTAACTCCTACATAGACTTCTAGAAAACCTCAACTAACTCCTACATAGACTTCTAGAAAACTTCAACTAACTCCTA
>BLBF01000127.1:79430-103471 GCA_015471245.1 Laticauda colubrina
AGAAAACTTCAACTGACTCCTACATAGACTACTAGAAAACTTCAACTCCTACATAGACTTCAAGAAAACCTCAACTCCTACATAGACTTCGAGAAAACCTCAACTGACTTCTAAGTAGACTTCAACTAAATAACGTCAACTAACTCTTACAAAGACCTCTAGAAATTTCAGCTCCTACATAGACTTCTAGAAAACTTCAACTGACTCCTACTTAGGCTTCTAGAAAACTACAGCTGATTTGTACATGGACTTCTAGAAAACCTCAACTAACTTCAACATTGCCAGCTGGGGAATTCTGGGAGTAGAAGTCCACTCGTCTTAAAAGTGGCTTGAGAAACATTGCTCTAATTCAGCCTTTCTTGTTATTTCCCAAGTTTAAAGTTTCTTCTTTTGATTTTCCCACGCCAAAATCGGCTTCCTTTCCTGCCTCGTTTGCGACCTGCTGCCAAATCCTCCTATCCAGATTCATGGCCAATCCTTACCAGAGGCCAATCGGTCCTTTCCTCCAGTTCAGTGGCCAGGCATCGTCCACACGTCACCCGTGGGGCCACTGAATCAGGGCTCTGGTGGGGCTTGTGGTTTTTTTTGTCTCACCCCCCCTCAAACCAGTTTCCCCTCCCCCAAATAAACATCATAAGAGGAAGCCAACCACCCCAGTCTTCTGCCGTGCCTAACCTTTGGAAACTGACCGGACTGTGCCCCAAAAATGTCTGACTTGGAGGCACACACTGTGGCAGCTGGGGTTTGTAGTGCTGGTGGCTGAAACTGACCAGCTGCAATAAAACACACCCACTTATTTGTGTTCCCACAAGATAGAACAAACCACCAAAGTTCCTTCAGGTTTAGCCCAGAGGTCCCCAAACTTGGCCACTTTAAGAGTTGGAGGACTTCAACTCCCAGAATTCTTCAGCCAGCTCTAGGAGTTTTGGGAGTTGAAGTCCACAAGCCTTAAAGTGGCCAAGTTTGGGGACCTCTGGTTGAGCCAGTCATTGATCAGGTCTGGGTTGGTTCCCTCTGTCTCCTGGCCCTCTGGCAGAGACCCTGAGGTCCACCAACCAGGAACTTGGTTCCTTTGCAAGGTTTGAAGACAATCCAAGCCTCTTTTAAGGTTATTTTTTAATCCTGCCTTTTATTATTTTTATACATAATTAAAGGTGGCCAGCATACTAATATTCCTTCCTCCCATTTTCCCCATAACAACAACCCTGCGAAGAGGGTTGAAGTGAGAGAGAGGGAGTGTCCCAAATCAGCCATACAGCTTTCATGCCCAAGGCGGAACTGGAACTCCCAGTTTCTAGCGTGGTGCCTTCACCACTAGACCAAACTGCCTCTCTTTTGGCCTCCCCCCTCAGCCCCAGTTTGCCTCCGGGCTGTGCAATCTCCTCCTGGGTGCAGAGCCCCCTCCCACCCATTCCCTGCAGCCCCGGACAGAAGCAGGTTGGTTTCCCTTCTGAATGCCCATCGGCTTTGACCCAGCGCAGCTCCTGGAGGTCAGCCAAGGCCTGCTCCCGCCACCCCACCTGCGGGGGGGGGCATGTGCAGCGGCTCTGGGCAAGAGTCCCTCCTCCCCACTGCTTAATGTCCCTCGATTAGCCTCGCTCCGCCTGGCCTCCGGAGATTAGATCCCTCTGAGGAAGGAGGCCGGTCGCCTGAGGTAACCAGGATCAGGTCTCACCCATCTGTGCTTCAGATGTTTGGAGTGGGTGGGCTTCCCTCTGGGGGAGACCTGGGATCCTGGGCTTTGTCTGCACAGGGAGGGGAGCCACCCTCAACATTTCACTGATTTATTCCCATTTCAGTTGTCTTTGCCCCCCACCAGAGACCCTTCCTATTCCCTCTCCCCTATTCAGCACAATGGCACAGTTAGTTTTGCAGGACAGCAGAGTTGGAAGGGATCTTGGAGGTCTTCTAGCCCAACCCCATGTCTGAAGGAGACCTAGATAGCAGGGCTCTCCAACCTTGGCCCCTTTAACACTGGTGGACTTCAACTCCCAGAATTCTCAGCCACCAGTCTTAAAGGAGCCAAGGTTGGAGACCCCTGCCCTAGACCATTTCAGACAAATGCCCCTCCCGGGTGGCCCATAGATAGACTTTGAGAAGCACCCAGGAGGAGATAGAGGCAGGTTTCTCCGCGCCCCCCCCCCCAACTGTCTTCAGGACACGACCAGAAAGCTCGAGAGCCGGATTGCAACCGCCATCTTGCCTTCTTTTTTAATCTGTCTGCTGACAACCCAACCCCTCAGCATATAGAGAGAGAGATGACCCTCAGGCCAGCAGGCCTTGCCCCCCCCCCATTCCCCTGCAAGTGTCAACTAAAAAGAGATACTCCTTTGGTCTTTTTAGCTGCCAGCAGAAAGGGAGTGAGGGGGGAAGCAGTGCATTCCTCGAATGCGTCAGATAATTGCTTTGGCAGCCGAAGCTGTTGGTGCGCAAGATTATTACTGGAGAGCCTGATTGATGACTCTTGGCTATGGATATGTCCCATTGGAGAATATACATCCAGGGGGTGGGGGGGAAGACCAGGGTCAAGCGGGAAATGACTGACGTGTTTTAGTATCGGCTGCACCCAGCTAACGCCAGCATGGCCACTTCTAATAAATCAATTGTTTTTACTCTGAGAGATGCGGCTAGAGACTTATGATTTGAAGGGAGGTGGGTTTGTTGGAGCGCTGACAGCCAGCCTCTGCCCGTCTGTCTCTGCCCCCTGCAGCCTGATGTCCGGCTTGGCCACCATGGACTCCCACGTCTGTGGGAAGATGGGTCTCCTGACCATCACCTACTACCTCTGGACCACCTTCATGGCCGTCACCACGGGCATCGTGCTGGTCATCACCATCCATCCGGGCGCCGCTGCCCAGAAGGAGGAGCACTTGGTGGGCAAAGTGGTGCTCAGCTCAGCCGACGCCCTGCTGGACCTCATCAGGTAGCCACACCCGGCCGACTTCCTTTGGCCCTGGGTGGGCAAGCGGGTTCAAGGCAGCTCTCCTTCAGGTTTAGACAGGGATTACCTGTCAGTGCCCAAGGGGCATCATGCAGGGAGGGCAGCAGTCGGCTAAGGCCGTGGCTTGACCCAGCCGAAGGATTTATCCCTGGTGCAGAGACTGCCTGGCTGTGAACGCTGGAGACCTTTGGTGGCCGAAGAGAACATGCCCTCCCTTTACACAACAGCTCTGGCTGGCTAAATGCTCGTAACATTATTTTAAAAGTCATGATTTCCCCTCATTGGGGGGGCAAGATGAAGGACAGAAGGTGAAGACCCCGAGCAGAGGGAAAGGGTGACAGTCATAAGGTCTCCCATTAGGCCCCTCCGACTCGAAAGCGCTGAGAAAATGGGATGAGGCTTCCTTGGCTGGGTGAGGGGCCAATGGGGGGTCTTCTCCTGGGACCAAGATTTTGATTTAACCCCAAGGCGGGAGGCTCTCTGTTGAGATTCAACCAGGGATGGTATTCAGCCGGTTTGCACTGGTTCGAGTGAACCAGATGTTAATTTTACATCCAGTTTGGCGAACCAATAGTTCCAGCGACTGGCTGGCCCCGCCCCACCCCTCCCCTCCGAGGAGACCCCTTGTGGCCTGTTTTGGGGGCCCTCCACAGCCCATTTTCACTCCCAGGATGGCGCAGGAGGCCGACTAGGCCACGCCCACCATGGCCACGCCCACTGTGCCACCGGGCAGAACCCCCCCCAAAAAAAAAAAAAAAAAAAAAACAAAGAGGCCTGGCCCTATGGTCAAATAGCAGCCAGGAGCAGCTCAAATGAGTATAAAAATGTATTGCCAGCTTAATCTCTCTGCAAGAATCCGGCCAACTCACAGTCAAGGGCAACGAGCGGGAGATAAGAAGAGAATGAATGAATTCAAGGTAGGCTGGACTGAGATCTCTTGTGTGCATGAAGAGACTGGAGACGCATGACGCGTTTGACTCTTCCTCCCTGCTCCTCTCCTTCCCTCCTTCCTCTTTCTGTTGTATTCTGCAGAAATATGTTCCCTTCCAACCTGGTGGAGGCTTCCTTCCAGCAGGTGAGCTCCTGGCCCAGGCCAGCCTCTCTTCACTCCGGGGGGCTCAGCTGCTACTCCCTTAGACTTGGGGGAGGGGATGCTGTGACCTGGACTCCACCCCAGTCCCTGAATTTGAGTAACCCCTTTTGGGCTGGTTTGAGCTTCCCGCCACAAAAAGAGTCAGATTCACCAGGGAGGAGCCCATTGCCTATAGAATTGTGGATCGAGGGGGGCCCTAGGGGTCATCTAGGCCATCACCACCCTCAGTGTGCCTCTTTCTCACAGGTGTCTCTGTCAGATGTGTTTGATACGATATGTTTGATCATAATGAGGGGATCCCACCATTCCCTCCCTCCCTCCCTCTCTTCTCTCTCTATCATTGGCCCTGATAAAAGGCTGGTGCAAAAATTGGTGTGGAGGGCAAGGGAGGGAGGAGGAAGGGGCACCCTGGACCCTTTTGGCCATACCTGATGTCCTAAGCCTGCAAGCCTCAGAGAAGATTCCCACCCTGCAAATTCCCAGCCCATCTTCCCGCTTGCTTTGCCTTCCAGTATCGGACTGTTCTTGTCCCCGTGGTGAAATCCCCCGGGATCCCGAAGAAGGCCAGCTCGTCTTTCAGCTTCATTTACTTGGTGCCCGATCCCGGGAACCCGGAGATCCAGCGTCCCGTCCTGCTGGAGATCACTCCCTCCCCAGAAATGATCTACGAGGCCCTCCCTGGGAGCAACAACGAAATGAACGTCTTGGGCATCGTCCTCTTCTCGGCCACGGTCGGTATGTGATCTCTGCTGGGGCAGGGCAGCCACCCTGTCTCTGGGATCCCTTGGGGCGAGAATGAGGGCTGCCCCCTTCTTTTATTCCCCTCCCCCAAAAGAGGGATCGTGAGCACCGCATCTTGATCCTAAATACAAGAAACTCCCCAAGAGTCCGTGAATTCAACGTATGTTGGTTAATATATGAGATGAGATGTCGGTCTCCTCCAACCCCAGATGCAGCAACCTCCAAGCTCTTGGGGATTATGGGTGCTGAAATCCTTGTCATCCCTGTCCCAGCTTGGGCATTGAGGAAAGAAAGACTATTTGTCTTCTGTTTGTAGAGAAAAGGGATGCTTTCCCCAAGGTCAAGTGGCTTCATCATGAGCAAAGCCAGATCTGAATATTCCTGTGTAAACCCGGAAATTTTCCCTTCTCCCAAGTCCTCCCCTCTTGGTCATCCGGCCAGTGTCCAGTGGTATGCAAATCAGGTGTTTTGGTAACAGTCTTAAAGTTTGGTGCCTCTTTAGTGGGTCCCCAAGGTGCTTTTTCAGAGGGCAACAGGACTTTCTTGTTTTTGCTTTGAAGACATTTCACTTCTCATCCAAGAAGCTTTTTCAGCTCCAACAGGATAGTGGGGAAGGGAAGGATTTGTATTCCTTACAGACAGCTGGTCATTTGCATCCTTTTAGAGGGTCGTTGAGACCACTCGGAGTTTTTTTATCTCTGTCCTCAGGGTCACCTGAGTGGTGCAAATGGGTGTGGAGCCTTCTTGGAGCTGCTGAAATGACCCTCCCTCAACAGAGGAGGAGGGATACAATATCACCTACCTGCAGTCTACAACCTAGTCCTTTCAGCAGTTCCAAGAAGGCTCTTCCCCCATTTGCACCATTCAGGTGATTCTGAGGATATAGAGAAACCTCCAAGTGGTCTCAACGACTCCATAAAAGAATGCAAATGACCAGCTGTCTGTAAAGAGCATAAATTCCTCCATTCCCCACCATCCTGTCAGAGCTGAAGAAGCTTCTTGGAGGAGAAGCAAAACATCTTCAAAGGAAAAAAAAAGCGAATGTCCAGTTGCCTCCTGGAAAAAGCACCTGTGGGACAACCAGGAGCTGGGATGACAGAGAATCTCCACAGACCCTCTTTGGTGGGGGTTTGCTGCCCCTCGTACCCTTGGTGTCCAATGGGCACCCAGTCTGGTTCCTGTCATTCCCCCTCCCTGATCCACTCCCCCTCAGCCCCTTTTCATGGCAGGATGCCACCAAAGCGAAGGGGTCGGTGATCATGGCACATCTGCCGGTGCAACCCTTCTGGAGTCCAGTGGGCTTGGCAGGGAGGTTGACGTACCTAAGGAAGGTCATTTTCAAGTCACCCCCCCCCCCAATTCTGTCCTGCATGGCTGGCTCTTCCCGTGTGGCAGCTCAACAATGGAGGGAGGGGCCCCTTGGGTGGTTTTTATCTCTGTTAGACTTCGTGGTGTTTTTGTTGCCGTGGGGTAGACAGCAGGAGTGGGTTCCTATCTTGTTTGCTACTGGTTCGGTGGGTGATCGCACATGCGTGCGCCTGCCCCTGATGCACCAATCAGCTGAGAGGATGAAGAAATGAAAAGCTAGGAGTGACCCTCCCACCTACCCATGTGCTTCTTGTCAGGATTCCAGCAGTTACTGCAATTAAATCATGAGCCTCAAGCCGCATTCCCCAAACTAAAAAGGATTTATTAGAAGTTAACATGCTGGCATTAGCCTGGGCATAGCCAACTTTGAGATACGTGATTCACTGTCACCCTTGATCCTCCTTTCCCCCCCACCTCCCTGTCTGTACCATCCAATGAAACACGTCCATAGCCAAGAGTCATCAATCATGTTCTCCAATGAGATTTTTGCAAGGCAGAAGCTTTGGTCATCTAATCAGTCTTTGAAGAAAATAGGAATGGAAGGTACTTTCGATTCCACAGTGCCACCTGCTCTTTGAAACTCCCCCCTTCTTTCTGTTGTCAACTATAAAACATGTATACAAAATGTTTTATGAGTTGACACTTGTCACTTCTTTTATCCTCTCAGCTGATCATCGGAGGAACCAGTTCAGTGGTTTTTTTAATGACTGGTTCAGCCGAACTGGTAGTGATTTTCACTGCCGGTTTGGCCAAACCAGGATGAACCGGTAGCATACTACCACTGGTGGATGGGAATTGCCCTCCCTCCTTCTCTCCCTTCTGGTCTGGTTTTTGTCTTCTCCATTGAGCCATAGCTGGAGGCTCCCCAGGAATGAATGGGGGTCCCCTGTCACGAGGACCTGACCCTGCTTCTCCTTCCAGGCCTCCTCCTGGGGAAGATGGGGGAGCGTGGGGCTCCCCTGGTCAATGTGTGCCAGTGCCTGAACGAGGCTGTGATGAAGATCGTGGCCATGGCGACGTGGTAAGTCCGAGTGCCCCAGGCCAAGACTGGCAGCCAGCTCAAGGGCCTGCCCTGCCAGCCTTTCCCGTTAACAGCCCTGCAGCTGAAAGTGGGAGAAAGGTCTCGGGCAGCATCTTTCATGGGGGAGCGGCTACAAGATCGGCCTGTGGAAGCTGCGCACAATGCCAATCCTGAGAGGAGAGGAGGAGCAGGAGGAAGAGAGGAGATGAAAAGGAGGAGGAGGAGCAGGAGAGGGAGGGAAGGAGGAGGAGAAGGAGGAAGAAAAGAAGAAGCAAGAGGAGGAGGGAGAGGAGAGGAGGAAAGATGGGGATAGGGAGGAGAGGGGGGAAGGGAAGGGAGGGGGAGAAAGTGGAGAAGAAGGTCATTATGGGTATTGATCGGGACTGCTGGTGGGCCCAAGGAGCCCACGGAGCAGTCTGGATAGTCAGAAGGAATGTCCGGGGGGGGGGGGGGCAAATCCTTTGCAGCCCCCCCTAAGAAAAGGGGGGGGGGTCAGCCCTTGTCTTGGGGGTCCCAGGTTGGCCACTGTGGAGAAGATGGAGCTGTTCTGAGGTCTCTCGCTGGCCGTCAGGAGCCTCTGGCAACCTCAGGGACACCTGCCTGCCTGCCTCTCCCTCCATCCAGCCCCCCCGTTGAGATCTGTCCTCTGCTCCCACCCACCCTTGCCCTGCGGAGGGGGTGGGGGAAACCTCCCTCCCTCCCCCAGAAGGGCTCCCTGGTCTGATTCTGCCGCCCCCTGTGTAGGTACTTCCCTTTCGGGATCGTCTTCTTGATTGCCGGGAAGATCCTGGAGATGGAGAACCCAGTGCTGACGGGGAAGAAGCTGGGCCTCTACGCCATGACGGTGGTGACCGGGCTGGCCATCCACGCCCTTTGCTTCCTGCCCCTCCTCTTCCTCATCCTGACCCGGAAGAACCCCTTCCCCTTCATCCGGGGAATCCTCCAAGCCCTGCTCATCGCCCTGGCCACCTCGTCCAGGTAGGAACCCCCGCAGAGATAGCCAGCTGGGGGGGGGGGGGCTCTTTTGACTTCTGCTTCCCATGGGGCACAGCGGGCAGGATGCCCAGAAGGACCCATTGGCCTGGGAAGCTTCTGACGTCTCCAAGGGCAACCAATGGAGAGACGACTCAATTCACCCTGATCCCCACAGGTGGCTTCTTCAAGAGGCCGCTTCTCCTCCCAGAAGCTTCTTCAGCTCTGACTGGATGGTGGGGAAGGGAAGGATTTATACCCCTTGCAGACAAAGCTGGTCATTTGCATCCTTTTAGTGAGTCATTGAGGCCACTTGGAGGGTTATCTGTGTCCTCAGGGTCACCTCAGTGGTGCAAATGGTTCCTGCATTTTTTTCTTGGATTTCCAGAATAATTGAAGACTACAAGAACCATATGCACCACTCAGGTGACCCTGAGGACACAGACAAACCTCCAAGTGGCCTCAGTGACTCACTAAAAGGATGCAAATGGCCAGCTGCCTGCAAGGAGTATAAATCCTTCCATTCCCCACCATCCAGTCAGAGCTGAAGAAGCTTCTTGGAGGAGAAGTGAAACGTCTTCAAGGAAAAACAAAGAAAGTCCACCTGCCTCTTGAAAAAGGCACCTTTGGGACATCCCTGGCATGGATGACAGAGAGTCTCCACAGACATCCATCCCCACGTCAATCGTTCAAGGAAGCTCCCCTCTCCAGGGGCAGTTTACCTGTCAAAGCCAGATCCTGAGGACAAATGTGAAGGGAGCAGCTTTCCTGGGAATATCTCAGCAACACGTGAAGATGAGGAGGAAGCAGGTTGGGTCCCATTGGTCTCCTCCAGCAGAGCTCCCTGTACAACCTTAACAGAATAACAGAGTTGGAAGGGGCCTTGGAGGTCTTCTAATCCAGCCCCTGCTCAAGCAGCAGACCCTCTACCCTTCCAGACAGGTGGCCATCCAGTCTCTTCTTAGAAACCTCCACTGATGGAGCAGCCACAACTTCTGGAGGGAAGCAGTTCCACGAGTTAATTGTTCTCCTGGTTAGGAAAAGTCTTTGGAGACTCTCCATCGTCCAGGCCAGGGTTGCCCCAAAGGTGCTTCTTCAGGAGGCAGCTGGACTATCTTTTCCTTTTGAAGAGGTTTCGCTTCTCACCCGAGAAGCTTCTTCAGCTCTGACTGGATGGTGGGACTGAATGGAAGGTTTTCTATTCCTTGCTGACAGCTGGTCATTTGCATCCTTTTAGAGCAGAGGTCTCCAAACTTGGCAACGTTAAGACGCATGAACTTCAACTCCCAGAATTCTCCGGCCAGTTGGCTGGAGAATTCTGGAAGTTGAAGTCCACCAGTCTTAACGTTGCCAAGTTTGGAGACCTCTGTTTTAGAGTCCTTGAGGCCACTTGGAGATTTTTATCTGTGCCTTCAGGGTCACCTGAGACATGCAAATGGTTCCTGTAGTCTGCAATTTTCTCTCTCTCTCTCTGGGAATCCTCCTCCCACACCATTCGAAGGGGATTCATCCCAAATTATATAGCTAAAAGTCTGTAGAGATTCTCAGTCACTCGTGTCCCAGTTGTCCCAAAGGAGGCAACTGGACTTACTTGTTTTTTTCCTTGTCAGGAAGTTTCTCCTGAGTTAACACATAACAGATAATCAGAGTTGGAAGGGACCTTGTAGGTCATCTAGCCCAACCCCCCACCCAAGCGGGTGACCCTACACCATTTCTGACCAATGGGCAGTCCAATCTCTTCTTGAAAGGTTTGAGGGGATGAAGCTCCCATAACTTCCGAGGGCAACTTCTGTTCCATGGGTTCATTGTTCTCCCTGCCAGAAAGTTTCTCCTTCTTTCCAGGTTGAATCTCTCCTCGTTCAGCTTCCATCCATTGTTCCTTGTCTGGCCAAAAAGAGCTTTAGAAAACAGCCTGACCCCCTTCCTCCTCCTCTCTGGGGAAACTCCTCCAATATTGGGAGATGCTCTCCTGTCTCCCCTGGTCCTTCTCTCCACTAGACCAGCCGGGCCCAGCTCCTGCAACTGTTCGTTGTATGTTTTCGCCTCCAGCCCCCTCATCCTCCTGGTTGCTCTCCTCTGCACTCTTTCTAGAGTCTCAGCATCTTTTTTATAGTGTGGTGAATAAAACTGGATGCAGGACTCCAGGCGTGGCCTTACTCGGGCTTTATAGAGCAGCTCCTATTTAGCTGGTTGTCCACTGAGACCCCAAGATCCCCCTCCCAGTTCCTGCAATTGAGCCTGGTTGCACCCAGTCTATTAGATGTGTCCTTTTGGTTTTTCTTGCCTAAGTGTAAGACTTTACTTTTCTCTACGCTGAATTTCATTTTGTGAGATAGGTCCCAGGGTTCTAGTCTGTCGAGATCCACCTGGATCTTCAGCCCGTCTTCTTGGATGTTAGCTATTCCTGCCAGCTTCATCTCATCTGCCAATTTGGTAAATTCCCTTTCTATTCCCTCATCTAAGTCGTTTATGAAGGTATTGAAGAGTCCTGGGCCTCCGAGGGAACCTTGTGGCACCCCACCGCTTCCTTCCCTCCAGGTGGACTTAGACCCATTCAGGACAACACGTTGAGTACGGCTTGCCAGCCAGTTGCGAGTCCATTGAGTGATGGTGCTATCTATTCCACTTTTTTCTTGCTTACTAAGAAGTAGGTTGTGGTCCACTTTATCAAATGCCTTGCTGAAATCTAAATATATGATGTCCACAGTATTTTGCTGGCCTACTAATTTAGTCACTGTGTTGAAGAATGAAATAAGATTGGTTTGTTTCTCTCCTTGATTAGTTTCCACCCGTTGCTTCTTGTCCTGCCCTCAGGTGCTTTGGAGAATAGCTTGGCCCCCCTTGTCAGCAGTCCAGCAAACCTCCACTCCAACCAGTAACTCAGAGACAGACATCTTCTCAAAAGAGAAGATAGCATTTATTTCGATAGTAAACGAGCACATCTGAGGAATCCTGAATCTGAAAGTTCTGGCTTTCCTTGCAATAAGTAAAAACTACAAATCCATTCCCTGCACCCATCATCGCATCACATGCCTCAATCACCATCCGTCCCAACTTGAGACATCCTGTCAGTTATCAAAGTATGCCAAGGTCAACGGACAGAGGCCTCCTCACCACCTGAAGATGCCCACATGATCATATTCACAACTTCTAATTGGAAGTTTCATCTGAACTATTGGGGGTGGGAACACTTCCATCACTTTGTATATGTGATTTACGCGCCTAATTTCTCAGATTCAGAATTCTTTGGTTGCTACCACTTCACTTTCAGTAAAAGATAATTTTTCTCTAAACTAAAGAGTCTAAGTATTTCTTTCCTGGATTTGGAATAGAGCACCACTTGACACATCCCCTCACTTCTGCACAACACGACGTGACCTTGAATCAGAAAAAGAATTTATGTCTGATCACATACACCCCAAGAAATTCCCCCCTCCCATTTTCCCAGGATCAAATGTGGCAGTATGGGAGCCTCTGGTCTCAATATGGCTTCCAAAGCTGGTACCCCTCTTCTTTGGTACAGCCCCTCAGATACTGGAAGGCTCCTTCTTTTCATTAACCCCTTCCTTACAGAGGAATTTCAAGTGGGGGGAGGACGGGAATCTTTTGGCTTTCCACTTTGTGCCCAGGGACTCCCCCGTGGCTTGTTCCCACGGATCTTCTAATCACCTGAACACCGTAGGAAGTGCCAGGGTGTTTTGTGTCTTGAGGAGGAGGGTGGATTCACAGAGACGGTTTCTGGGCCGCCTTCAGTCTGCGCAGTTGTGCTGATGACATGGCCTGTTCCCCTCCCTGGTTGTTCCCCTTGTGCATCCCCCACCCTCTCTCTCAGTTCTGGGGGTGGGTGGGTGATGGGGCTTCCCCTAACAAGCGTCCCCTTCTCTCTCCCAGCTCAGCCACGCTGCCCATCACCCTGCGGTGTCTCCTGGAGAACAACCGGATCGACAAGCGGATCGTCCGGTTCATCCTCCCAGTCGGAGCGACCATCAACATGGACGGGACAGCACTCTATGAGGCGGTGGCCGCCATCTTCATCGCCCAAGTGAACGAATACGACCTCGACCTGGGGCAGCTCATCACCATCAGGTAAGGACCCTCTTCTCCTGTGCCCAGAATACAGCTCAGCCCTTCGACTGTTCAGACACCGCTCCCATGATTGGAATCACTTAGAAGAACAAGTTGGAAGGGACCTTGTGAGTCATCTAGTCCAACCCCCCGTCCAAGCAGGAGACCTTACGCCATTTCTGATTGATGGCAGCCCACTTTCTTCTTGAAAGCCTCCAGTGATGAAGCTCCCACAACTTCCAAAGGAAACTTTTGTTCCATTGGTTGATTGTTCTCACTGTCAGAAAGTTGCTCATTTCCAGGTTGAATCTCTCCTTGTTCAGTTTCCATCCATTATTTCTTGTCTGGCCTTCGGGGGTTTGGAAAATAGCTTGGCCCCCTCCTCCTCTCTGGGGCAGCCCGTCCTCAAGTACTGGAACACTGCTCTCATCTCTCCCCGGTCCTTCTCTCCACTAGACCAGCCAGGCCCAGTTCCTGCAACCGTCCATCGTATGTTTATCCTCCCTGATTAGTCATGGCTATCTCCAAACCAGGGTCCTCCAGCTTCACTTAAGGGGGCAGGGTGATGTAGATGGGGGAGCAGTTCCCCACCACGTGCCAGATGTTGTGGGCTAAAGATGAGGGGGCAGCCTGTCAGGAACAAGCAGCACCGAGAACAGCTTCAAGAACGGAAAGTTATTTTATTGTTGATCGCCTCTCTTACAAGAATCTCTCCAGATTGCACTCCCTGGCACATACAAACCTAAGAGTTTGACCTCAAATGTTTCTTCCTCTGAACGGGCTCTAAGCTGGAGTCCTTTTACTCCCACTATTCAGGGCCTCTTCAGCGGGTGGTTCCACCACATCCCCAAACCATTGTCTTGCTGGGTGGTCCAGCTAATCCATGAAACCTAATGAACAGAATAACAGGGTTGGAAGGGAGTCTGTTCGAGCAAGAGACCCTAGACCATTGTAGACAAGTGCCTGTCCACTCTCTTCTTTCAAAGCCTCCAGTGATGGAGCCTCCACAACCCCCCACGGGTTGATGGGCCTCTGTGTCAAGGAAATTTCTCCTCCTCGGTTCTCGGT
Organism: Laticauda colubrina; assembly: GCA_015471245.1. NCBI lineage: Eukaryota > Metazoa > Chordata > Lepidosauria > Squamata > Elapidae > Laticauda > Laticauda colubrina. The sequence goes on from BLBF01000127.1 coordinate 92,700, forward strand.
TGGTTTGAGCCCTGAAAAGCACCAAAATCTCTGCTAGGGGCGCTCCCAACGGATTGCGGCTGTGCAAGTGGAGCCCCAATATGGTTGTGTGCGCAAAGGTTTCTATGAGCTGAGCCACGCCCTACCATTGGCGCCACATCTGCAGACGCCACTGAGGGAGAGTCAGAGTGTTTTTCTACTCATGTTTAAGAGTTAATATAATGTAATTCAATGGAAATCAAAGTCTCTACAGTCCCCGTTGAGGGGGGCAGATGCTGGCAGGATTAGCGGGAAGAAAAGAGACATCACCCCAGGGCTAAAGAGAAGAGAGTTGGTTGATCTTCAGGGTAATTTTATGAGTGGCCTAGAGGTGGAGGTCTCGCCTCACAATCAGGAGGCAAATATTTCTCTCTGAGCACAATGAGAATATCTTTGTGTAAGGCATCCAGAAAGTATCCATGATATCAATCACTCTGAGACATTTTCTCTCCAATTGATTTATTTAGAAACAGATCTGGCATGTCAAAGGCAATTTCCCAAAGTGAAAATTTTTCACGCGTTACATAGAATCCACCTTCTCTCCTCCCTTCTCTCCTCCCACTTCAACACTTCATAAATCATGAGAACCAATTAACTGCCACTGGAATTTCTTAATACGACATACAGAATAACCTTGAACTTTTCAACTCCTTCAACTCTCTTTAAAAAAAATGTGGCAACTGAATTTCAAAGCTGGTAGGCGTTCCCCCTTGAAAACTCCTCCTCCTCCTGAAGAAAAAGAAAAAAAAACACATACAGGAGTTAATACATTGTCCTTAACCCCCTCCCCCCCCCATGAGTATCTTTCGGTTTGTGGGGAAAATCCTCATGGAATTGGTTAACCAATTGATCAGCATGAACATCCCAACTCTTTACCCAACTAGCATCTCAGAGGGGTATCCTTTCCATAAGACCAAATATTGCAATCGGCCATGGTGTAATTTAGAATCGAGAATTTTTTGAATCTCAATTTGTTTCCCCCTATACCATTAACGGTTCAGTGGGAGCGATTGGCAGTGGTCTTATCATTGATGCAGTAGCTAGTTTTAGTAAACTACAATGGAACACAGGTTGAATTTTCCCCAATAGTCGAGGAAGACTTAATTGGACAGTGACCGGATTGATTATTTTTGAAATTGGAAACGGACCCAACAATGTTGGACCCAGCTTCTTACTGGGCAGTTTCAACCGAAAATACTTGGTCAACAAATATGCTTTGTCCCCTACTTTAAAAGGTGGTTGAAGAGATCTATATTTATCCACCTGTTTTTTATAATTTTTTGCAGCTTCGTTCAAAGCTTTTTTTGTATCTTCCCACCCTTTCTTTCATGAGTTCATCCATTCTGTTAGGAACATGGATGTGGGAGGTTGTCTGGGTAACTCTGGCATCGGGACAAAATCCATTCCAGTGTTGATTTGGAATGGAGTCAATCCCGTGCTGCTATGTACTGCATTATTGTAAGCAACCTCTGCAAAAGGTAATAACTCAGCCCAATTTTCTTGTTGATAATTTTACATCTAATGTATTGTTCAATCATGGCGTTAGCCGTCTCCACTGCTCGGTTACAAGCAGGATGGAAAGCTGAGGATAACCCTTGGGAGGAACCAATGGATTTCAGAAATTCCCTCCAAAATTTTGCGGTAAATTGCACCCCTCTGTCTGATATTACTCTACAAGGTACTCCATGTAGTCTATAGATATGTTTCACAAACAGCCTTGCCAGTTTTATCACAGAAGGAAGTCCTTTGCAGGCTATAAAATGGGCCTGTTTAGAGAATAAGTCAATTATAATCCAAATGATCGTATTCCCTTCACTCTTAGGTTGTTCAACTATAAATTCCATTGTGATTTTTTCCCAAGGTTGGGTTGGCTCAGCGACTTGTTGCAGGAGGCCAGGGGATTTTCCAGTTCTGTGTTTCATTGTGGCACAAATTGAACAAATTTTTACATAGTCCTCAACATCAGATTTCAATTTTGGCCTCCCAACCATGAGTCGTGGCTATGCTTTAGTCCCAATAGTCTTAGAGTTCTAGGTAAATAAAGCTTAGTCCCCTTCTAAGCTAGTCCATCATTCATTGTCAACTCGGTTTGATGGTCCAGGAACCAAGGATCGGTCAGTAGGGCCGTTTTCAATTCCACAGTCAGCTTATCTTCCAGGCGTTTGGGGTTGCAGTTATCTTGGGCTCGAGTGGTCACTTGGCCTGCCAATTGAGCATCTGAAATTAAGGCTTGTACTGTTTCCTCTTGGTCGCTGTCAAACTGAGGTTTTCTGGACAGAGCGTCCTCCCTCCGGGGATATATTTAATGTTGAATCACTTGAAATATTGGGCCCAGCAGACTTGTTTGGGCAATAATCTCCTAGGGGTCTTTCGAGCCTCATGGTTCTTATGATCAATCCATAACTCAAAGGCCTCTGGTGCCCCTTCTAGAAAATGCCTCCAAGTCAACAAAGCCCATTGTAGGTGAATGCTTCTTTCTCCCAGACTGCCCACCTTCATTCTGTGTCTGTCAGCTTTTTGGACACATAAGCACATGGCATCAGTAGGCCTTGAGAGTCTTTTTGCAGCAAAATGGCTGCCATCACTACATCACTTGCATCCGTTTGGAAAATAAAAGGCTTGATCATGTCTGGGTGTTGGGGGATGGGCTGAGCTGCGAAGAGGCGTTTTAAGGCCTCGAAAGCTTTCTGACAGTCCATAGTCCAAGCCAGGGGTTGACTTGGCTTCAGTTTGGTGGGTGACGGGCCCATTTTTAATAGGTCTGTCAACAGGAGGGCAACTTCAGCAAAGGATGGAATGAATTGTCTGTAGAAGTTGGCAAACCCCAAGAAACTTTGAAGTTGTCTTCAGGTTCTGGGGGGTTGCCAGTCCAGCACCACTTTCACCTTTCTGGGGTCCATTTCAATCCCCAGGTTGGATATTCAGTAGCCTAAGTAGTCCAGCGACTCTGTGGAATTTGCATTTTGAGAGTTTCACATATAATTTGGCGGTTAGAAGTTTTTCTAGAAACTTTCGGACCAATTGAACATGTTCTTCCATGGTTTCACTGAAGATAGGGATGTTACCAGGTACACGAGGACCCCCTGATAAAGGTGCGGGTGTAGCACCTCATTGATGAGCTGCGTGAACACTGCAGGAGCCCCCTGAAGTCAGAAAGGCATGACTTTGAATTGGAAGCTACCCAGAGGGCAGTTATAAGCAGTTTTCCACTCATCTCTCTCTTTGATGCAGACCCAGTAGTAGGTTTCCCTGAGATCTAGCTTGGTGAATACTTTGCCCTTCAACAGGTGGTTCAATAAGTCTTTCATAAAAGGGAGAGAATACATGTTTTTGATATATATGGCGTTCATGCCTCTAAAGTCAACACACAATCTCAACCTGCCATCTTTCTCCTTGAACAACACGGAGGCAGCTAATCTTAATTTGGCAGGCTGAATAAAACCTCATTCCAAATTGCTGTCAATGTATTTCCTTAATTCGGTCATTTCAGCAGGCATCATGGAATACATCTTTGGTTTTGGTAATTTTGCCCCGGGCTCTAATTCTATGGCGCAATCCGTGGCTCAATGGGGAGGTAAGACATTACACTCTTCTTCACTGAATGCTTCAGCCAAGTCTTTGTATTGGTCGGGTACCTGGGAGTTATCTGGGAGAAGGTGGGATGCCATGGATGCTGACTCAGGCTCTGGGTTCAAGCTGACAAGTGGCTTTGTAGTGGGTGGAAGAGGGGGCAATGGGCCCGGTCCAGTGAGGATTTTTCTCAATCCATCTTCCCATTTGATCATTGGGGCCCATTTGTCTAACCAAACAAGTCCCAGTATGATTGATTCTGACACTATGAAGCGTATGAGTTCACGATGGGCCCTAATTCCATCTTGATCAATTCTGTCATTTGAGTGGCTGCCCCCCCCAAAATTAAGGTTTCACCTACTTGCTCACATCAGATTGGGTGTTTTAGCAGGTTAATCTTTATGCCCAATTGCTCAACAATAGTGAGTCTGATAAGACATCTAGAACACCCAGTATCAATGACAGCTTCTAAATCCCCGGCCTCCCCAACTTGATCTTAACTGTAAAAGGTATGATGGGATCACTCACCATTGGGTCATCTTCGCAAGTCGGGTTCTCGGGGATGTGGTCCGTTGCTCCCATCTGCGCAGAGGGGGCTTTCCCAGCTGTGTTTGGCAAACCCGCCCCTGCCCAGAGGTCTTGCTTGATTCTTCCCACCCTTAACAGCTGTATTAGGTTTCGACTGTGGAGCTTGTGGTACAGGAGCAAGGGCCAGACAGTCTGTTGCCCTATGACTGGCTTGGCCACATCAGCAACATTTAAGCACCCTGGTGGGTCGCGTACAAGCAGTTTTGGATGGTCCGGTCGGCGGTCCCCTCGCCACAATTCTCTTAGTTTGGGCTGCTGGAAGGGGTTTTCTGTGTGGGTTGATGCTGTGATCTAAGCTGAGCAATGTGACATACCACGATTGTAAGGTCTCTGGGATTCCCCTAATTTCACAGACCTTCTTTACTACTGGATCAATGGCTTTTTTAAAAATAGTGTAAATTCTTTCAGGCCAATCCATGAGGTGGCTTGCAACCCTACTAAAGTCCCAAATTGATTCTGACAAGGGTCGCTTACCTTGCCTCATTTCCATTAACCTCTCCTCATTCTCTGCTACCCTTTTCAAATCTGAGTCTTAATAATGAAATACATCTGTTTACACTGTATAATTCAGGGGCTTGCTCGTGTAGTTGGGCCACCCAGTCTGAAACATCCCCTTCACTCATCCCATTTGTTATGGCCATAACCAAATCACGCTCTGTGGTGGATTGATCTCCAAATTGTTCTATATGGGATCGGATTTGAGTGAGGAAATAATTGAAATGTTCATGGCAGCCATTGAATATGGCCTCAAAGGGTATTTGTTCTGGCCTGGGTCGTGGTTGCGGAGGTGGCACATACCAGGCCCCTGCAGGTTGTACCAAAATGGAAGGAACAGGCTGGGTGGTGTACATAGGCTGGGTAGGCCCCCTGAATCCTGGCTGGGTGGTGCCTCTCTGGAATAGGGGTCCCTGTGGCCTCACTGTCAGTTGGGGCTGCAATTTTGGTTGCCAGGAGGAAGGTGGGTGTGGCCTGGTTCCCTGGTTGGGTGGAGGGTAAGTGGCTGCTGTCTGCTGTCTGGGCAACCCCCCCTTCAGACTAGGGCTGTGCTGGTGCTGGCTGCCATTGGCACTGAATCCACCCCTGGCCTTGATAAAATCCCCACCCTGGAGGGATACTCTCTTCAGGGGGCAAAATTTATGGAAAATGAGGGGATTGCCTTGGAGGCTGCAATATACCTCTGTCAGTTGATGCTTCTTTCTGGCCTCCTCCAACTGGCATCTGTATAGTCTCCTCGTCCCTCACGATACTTGGGTAAATGAATATGAGTGGTCTCAAGCTTCCACCTGTCCAAACAGACTGTGAGACCAAGCCTATCACCTTTAAATTCTGGAACTGTTGATGTAAATCTGCCCTTGATGGTCTCCCAGGATAAATCTTGGGGTTGTCTTCTTGAGAGAATTCCGACCCCAATTGTCTCTCTTCCCTCCAATCTGACAGAATAGCCATATGCCTGGGGCTAGAGAAAGATTTCTCTTCAGACAGATGAGTTACATTTGGGTTATAACAACTTCTTGAGTTGAAATGCTTCGGCAGAGCTCCCAAATCTCTTTCTCCTACTTCCATCCTGAAAGTATCCATCATCTCCTCCAAACAAGGACTAGCAGGTTCAATTAATGCTCTGGAGGGAGGGCCCCCACATGCTCCCCCTTGCACATCTCCAACTTCGGCTGATTGTTGATCTTTTTCCATCTCTGGGAAAAGAACTCCGGGGTATCATGCAAGCCCCTTCAAAAAATAAAAGATGACTTTGGGAAATAAATGTAAGGCATCCAGAAAGTATCCATGATATCAATCATTCCGAGACTTTTTCTCTCCAATTGATTTATTTAGAAACAGATCTGGCATGTCAAAGGCAATTTCCCGAAGTGAAAAATTTTTCGCGCATTACACAGAATCCACCTTCTCTCCTCCCTTCTCTCCTCCCACTTCTATACTTCATAAATCACGAGAACCAATTAACTGCCACTGGAATGTCTTAATATGACATGCAGAATCACCTTGAACTTTTCAACTTCTCCAACTCTCTTAAAAAAAATGTGGCAGCTGAATTTCAAAGCTGACACTCTGCTAAACGAAACTCCTCATTGGCGATAGGAAGGGCATCCAGCCAAGAAGCACTCTGCTAGCTCCACTCAGTTGCTCAGGCTCCACCCCGCAAGGGATCATGGGGTCATTAAAAGAAGAAGATGATGATATTTGGGGTAATTTTACATGTGTTTTGGTCAGCTGTGGCTTGCTCAACAAGCATTGTTTGGCAAGGTCCCCATGGCTTCCCAGCCCCCTGCTTCTCTCTGTCCCCACAGCATCACAGCCACGGCCGCCAGCATCGGTGCCGCTGGGATTCCCCAATCAGGCCTCGTCACCATGGTCATCGTGCTCACCTCCGTCGGCCTCCCCACCGAAGACATCACGCTGATCATTGCCATTGACTGGGCCCTGTGAGTCTCTCCCCCCCATCCATCCCCTAGCAAGCGACTCTCGGTGTGTGCCTGGCATTTCTGCCCCTTTTGGGCATCAAACATGCTAAGAGCAGAGCTGTGAGCTGTTCCAAGAGCAGATTGGTATCAATTAATCAAGATATCCTGCGGGGTGGGTGCTGAACCAGGTAGAGGGGTATCAATCCAGCCCCTTCTTGGAGCGTCTGCCCTTGCTAGGAAAAGAGCATTCACAGGGAATTGAGCCTTTTGGGAGGGAGGGCTGCAAAGCTTGGGATCCGGTCTTTGATGCGCATGCTGGAAGCCCCCAAAGTCCAGCCTGGTGGGAACCAGCATTGATGCCTCTTGGAGAACACCCCAAGTAGATGTCTACAGAGTTTCTCCATCATCCAGGTCATAGCTGTCCCAAAAGTGCTTTTTTCAAGAGGCAGCTGGACTTTTTTTTTTTCCTTTCAAGAAGTTTTGCTTCTCAGCTGAGAAGCTTCTTCATCTCTGATCCAATTGAGGGGAATAGAAGGATTTATACTCCTTGCAGGCAGCTGGTCATTTGCATCCTTTTAGCGAGTCATTGGGGCCACTTGGAAGTTTATCTGTGAGGATCACCTTGGAACTGCTGAAAGGACCATGTTGTAGGCTGGAGATAGATGATATCCTCAGCAGTTCCTAGAAGGCTCCACCTCCATTTGCACCACTCAGGTGACCCTGCAGACACAGTTAAACCACCATGTGGCCTCAATGACTCTCTAAAAGTATATAAATGACCAGATTTGTCTGCAAGGAGTATAAATCCTTCCCTTCCCCACCATCTGGTCAGAGCTGAAGAAGCCTCTTGGAGGAGAAGTGAAACATTTTCAAAAGAAAAATCAGAAAGTCCAGTTGCTTCTTGAAAAAAAAGCCCCTTTGGGACCCCGACCAGATGTGGATATTCCAGCTGTTCCTTTGAGGACTTCTTCCAAAGGGAGCACTTTGCCTCCTGGGATCCCCTATGAGGGATCCCCAGTTGATTCCTCTGTGCTTCCCTCCCCAGGGACCGGTTACGCACCATGACCAACGTCCTGGGTGATGCATTGGCTGCCGGGATCATAGCTCACATCTTCCGGAAGGAGTTCACTCCAAAGGTAAGCCCAGAAGAGGGTTGGAGCCAAAGCTCCAGGAGCACCGAGGGAGGCTGCTGGCTTTATTCTCTTTCTTCTTTCTCTGCCCCCCCAAAGGAGCCCGTGAATGAGCAGCTGGTCTGGGCAGAGGCCGCCTCTCCCCATCCTCTGGAGTCTGGGGCACAAGAGATAGAGGAGGCCCTGGCTGGACAGAACGGTCACTGCATCTGTGAGGTGTGAAGGCCACGGTGCCCATCACCTGTGACATCTGGGGGGCTGTGGGGTCCCTATGACTCTCCAGGACCCCCACACACAGGAGCCCCCAAGAAGGAAGAGCAAGGAGCCACCCCCTCTGAACTCTGCTCAGCCCCATCCTCTCCCAAAATCCCTTTAGGTGAAGCCTGGATCAGCCCCCCCCTCCCCCAAAGAGACACATCAGAGGTTGCCGGGACTTTCTGAAAAATGAATATTGCATTTGGGGGCCATTTGGATTGTCGGCAGCTCCTTTTTTTCAATTTTTCTTTTTTGATAATGAAAGCAAAAACTTTTCACCGGCTTTCTTAGTCCTTAACCCTTCTAACAGACTGACTGTTGTGGCCAGCCGGCAGCTGGCAGAGCTGACAGAAGAGCCAGACAGTAGAGAGGATGGGGAGGAACCCGGACCAGTCCTGGAGGCTGAGGAGGGCTCAGACGAGGGCTCTGCATCAGAGGCAGAGATGGGGCCAGGACAGGCTGGCAGTCAGCATCTGCCTTTGGGCTCAGACAGCAGTGAGGTGGGAGAGCTTCTGGAACTGGTTCCCAGCCTGCACATGCACAGAACTGCCAAAAGAAAGGCACAATGAAGAACCCAGGGTTGACTTGGGAGTAAGGCCACAGATGGATGATGAATGGCCCCTCCCATAGGGATTAAAAGAGGAGCAAAAGGGGAGGGAGCTTTTGCAGGAAACAACTTGCTCACTCACTTGTTCCAGCCTTGTGAAGATTTGTGTCTGTGTAACCCAGACCTTCCCTGTCAGCACTGAGTGTGGAACTATTTACTGGGCAGCATCCCAGGATCGATAAAGGTCTGAGCTCATTAGTCTACCTTTGCAAGTCTGTTTGCCTGACTGGGAATGAAATAAATTCACATTAATGTAATAAAAGAGGTTTTTGCCAGGACTCAGAATTGACATTGTTTTTTGGGAAGGCCGAGGACAAAACATCAGCCAGGTTTCTGGTTCTAAAAACTAAGAAGTGTCTGTTAAGCCTGGGTTCCCCAACCAGGGTTAGGTAGACAAGCTAAACAGAATGTGCAGTGTTAGTCAGATAGGCACACAGATAAATGAGTGAGCTGAGCTTGTATGTTTATTAACATACAGTAAAAATAACAGATACGCTTGTGCTATCAAGAATATATTTTATTCCAGTATAAGTTTATGGCATAGTCAAAATAACAGTCCAAATATCATTTATCATGTAGTCAGTCCATTCAGGGGTATTCATTTAGCAAAGTCCATGTAGAATATCCTATGTCAGTTCACTTACAAATCAGTCCTTTGTTGTCTCTCCCGTTCGAGCAATGCAGTCTTGATTCCAAGCAGTAACCAGGGATCATCAAAGCCAGAGAGAGGAGAGTAAGCCGTAGCCTTGCTACTTTTATATTGTTTTCTTAACCACTCCCACAATTGCTATTCCACAGTTAAAGCTGCAGACACTTTAATATACACTAACTATGATTCATAGTTATTATTTCACCTAAACCAGTTAGGGTAAACAATGTTATCCCTAACATTCTCCCCTTTTAGGTTAAATAATAACTATGAATAATTTACATCTTTAAATTATATTTTTCACAACTCTCTTTAAACTTAATTGCTCCTTGAGCTTTTGTAAATTGGTCTGCAATGTTTTCTTCTGACATGCAGTATACCAATTTAATTAATCCATTTTTCACTGATTCTCTTACATTCAAATATCTTAAGTCAGTATGTTTTGATCTAGTTTTTACAGCAATACTAGTAGCTAACTTTATAGCTGCTTGGTTATCCTCATACACCATAATGGAATCTTTTACAGTTATACCCATGTCTAATAATAACTCTTTGTAGAAAATCAAGTCAGTGCATAATAATGACAGACATGAAAATTCAGCTTCCATCGTGGACAAGCTAATATGCTGTTGTCTGATTGACCTCCACCCTATTAGTGTCTTACCAAATAATATAGCCATCCCAGATGTTGATTTTCTAGTGTTTATATCAGTTGCAAAACTTGCATCTGCATAAGCACCAAGACTCAAATCACCCTTTGGTTCTATATACAATGCATGGTTCATTGTACCTTTAAGATATCTTAATATTCTTTTTAAGGATTGCCAATGACATTGTTTTGGATCTGAATTAAAATGTGCCAGCTGATTTACACTATAAGCTATATCTGGCCTTGACCAATTGCTTATATATGATAAGCTACCAATCAAAGATTGATATATGGACTTATCAAATTTGGGACTTTGATCATTAGTTTGGCAAACTTCCTGACTCATTGGAGTCTTTGCCGGTTTACAAAGTTCCATCTTATAAGTTTTAATTAATTGGCAAATTTTATCTTCTTGAGATATCTTAAAACCATTATTTGTTTTATTTATTGTCAATCCTAGATACCTTTTAATTTCACCTAAATGCTTTATTTTTATCTTTTTGGCTAATAATGATATAATCTCATTAGCTTCATTATTAGTCTTAGTTATTAAAGCAATATCATCTGTAAATAATAACAATAATGACACCGTTCCATTATTTTCTCTTTTAAACACACACGGATCTGCTAAACCAGATTTAAAACCTATATTGTTTAACTCTTTCACAATATATTGGTTCCACTCAAACCCAGATTGTTTCAACCCGTAAAGACTCTTTTTGAGTTTCCAACAATCATTACTATTTACTTTATTGTCTTTTATACCAATTGGTTTTCTTAAATATATAGTGTGCTGCAATGGTGCATGTAGATAAGCAGTTTCTACATCTAAATGGTTAATGACATAGTTTTTCTTAGCTGCCCACACTAATGCTGCTCTTAAAGATGT
>BLBF01000127.1:103871-118920 GCA_015471245.1 Laticauda colubrina
ATAGTTATTATTTCACCTAAACCAGTTAGGGTAAACAATGTTATCCCTAACAGTGTCTTTTCTAAGCAGGTGAGGAGATGACACAAAAGAAAATGTATCTTTGCCAGCAGGCCACGGGGGGGGGGGGGGAGCTTGCCAAGTGCTTCCCACAAGTATGCAGCCTGTCCTTGAAGGCACAAGCCTGCACAACACACACACAAACACACACAGAATCGGCAGAGTGTCTGAGTTGTGAATCCACGGAGGTCAATCAATCAGTGGAACAACTTGCCTTCAGAAGTTGTGATTGCTCCATCTGTGGGGTTCTTTAAGAAGATACAGGGCAGTCGCTTGCCTGGAATGACATAGGGTCACCTGCCTGAGCAGGGGGTAGACTAGAAGACCTCCAAGGCCCCTTCCAAATCTGTTATCCTCTATTCTGAGTCCCCATGGAAAGGGGCAGCAAGGAGAGACAGGAGGGGCTCAGCAGGCAAGACAGTCCTGGCTGAGCTCATGATGAGAGGGTTGCAGGGAAGAATCTCGGGGATGGGTGGGAGGAATGGGGAGCCCCTCAGGCACAACAGAGTGGGGTTGTAGGGCTGATGCTTCTCAGTCTTAATGGGGCATCTCCTCCCTGCCACGAAAGCAGGAATGTTCTCAACTGCTCCAGGAATGTTATGCACCAATTCACATCCGTAGCTGATTTTAAAAAATTGTAGCTGAGCACAACCAATATGGCTGACTTCCAGAAGAGACACCTCCCTCTGCAGTTCTCACCTTTGCAGGTGAGCCCAGGATCTCTTCTGGCCCCAAGCAGGAACTTCACAAAGAGACCTCCCATCCCATAACTCTGTGAAGCCATTGCTCAATTCGGAAGCATCTTTGCTCCATCAGGAGGAGGCCAAAGGTCCCGAAATCTCAAACGGAACTACTTCAGCTCTCATTTCCAATGTTTCAAATGAGTGGCTGAAGAATTTTCCTCTGCTCATGCTCAGAAATGATTTCACTAAACATTTGGCTCAACCACTTTAACATGGTTGTGTGTGATAATAATCAAAAAACTGGAGACACGTGAACAAGAGCTTTATTATGAAGCATTTGCAAAAGGGAATTCTGCTCATGGCAGAAGACATGGTTCCCAGAAAGGCTGGGGTTTATATACAGGTTCAAAAAGACAGTCTCTGCCCCTTTCCTGGGTTCACAATCTATCCAAGCTATGTATCTCCCTATGCCACACCCATATTATTGTGGTGTAACACCTGTTTCCTTGTCCTTGGAAACTACCCTCATTCTCATGGCTTCTTCTTCCTGTTATGACCATCTGTAATACAATAGAAAATTAACTAGTTTCTTTTGGGTCAGGATAACCTAGTATCTCCTACACATATCCTTATGCCAAAAAATGGCCCATGTTCTATCCAGAAGCTTGATATTTACTGCAGAACATAAGTTACAAAACAGTACATGTTTATTAGATATAGTTGTATAACTGTCCAATAATCATTGCATAATTCAAATATCAGATCAGTATGGCTTCCCTTCTGTTCTTCATTTCCACAGGTGTAACTCATAATATGTAATTTCTACACATAACATTGTGAAACTAGAGTCATGATTTTGATGGAGAAGATCAGGAACATCAGCGTCAGAAAAGGCTGAGGGACGTGGGACACCATGACTGATGCATGTTGGGTAACTGAGAAAGCCAGGGGATTCCAAAAATGAATGACAATCAGCTTCAATAATGATAGGAAGGATTTGGGTTGATCACATCAAGGGGTGGAATGACATTAGGTTAGGACACTCCAAATTTGGATACTTAAGACTTGTGGACTTCAACTCCCCGAGTCTCCAGCCAGCATAGCCAATTCTGGGAGCCAACTCTGGGAGTTGAAGTCTACAAGTCTTATAGTGGCCAAGTTTGGGGACCCCTAGGTTAGAAGAACCCCAAAAGGTCGTCTTGTCCTGGGGAGAACCTGATGTGGAAGTCAGGAAGCTTCAGGATGGCCAGAACACAGAGAAGCAGATGGGCTCTAGGCTGGCAAAAAAAAGGGGTGGACAGGAGACAAGGCTAAATCCACTCCCCTTATTTAGTCAGCCTCTGTATAGAATAGATATCAAGGAAACCGGATTGTAAGAAGATGAGCTTGGCTTGCAAAGCAGAGGAAGGAACATCAACAACCTTGTTAGCCTGTGATGACACTATCTTGGTAGCCGAAAATGCACAGGAACTGCGGGCTTTAGTAATAAAATTTGAAGGAACTCCGTGATGACCCAAAGGGGTATGGCACAAAGGCAACACAGTGTTCTGACCCAACCAGGCTCCCAAAGAGCAAATACAGAGAAAGGCAGCAGCCCCCACCTTTTAAGGTTTAATAACGAATTCTGTTCTGAAGGCTGCTTTCCACGAATTCGCTCCGACAAGAAAGAGCCTTGCCAAGTCGTTTGTCAATGATGCCAAAAACTCAAGAGATAAGAACTAATTTACAAGATTCTCCCAACACAAACTAAGATGTCCACCAGTTGAGTTTAAGAGCTTCTTTGTTGTCTGCAAAGAATGCTTTTTCAAACCTGGCTTTTATCCTCTTGAAGGAGGGGCCGTTACCTTGCAGCCTTACTCCCAAGTTGCCTGTGCTGCTGTCATTGTTCTTTCCTCCGAGTAATCCTTCGTGCACGGGCACTTGGCACAGGCTCCTCAGGAACCTCCTCGTCACTGCTGCCAGCCCCCACAGTCTCTGAAGGCAGCAGTCCACTCCCTGAGGGTCCTGGCCCCTCATCCTAAACCTCGTTCTCCTCAGCCATCTGCACCTGCTGCCAGCTTACCACAACACACAGTCACATAAGTAAGTAAAGTCCCTTTTAATACCTCCAGCTTTGCCCCCAGTGTCCAGGTTACCTTTGGCTGGAGAAAAAACTCTCCCAAGAACAGCCTTTAAGTGGAGGAAATTCAGTCCGAAAACATAGTACGTACAAACTGGAAATAAAAATCCACACAATCCACGCTGCAGCAATTAACTTGACAGGGCAGGATAAGAAATTGCAGGCTTGAAAGGCCAACAAAACTCACACAGTTGGGAAGACAGCAGGAACCCAGATAAGCCTCGACAAACAAAGATAACTCATGGTTTGCTTCCAGCAACTTTGCTGTACGTAGCTTCCCTTTTTAAATACTGTTTTCCCAGCTGCAACTTATGAAGGGAATCAAGGCCCTTTCCTCCTCCATAGGCCACACAACTCATGTTGCTCCCTTCTCTGTTCCTCCCTGCGTGCCCTAGGATGAAGAGGGGGTGGGCTGGATCCTCCTCTGAACTCCCTCTACCCTGCTTCACCTCTCTCCCCCACTCTGCTCAGCTGGACTTTGCCCTTCCCCAGTTTCCTCCACAGCCAACGGAGCCACACTCCCACTCCCTGTCAGCTGCTTAGCCTCCCCCTCGGAATCAGATTCTGATAGGGGCATGACAGAACACAATGAAAAAAAGAGAGTGATATTAAATATAAACAAAATGATAGAATGACCAGCCTCAGAACTCAGAATGAAATGAGAACAAACGGTGTAGAACCAAAGGTGTTTTTTCAAGAGGCAACTGGACTTTCTGGTTTTTCTTTGAAGACATTTTGCTTCTCATCCAAGAAGCTTCTTCAGCTCTGTCTAGATGGGAATGGTTTATACTCCTTGCAGACAGCTGGTCATTTGCATCCTTTTAGGGAGTCATTGAGGCTGCTTGGAGGCTTTTATCTGTCTTCTCAGGATCATCTGAGTGGGGCAAATGGGGGTGGAGCCTTCTTGGAGCTGCTGAAAGGACCGTGTTGTGGAGCTGTGTTTTCTGCAGGATGTTTTCCACCCTGTGTCCCTTCACTGCTGGACACAACAGTGCACCTGGGTGACCCTGAGGACACAGACAAACCTCCAAGTGGCCTCAACATCTGATGTTTTGGAACTTTGGTGTTGGAGAAGGCTCTTGAGAATAGCACGGATGGCCAAGAAAGAAAGGCAACAGATTAGAGGGCAAATTAACCCCAAGTATTCTCTCATGGCAGAAATGATTGGTTCAAATGATCACGTTCAGAGAAAAGGCTGAGCTCCCTTGGAAGAAAAAAATCCATCATGCTAGGAAAGGGGGAAGGAAAGAGAAACAGTGAAAGAAAAAAAGAGGAAGCCATTTGCCATATCCCATCTTTTGCCAGCTGTGCATCTTGCAGAAATGTTCAACGTGCACAATTTTCTGGACAGACTTAAGGTATCGCTCTAGCGCTGAGTCACGGCTTTTCAGTGCCGGATGATACCAGCTTTTGAACAGTAAAAATCCCTCAGAGAAAGATCTGTTTTCTCACAACCTCTTGTTGGAAATGGTTGGATGGACAGAAAGACATCTGCAAAAGGATTGCAGTGCATTCCATGTTTATCTGGGGTGTGAAGGACCTTGGCTTTGCCTCAAGCTTTAGCTGAATTTATTTCTTTAAGCAAATTTATGTGTCCACCCCACTGACTTTAGGTGACTCCAGGCAGCTTACAAACAGGTTTGTAATTTGGATGTTCAACCCCAGATTTATTTTCTCATAGTAATGACATTGTTCCTAGAGAGTATCTGGAGGGTTGTTTTTAATTGCAATAGCCAGAGCTCTTAGACTTATATGCCACTTCACCATGCTTTCACAGCCCTCTCTAAGTGGTTTACAGAGTCAGCCTCTTGCCCCCAATAATCGGGCTCCTCATTTTACCCACCTCGGAAGGAAGGATGGAAATCAGAGTCATCCTGGAGCTGGTGAGATTGGAACTGCCGAACTGCAGGTCAGGCAGAACTGCAGTCAGCAGAAGTAGCCTGCAGTACTGCATTCTAACCACTGTGCCACCATGGTTAACCACGGGTTAATAATAATTAACCCAACCCCGAAAATGTAAATGTAAATAACTACATGAGCAATATTCATAAAATAATTTTCTCCATTTTTTTTCTGAGTCATTTATATTGGTATAATAGAGGCTTCTCGTGTCCACTTGAGTTCGATTTTAGGGTTTGATGCTCACCTCTGTTTCTTGACCAGAGGGGACCAGGCTCTTCTGTGGTCAAGCGGCCAGCATGGCTCTACATCAAAGGTGCATGGAAGGCTGTTACCTTCCCACCGAAGTGGTACCTATTTATCTACTCGCCTTTACATGCTTTAGAACTGGGTATGTGGGCAGGAGTTAGAGCACAGAACGGGAGCTCACACCCATCATGCAGTGCTTGGGTCTTGGACTCTTTCAGGCTGACAAGCTCAGCGTCTTTATCCATGGAGCCATCGTGTCCCTTTGATTGGTATAGTAGGGAGGGTGAAATACAAGTGTATTTTAGTTTACAGAGTAAGGCTCTCTTTGCACAGGGCTGAAGACCCTTCCCCTCCAGCCTGCTGGTGCTGGGTGACCTCAACCTTCCTGCTTTGGGGACAGGACAACCAAGTCCACGAATTCCTGTCCTCCGTAGCATCCAGGTCTTGTCCCAGATCCAACACTGGTTGAAATGCTGTGCATGAGAGCTGCTCCCAGACTCCCAGTCCGGAGGAAATTTCTATCACTCCTCTGCTGTGCTCAGATCACCCCATCCTTTCCTGGTCCAGGTGAGAGAGACCCCACCTGCCACTCTGGAGGATAGGTCACCTCCAGCTTCTGATGGTTTCTGATGGCCTGTTGGGTTTCCCAGCCACCTTGTAGGCAAGTCCACTGAGCACCTGGTTGGCTACTAGACCTGGAAGGCCACCTGAGATTTGATGATGCCTCCTCTCTCTGTTGGCTTGTGAGGGTTGGCTTCTGGGCTCATGGATGCCTGTCCTTGGCCTGAGGGCCAGAAATAACTTCTGGGTAGCTGGTAGAGGAAGGTAAGAAGCCAGGCTAGATGTTTCCAGGCTGAGCTATCCGTGTAACATCCCTCTGTCAGGAATCCATCACTGGAGGCCTTCAGACAAACTCCAGAGGATCATCTGGCTTGAGAAATCCTGCTCCAGCGGGGGATTGACTACAAGATCTCCAAGGCCCCTTCCATCATTTGATTTCCATGACTCTGGCATTACATTTGGGCCATACCTGTCAGGCACAGAACACCAGATCCACCTGTGAAGGTCATCAGTCAATGCCTATTCTAGGATGGGGTGGGGTGTGGTATCGAATATAATATAATCTATAGATATAAAAGCGAAATGCCACTCGTGCATCATCATGAAATCTCCAGAACCATAAAGCCTACAAACTTGAAATTTGGCATGTATTTGGCATGTCTCTTGGCTTCTAGGGGCTCACTAAGAAAGGGCTTTTCAATATGACCATCACAGCATTTAGAGTATTTCCTATATTATTATTATTATTATTATTATTATTATTATTATTATTATTATCATCATTATTATCATTATCATTATTATATTATTATTACTATTACTACTACTACTACTACTACTACTACTACTACTACTATTATTAACATGCTGTGATGCTAAGGAGTTCTACTCCCCCCCCCTGAAAAAAAGAAATCTCTTCCAAATGCAAAACACAAGCAGAGGAGTTTCAGTTTCAGTTTCAGGGCACCAAGCAACTTTAGGACAAAACAGTTGAGCTAAGCCACGCCCAGGCTCCTTGCTGTTTCCTTCTTGCTCACACAGCAAATACTGCTTCAGTTTCCAAACAGCCCCTCAATTCTCTCACATGCTAACAGGACACTAGCCAGATGAATACCGATGGATGCTGGGAGGTAGAGGCAGAATTATTTTTCTTTTTTTTATTTTCCTCCCCAAAAACTAAGCCCGACTACATGGTTTCGTAGCAAAGTATGGGTATCGAGCTAGCATAATATAATGTCGAATAGGATAGAATAGGATAGGGTAGAAGAGAAGAGAAGGATAAGGATAAGGATAAGGATAAGGATAGGATAGTGTTCTGTCCAGAAAGAAGCGCATGAGACCGGGTTCCAACAATAAACTCTTTTATTAAACTCGCTAAGCAATAGTAACGGAACAACTGTCCAAGCCACGGCAGCCCTTTTTATAGCGGCTTGCCCGCGGCTTGTGGCCAATGACACTGCTTTAACTGTTCCCGCCGTTTGCCGGGTTAACTGGGTTGGTTATCTCATAGCCAATCCGAGAATGGCCTTTTCGGCCAATCAGAATAGGGAACTTGGAGCCTTCCAAGTTCCATACATAACACCCCTCCCCCCTTGGTTTAGTCCAACGTGCGTCACATGGTCCCGCAGGTAGGTGGGGCTTTTTCGAGTCCTGGTTGACCTGCGCAGCTCAGTCTCGGCGTGGTCTTCGAGCGGTTCGGACAGGATTGCTGTCTTTCTGGTCCTTCTCCATGGAACCTCCTGGAAGAGTGAGTCAGCCTTGCGGCTCCCGCCTGAGTCTCTCGGGCCAGTTGAGATGGCTCCGCCGCTCCCTCCTGGTTTGACTGGGTTGGTCAAGCTGGCCTGGCTGCCTCCTGACAGGAAGGCCTCACTTCACTCTCCTGCTCCCGGACTTCTCTCTTGGGATTCATCTCATCATGAGTGCTCTTTTTGATTTCTTTGAGAGTCTTTGTGTCGTGATTGTTGTCTTGTTATGTTATGTTGTCTTGTTGTCTTGTTTTTTATTATTTTGTATTTTCCCCCCCTCCTTGGTTGTTGTTTGGTCGTTATTTATTTTTGGCGCTGGTGTGTTATTGCGTTTGAGGGTTCGAGAATGAAGCTGGTCGATGTGCCGCTTCCATTCTCTTCCGCCGTCTAGTAGTAGTCGGTAAGACCGGGGCCCTGTAATTTGGGTGATCGTGGCTGGAAGCCACAATGGGTCCCCAGTGAGTTTTTTTGCATAGACCAGGTCGCCAATTTCAAATGTTCGGTATTTGCTGGAGGAGTCGGGGGGGTTGTCCCAGGTGTAAGAGGGTGCAGTCTGTCTAGGTAGGAACGTAATTTCCTACCCATTAGGAGTTCTGCTGGGCTTTTGTTGGTTGTGCTGCTGGGGTAATATTCTGTAGGGTTAGTCATCGGTTTAGTTTGTCTTGCATGTCCCCCTTGTCCATTCTATCTAGGCCCACCTTAGTGTACTGAACCATGCATTCAGCCCTGCCGTTTGCAGTCGGATGGGCCGGCGCCGTTAAAGCATGTTGGATACCCTAGGTAGCAAGATACTGTTTGAATGCTAGGGCTGTAAACTGGGGCCCATTATCTGACACTAGCACATCAGGCAGTCCATGTGTAGCAAAAAGTTTGTCTAACTGTTTCATTACTACCTCGGTAGTTGTGGAAACCATGAGGATGACTTCTAACCAGTTTGAGTAGGCATCCACAACTATTAAGAAGGTGTTGCCTTTTGTCAGCCCAGCAAAGTCAATATGTAGTCTAGACCATGGACCCCGGGGAGTATCCCATTCTGACTGGTGCCTGTGGGGGGCTAGGCCTCGATTTTTGACAGTCAGGGGATTTTGCCACCCAACATTCAATGTCTTTGTCCAGCCCTGGCCACCAGACGTAACTCCTGGCCAGGGCTTTCATTTTGACTATACCTGGGTGCCCCTTGTGCAACATGCACAGAACATCTTCCTGGAGACTATTTAGTATCACCACCCTGTCACCCCATAATATGCAACCCTTTTCTATAGACAGTTCAGTCTGTTGGGTGCGAAATGGCTTAAAAGTCTGAGTTTTGTTCTCTTCCGGCCAGCCCTTACCTACCCAATTCAAGATGCGCGCTGTCAAAGGGTCTTTTGCGGTGGCTCTCACGATGTCCGCTGCGGTTAGCGGCAGGTTCAGGCAGGTCTCTAGTTGAAGTGTGGAGATGGTTGGAGCTGGGTCCTCTTCTGTGATGGGCAGCGAGGAACGGCTCAGGGCGTTGGCATGGGTGATGTTTTTTCCGGGGCAATGAATCAGAGTGTCGGAGTAGACAGCGAGGAATTCAGACCACCTCGTCATTCTAGGTGACAGAATGTTCGAGGTTGGCTTGTTGCCTGCTAAGATTCCTAAAAGGGGCTTGTGATCAGTGATGATCGAAAAAGTTCTGCCGTAAAGGTACTCATGGAATCTTTTGACTCCGGCGATGATTGCGAGGGCTTCTCTGTCGAGTTGGCTGTAATTGCGTTCTGACTTAGAAAGCGTCTTTGAATAAAAAGCGACCAGTGCCTCTCTGCCGTCTGGTAGCTTGTGGCTCAGGATGGCATCGATTCCAAAAGGCGATGCATCACAGGTGACCTTCAAAGGCAGGATATTGCTATACTGGATTAAAACGGTGTTAGACGTTAATAGGTCTTTGATACCCTGAAATGCTGCCTGTTCCCAGTGGCCCCATGTGCAGGTAATTTTTTTATCTAGCAGCCGATGTAGGGGTTCTGCTATGGTTGCCTTATGGGGCAGAAACACATTGTAATAATTTATGAGACCTAGGAATGCTTGAAGGTCAGTTTTGTTCCGAGGTCTAAGTGCGTCTTTGATTGCCTTTATCTTTTTCTCAGTGGGGTGTATTCTTTGTTCATCTATTAAATAGCCCCAAAATTCGACCTGGTTGGTGGCTAGATTACATTTCTCCCATTTTACCTTGAGGCCTGTGTCTCTAAATCTTGTTAAGACTTCCCTCAATCTGTTCTCCAGTTGGTTGGCATTTTTTGCTGAGACCAGAACGTCATCAAAATAAGGGACGACTCCCTTGATTCCGTTTAACAGGCGCTCCATGAGGTTTTGGAACACGCCTGGGGCGATGCTAACACCGAAATGGAGATGGTTACACTTGAATGCCCCTCAATGTGTCACAATAGTCTGTGCCTCTGCGGTAGTGGAGTCAACAGGTAGCTGTTGGTACGCTTGTGTGAGATCAAGCTACGCTAAAAATTTTCCTCCCCCTAGGGAGTGCAGTAAATGTTGCACTACCCGTACTGGGTATGCGCTTTGTTGGAGCGCATGGTTTAGGGCTGCCTTATAGTCTGCGCAGATGTGTACTGACTCATCTGGTTTCACAAGAGTCACGATGGGTGTTTCCCACCTGGCATGGTCGATTGGCTCTAACACTCCTTGTGCTATTAATTTGTTTAGTTGTTCATCAATTTTTGGTTTTAAAGCAAACGGGACGCGTCTGGCTTTTAAGCGGAGGGGGGCTATTTTCGGATCTAGGCTAAACGAAATTGGGGTCCCCTTGTAGTTGCCTAGGGTCCCGTCGAAAACATCTTGGAATTCTTGTAACAGGCTCTCTTCCCAGTTGGCTGCGGCAATGCAGTTTATCCCGGTCATCCTGATTCCCAGGGGTGCGAACCATTTGATCCCTAGCAGACTAGGGCGATCACAGTCGACGATGGTCAGAGGCAAGATTTTTGTGTGATTCTTAAATTCGATGAGGAAATGTCCAAGGCCTACTACCGGAAGTCGATTTCCCTGGTAGTCTTTTAAAATCAGTCTTTCCTTCTGTAATTCTTTTTGTTTAATGTCCGGTATCAGGCGCCGGATGGTATTCCAGGATACCATAGATAGGAAAGATCCTGAGTCGACTTCCATCTCACAGGGCTTCCCTTCGATGCTCACCTCTATCCAGACCTTCCTCCATTTTCTGCCCTGGCATTTCTGATGGTGACCATCTGATGCATTTCCTCTCTATCACTGGTTGTTTTGCTTCGGTTCCATCTGCTTCTGGCTTGGCTTTCTTCATGCCTGGGGGAGGTGCTGCCGCGTCTTTTAGGACTATAGCTCTTTTTGTTTCAGCAGACCCTTTTGATGTGCCCTCGTTTGTTATAAGCCCTACAGATTGCGTTGAGGAACCTGCATTCCACTCGCGAGTGCTTGCCCCACATCCCGCACACTGAAACTCCCACCGGTTTCTTCTCTTTTCCCGCCATTTCTTGTCTGATTGAAGTCTATGGACATCTTCATTCTCGTCCTCGGTATCGCTCTGGGATTCAAGATCTTCGTAGTGGGCTGTCGCTGTGGGCTGTTTCTTGCCTCCCTCTGCATTCTTCTCTCTGGCTTGGTTTGGCAGATCCGGGATCACATTCATTTGGTGCATGGTGGCTGCTGAGTTCTTCGCTGCTTTGGGTGCGGTTGCCTCTGCAATAGCTTCGGCCACGGTTATGTTTGGTCTATTCAGCAGCTTACTCTGAAGGGTAGTGTTCTTCAACCCGAGGACCATGCGGTCCCTCATGGCCTCGTCCATGTTCTGGAACTCGCAGGCTCCTCCGATGTGTCTCAGGGCTGCTACAAAATCTCTGACAGTTTCATCTTCCTTCTGGTCTCTCTTATAGAACTCGTGTCTTTTTATCAAGTTGGAGACCACAGGTGTGTAATGTGCTCAGAGCATTCTGTTCAGCTCGGGCCAAGTCATCTGTTTGATGTCTCTTGGTTTGGCTAGTGCCTTCGCCATTTTAAAGAAGGCTGGTCCGCAGTGTGTAAGGAAGACAGCCCTCTTCCTTCGGTCAGAGATTTCCTGCAGTTCGTTGCTTTCCAAAAACATAAGAAAGCGATTGATCTACGACTCCCAATCCTCCTCATCAGGATTGAATGGTGCAGGTGGCGCGTTGTTACCAGCCATCTCTCTCACTCGGTTCAGATCGCCGCGTGCTTCGGTCTCGCTCTTCTACGATGATCCCACCTTCGTCGCCAGTGTTCCGTCCGGAAAGAAGCGTGTGAGACCGGGTTCCAACAACAAACTCTTTATTTAATTCAGTAAAGCAATGGTAACGGAACGAGAGCCCAAGCTGCGGCAGCCCTTTATATAGCAGCTTGCCCGCGGCTTGTGGCCAATGACATTACTTGAATTGTTCCCGCCGTTTGGCAGGCTAATCGGATTGGTTCTCTAATGGCCAATCCGAGAATGGCCTTTTCAGCCAATCAGAATAGGGAACTTGGAGCCTACCAAATTCCATACATACCAGATAGGATAGGGTAGGGTAGAAGAATATAACAACTAGAAAAGAATAGAGCTAGAATAGAATTAGAATTAGAATAGATATATAAGAAACAGCGGGGGGGGGGTGTCAGCTGGCACTTTGGGGTGCAATATCTTGAATTTATATCCCCCCCCCCAAAATCACAACTGTGCAGGAGATGCCATCAGAGTCCTTCCCTGGTCTTCAAAGGCCAGACGGGAGAGACAAGATGAAAGTGGGATCGAAGTAAAACCGAGCCCCTTTTGGTCTCTCGGACGTCCTGTCCACCTTCCTAGGTAGACCAGGCAGGTAACCCGACCAGAGGAAGTCAGCCTGCTTTACCTGTCAAGCCACATTCAGAGAATCTTAGCCTGATAAGGCAGGGAAGGTCCTTCCGAGTGTCTTTCTCCGCCTGTTCTGCAGCCGAGGGCCCCCCTCCTCTTCTCCAATGGTTCCCTAGGCAGCATCTGTTCCTCCTCTCCCTCAAGGCCTTTCCCACACAGCGTTACATCAGGCCCCCCTTCCCAGGTTCCCAGGGGAAACAGGTTGTGGGTTGTGAGAACAAAATGTAGCAGTGTCACCCCCCCCCTTCTCTCCTGGTAACTCCCCAAGATGATGTCATCAATCATCTGCTCCACCTGAGGTGACAGCTGTCCCTCCATCGGGAATCGGTCTCCTCCCTGTGGGGCTGAAACAGAAGGAGCTGCTGGTTCATTTCTCCCCACTGGGTCTCTCACGGTTCCCAAGGCTGCCTCTGCCCCATGGGAGAAGCCCCCCTGCCCTCCCACGCTGGTCAGTGCCTGATTCCTGCAAGGCCGGGGCTTGTCCCGGATGGGGCTGGTTGGAGCAGTGGTTGAGAAAGCAGTGTGCCAATTGTGGGGCATGTGGGTGCATTGCTGCCTCTGACTCTGGTCGTTTTCCCAGTGTATCAAGTCTTCACTGCACTGATGATGTTACCTTGACAGGTCGTGAAATGTCTGAAAGAAAACAACTCAGCTCAGAGATCATCAAGGACCCCACGGTCCTTCTCCTTCTTCCTCTCCTCCTCTTCCTCCTCCTCCTGGTCCCTCTTCTTCTCTCCATCTCATCTTCTCTTCCACTTTGCAACCCCACTTCCCTTCTAGCACTAATGATGTTAGCTTGACAGGTCATGAAATGTCTGAAATAAAACAACTTAACTCAGAAAGCACTAAAGATTGAATGATTATCCTTCTCCACCTCCTCCTCTCTGCAAACCCCACTCCCTTCTAGCACTGATGATGCTACCTAGCCAGGTCATAAAACATCTGCAAGAAAACCATTAAGCCCAGAGACCACCAAGAAGCCCAAGGTCCTTTTCCTCCTCCTCCTTTCTCCAATGCCCACTCCCTTCTAACACTGATGATACCTAGTTGGGTCCCGAGAGGTCTGCAAGGAAACCACCAAGCTCAGAGACCACTAAGGACCCCACAGTTCACCCCAGAGCTGCAAATATTCTCTTCCACTGATCTGTTTCCCTTTGCAGACAGAGTCTAACTTCCCTTCCAGCTCATACTCTTTCTCCATATTTATAAGAATCGGGGGCGGGGGGAGCAGTTTGTTGAGGGCCTAGGGAAGCCCCTTGCCCAAGCAAACCCTGATGACATCTACAGGGAGCCTTCGTGGATGCTGGCAATTGCAGACAAACTATCGCTGGGTTGATCAGGAAGGAGAGAAGCCGCACGGAATTGAGGAGGAACACTTCGTAACAGTGAGGACAATCAACATGAACCCCATGGCTCCAGAAGCGGTGGGCTCTCCATCACTGGAGCCTTTCAAGAAGAGACTGGACATCCATTTGTCTGGAATGATATCAGGTCTCCTGCTTGAGGAAGGGGCTGGACCAGAAGACCTCCAAGGTCCCTTCCAACTCTGGTATTCTGTTATAATTCTGCTGTTCCGATTTGCTTCGCCACCAGGAAAGCATTTCTCAGATCCAGGTATAGTTTCTTAGCAGGTCCTGCGGACGGCTGAAATTTTGTAGAAAACCACAACAAATCATCCAACTGAGCAACTGCTGACTCCGGGCTCGGTTGGCTTTGCAAGTTCTGCATTTTGTTGTTGTGCCTGACACCAGCCTTTTTGCGGAGTCATAGGGTTGCTCTGTGTCCTCTTTCAGGAAAGGCGGGATCAGAGTTGGAAGGGACCTTGTAGGTCATCTCGTCCAACCCCCCTCTGCCCAAGTGGGAGACCCCGCACCATTCCTGACAGAGGGCAGCCCAGTCTCTTCTTGAAAGCCTCCAGGGATGAAGCTCCCACAACTTCCGAAGGCAACGTCTGTTCCATCGGTTGATTGTTCTCCCTGTCAGAAAGTTGCCTGAGCTGGGTTGTTTTCTTGCAGACATTTTGTTACCCAACTAGGTAACATCATCTGTGCTAGTGAGGAGTGGGGTTTTGTTTATGTAACTCCCTTCCTTACTAGCACTGATGATGTTACCTAGTTTGGGTAATGAAACATCTGCAAGAAAACCACGCAGCTCAGAGTCCCCTCAAAATAATTTGACTCCCTTTTCTTTGGGGCAGCCCCCCAAATACTGGGACACTGATATCCTGTCTCCCCTGGTCCTTCTCTTCTCTAGACTAGCCATGTCCGGTTCCTGCAACCGGTCTTCACATATCTGAATCTCCAGGCCTTTAATCATCTTAGTTTTCTTTGCACTTTTTTCAAAGTCTCAACATCTTTTTTGTCATGTGCTGACCAGAACTGGATGCAGAATATTCCAGGTGTGGCCTGAATAAAGCCTCGTAAAGTGGTACTGACACTTCGTGTGATCTTGATTCTGTCCCTCTGTTGATGCAGCCTAGGATTGTGTGGGCTTTTTTGGTTGCTGCCATACCTGGCCGGCTCATAGTCAAATGATGATCCCTCTCACAGTTCCTGCTATTGAGCCAGGTTTCACCTAATCTATCTGTACCTCTGCATTGGGGGGGGGGGGGGGGGGGAACCACACATATAATGCCTTTGAGTTATTGTTGTATTGTTAATATTTCTTATTTATTCCACTTACGTGGCAACCTGTCTTGGACGAGTGACTCTGGGTGGCTGATGGCGGTTTTAAAACAGAATCAAAAAGCCAATAAAAAAGCATTACACTCTTTAAAGAAGAATTAGAAGTCCAGTAAAAAAATAAAATAAAGAGGAAAATCAGCAGGGGAGATGATAGATAGAAGATAGATAGATAGATAGATAGATAGATAGATAGATAGATAGATAGA
>BLBF01000127.1:118930-135689 GCA_015471245.1 Laticauda colubrina
AGATAGATAGATAGATAGATAGATAGATAGATAGATAGATAGATAGATAGATAGATAGATAGATAGATCTGATAGACAGAGATAGATATGTGTGTGTGAGAGAGAAAGGGAGAGAGGGAGAGAGGGAGATAAACAGAGAGAGAGAGATATGGAGGGATGGCTAGGTAGATAGTATAGAGATTGGTAGGTAAGTAGACAGGGATAGATAGAGATAGATAGATAGATAGATAGATAGATAGATAGATAGATAGATAGATAGATAGATAGACAGACTGATAGATAGATAGATGATAGACCGACCACCTAGAGATACAATACAGATATTTGTCCAAAACTAATTTACAGGCTCCACAACCATTCTGACCCAGAAGCCTGGGAGCAGAAACCTCTCAGCTGCCAGGACAGCAAGATGGGCAGCCGATAAATTTGATCAGTAAAATAATCTCCGGGGGGGGGGGGCAAGGGGGGGCTGGGGTTCTATAGCAGGGGTCTCCAACTTTGCCAACTTTGGAGTTGAAGTCCACAAGTCTTAAAGGGGCCAAGGCTGGAGACCCCTGCTCTAAAGTAGTCTGGCCCTGACCACACCAAGGAGAGGCCGAAGATACGAGGGAGAATTCTGCAGCCGCCTGGGATCCGTGGCCAGGACGGGTCTTGCAAACCCTCCCCCAGCCCACTGCTCTTCTCTCTCTTCGTGCCCCCAGCAGAAAGAAATGGGACCTTGTGGGTCATCTAGTCCAACCCCCCACCCAAGCAGCAGACTCTACCCCATTTCTGACAGAGGGCAGTTCAGTCTCTTCTGGAAAGCCTCCAGGGATGAAGCTCCCACAACTTTGCATGTTTGATTTGCCTTTAATAGTTTCTTTAGGAATTTTTCTTCTTTTGGGAAGGAAAGCAAATGACCCCAAAGAGAAGAGGAGGATTCTGGTAGAAAGGTCCCAAAGTCCCTTCCGACTCTGATTATCTGTTATCTGTACTAAAAGGAGAATCAAACGTACAAAGAATGTGTGATAGTTGTAAATTCTCTAACAGGTAGAATATCAACAATTAAAATGAATATATTGCCAAAAATATTATATCTATTCCAGATAATTCCAATAAGACTGAAAAAAAAAATTTGAAGACTTAAATAAAACGATGTTGAAATTTATCTGGCAAAGGAAAAAGACAAGAACTAAGACAAAACTATTGCAGGGTGCAAGACTGAGAGGGGTTTTGGACTACCCAATTGGGAATGAATTATCAGGCAGAAACACTGATGTGGATGAAAGAATGGATTGTACTGAAAAATGTCAAATTGCTAACATTGGAAGGGCATGATTTACAATTGGGGTGGCATGCATTCTTATGGTATAAAGAAAGTAGGGCACATGGATACTTTAGGAGACATTATGTCAGGGATGCTTTATTGATGGTATGGGAGAAAATAAGGGAATGCCATGATAGGAAAATACCAGTCTGTGGTTGTCAACAATAGAGGCATTTACATATCCACAGGTTTTCAAAAGGGAACACACTATTAGATATGAGGAAATTTTAAATGAAAAAGGTGAACTCAAAACAAAGCAAGAACTGAAGTTACAAGGGATAAATATGTTGGTATTCATATTTGCAAATCCATACAAGGTATGAAAAAGATATTAAGATGGCTGGGTTTTACAAGTAATTGACTGAATTAGATAAAAAATTTACAGACACTGAGGGGAAGTTGATTAAAAAACTGTCTGTATGGTTACTTACTAGGGATGAATTTAGAGGAAGAGCAAGTAAAAGAATCAATGATTGCGTGAGGGAAAAACTTTGGATATGGGACAGATTTGGACAGATGGCAGACACTATGGACTAGAAACTATAAATTAACCATGTCAACAGCCTATAAAGAGAACTTGCATAAGATGTTTTACAGGTGGCACTTAGCCCCAGTGAGAATTACTAAGATGTTCAAAGATAAATCGGCGAAGTGTTGGAAATGTCATCAGATACCTGGATCGTACTACCATACGTGGTGGACATGTATTGATGCAAAAAAATATTGGACTAGAATACACGTGTGGTTGGAAAAAATGATAAAACAATGTAAAGACTTAAAACCAGAGGTATTTTTATTGGGAATTTTGCCTGAAGGTTCAATAGTTAACGTATTTGATTATTAATGTATTAACAGCAGCTAGGATTGTATTTGCACAAAATTGGAAAAATGAGAAAATTCCAATGGAAGAGGAAACAAGAAAATAATGGAATGTGCAGAAATATGTAGATTGCCAATGGCAATGAGAGAACAAGAAGAAAAAGATGATTATAAAATTTGGAATTTATTCTATGAATGGCTAGATAGAAGAGTAAGAAATTGAAATATGTAATAATAGTATAATATACAGTATTATACTTGATTGAGTTAGATTGAGTAAGAGAATGAATATAATTTAGGTAAGGATGAAATATATTTTTGAAAGACAATAATTACAATGTTAATGATAATACAATAATTGACAAATGTGACATAAAATACTTAGAATGGTTATAAATATAAACAAGTAAGAAATGTGTTGAGGTAATTCCCCGTGAGGAGAGAGAGCGCATACAGGGAGACGTACAGAGAGTAGCGTTGGAATAATACACACTCAGTGCACAGATACACTGCACAGCTAATGTAGGTTTTTACTTCCAGAAAGGTTTCAGCAAAGTCCAAAATAGGCAGTCCAAAAGTCATTCACAGGTTAATCAGTCAGTTTTTCAATCCAGGGATAATCCAAATATCAGAGTCCAGTGCCAAAAACAGTTCAGTATCAGACTTACATTTAATTGCAGTAATATCAGTCAATAAGAAAACATGGAGCAATGGCAATACTTTCCAACAGAAGGAAATAAAGATACACTCACACTCTCTTCTGAGACTCAGACTAAGACAATCCAGGTTTCTGGCTCCATCTTATGGCCCTTTGAGAAACCACACCCAATTGTATGCTCTTGCATGCAATTAAAGAGACAGTATTAAAATGTTTATCCTGATTTATATATTTCTAACCCAAATAGCTGTTAGGTGACTCATATTCCTAACAAAATGTATGATAATATTAGTATGTGCACAAGATATAAGTACCCAACCGACACAATGTTGAACACAAACATGGTTTTATTTCTTGTTTTTGTTTTCGTTATACAAATAAAAAAACTTTTTTAAAAAAAGCATACAAAGAACGGTTGGAAGATTTGGGGTTTGGCTAGTTTAGAGAAAAGAAGGACTGGGGGGGGATATGATGGCAATGCTTCAATATTTGGGGGGCTGCCCCAAAGAAGAGGAGGGGTCAGTTTATTCTCCAAAGCACCAGAAGGCAGGAGAAGAAGCAACGGATGGAAACTAACCCAGGAGAGCCACAACCTGGAATTAAGCAGAAACTTCTTAACAGGGAAGACAATTAACCAGTGGAACTGCTGGCCTCCAGAAGTTGTGGGTTCTCCATCACTGGAGGTTTTGAAGAAGAGACTGGACAGCCACTTATCTGAAATGGTGTGGCATCTCCTGCTCGGGCAGGGGGTTGGACTAGAAGACCTCCAAGGTCCCTTCCTGCTCTATTCTGATTGCAAAGGAAATTGTCATGTTTTATTCCACTACTTTCAGCCCAGCTCTGCAGCTTATCAAGATGGTTTTGAGTTTGTTTTGTAGAATATTAACTGTCTCACACAATTCGGTGATCTGCTTACCTGGCCAGCCTCTCCTCCACCTATCCCCATGCATGAAAACCTGGAGGTGTGGAGGAGCCGCGGGGAATGCCTGGCACCTGCCCCCCCCCCAAGGAGGGGTGGCTGGGGGGGGGCCCTCTGGGGAGCCAGCCAGCCAGCCAGCCAGGCTCCTTCTCCTTCGTCCTCCTGCTCTGCAGCCCAAAAAACCGAGCCTGCAAAAAAGGATGCTGTGAGACGCCTTATCAAGTGCTTTGGCTCAAACCAAGATATCTTCTATTGACCACAATTTCACAGTCTTTTCAGGAAGCAGTTTGATCAAAACGGGGGATACGATACGATTTTTAAAATGCTGAGAGCTGCATTCCTTGTAAAACAAGAATGGCAACGAAGGACGACACCCAGGAAGAGAGCAAAGAGTTCTCGAAGTGAACCACTGGCTAAAGGGTTGGTGTCACCCAAAACACTTGGGATTCCTGGACCATGGTCTGTGCTGTCTCCATGAGGGGTCCTGGCATGGGATGGGTTGCACCCAGGGCTGGGATGAGACCGGTTCAGACCGGTTGTAGTTCTGCACGGTTCGGAGAACCGGCCAACCGTGGCCCTGGCTGGCCCTGCCCTCTCCCCACCCGGTCACTCCTCATGGCATTTCTTCTTTTCCCCCTGCCAACAAGCAGCTGTTCCGACCATCAGCTGTGCCGGGACCCCCCTCGCTGTCTTACTGCTCCACCCAGGAGGCTTCCCTGAGGCCCAGGAGGCAAATGGGGGCTATGGGGGTGCTGCACCCCCCCTCCAATTTTTATTTCTTTATTGGTTTATTTTGCCTCCTGGGCCTCAGGGAAGCCGCCTGGGTGCAAAAACAGCCTCCCAAGAGGGGCTTCCCTGAGGCCCAGGAGGCCAAAAAAACAGAGCATGCCGGGGGGGGGGGGGGGGGGGGCGGCAAAAAAAGAAGCCATTTGCACCGAATTACATGGCTACGTCCACCTAGCCACACCCACAGCACCGGTAGAAAAAATATTTGCATCCCACCCCTGGTTGCACCTCACAAGGACTGGGAAGAACTTTTTTTTTTGAAAACAACTGGCTCAACTTATCAGGAGGGCTTTACCCTAAAATTGAGGGGGGAGGGAGCCCAATCTTTAGGACCCCCCGGGACCTAATTCCGAGCAAAAACCCCTAGAAAGCAAGTCAAACAATGAAGGAGAGATGGGAGGGGAGACAAACTCCAACCCCAAATACATAAACGGCATAAACTGGACCTCAGTTGCTTGTTCAACAGCGAGGAAGTCCATGTTGCACAGCGTGGCAGACCTGCCAACCCCGATGAAGGAAAATCTGGAGATTCTACAAAAAATAGTGAGAATCACGGTCACGTGAATAACTGACCAGTCAGAGCGTGTTACATCCGGTGGTAGAAAAAGCCAAATGGAGGCGCCCAGAGTGAAAAGAAATGTGCCGTATGTATATATGACTGTATGGTAATATCGATTATATTGCGTGATCTGAGAAGTGGCGTCATGTCGTTTGTGTGAGAATCGGATTTATGCGGGTATAAGCTGACCCCCAAATTTGGGGGGGGGGGAAGCGTTTTAAATTTGGCGTGAGATTGAGGAGTCGTGAGACCGTGAGACATGCCAAAAAACCGTGAGACTCACGGCAGAACCGTGAGAGTTGGCAGGGCTGGCGTGGCCATCCATGTGCTTCGCCAGCTCTGCCTGCTGCCCCCCTCAGGACCCTTCCTGGATGAGAAGGCCCTTCAGACAATCCCCAGGGATGGTCTCCTCGTAGCTGGACTACTGCAATGTGCTCTACAGGGGGCCGCCCTTGGAAACCACCCAGAAATTTCAATTGGTCTCAAAGGCGGCAGCAGAGGCGCCAATGGGCACACCTTTGGCACGCCCACTCGGCTCCCGCGCTCCCTGAGGTGCCCCGGTTGCTTCTGGGTGCCGTTCAAGGTGTCAGCTCTCCAACCGCCAATCAAATAGATTCCCTATTCCGTATCTTCTTTCTCTTTCAGGTTTGATGTCGGTCTGTCCGTAAAATAGAGGCAGCTGTGGAGCCAAAGCCCCAGGCAGGAGTGGGCCCTCGCCATTTCTGTCATTAAGTGAGAGACACCTGTTAAGTGAGTTTTGCCCCCTTTTATGGCCTTGCTTGCCTCCATTGTAAAGCTTTGCAAGACATTCAGGAGCTTCTTTCTCATCCAAATGTAAATGCTAAATCAATGCGTCGCAAAGTGGGGCGTTTGAAGAGGGGTGGACTTCAACTCCCAGAATCACCCTGGGCGAAATCCTAATCTTGATTAAAAACAGTCATTTCTCCTTTGCATGTGCGCTGATCCCTCGGAGCCATGGGTCCTGGATCGCATCCGGGCGAGGGGAAAGCAAGTCTCCCCTCTTGGCAGAAGCCCAGAATCAGAGGAGAGAGAAAAAAACAAAAAAACATTATTAAAGGCGGTGCTTCACGCTGAAGCATGTGCAGAGTGCCTCCTGTTGATCATCACCCATCGGAATTAGGCCAAGGCGCGTGCGTGCGTGCGTGCGTGCGTGCGTGCGTGCGTGCGTGCGTGCGTGTGTGTGTGTGTGTATGTAATCTGGCTTGATAGAGCTCAGAAGGCTGGATTGTGTGGAAATAGCGGACTGGAAGGGGCGCATCAGGCCCAAAAGTAGGGAGAAGGGGGAGGGGTTGCAGGCCCCCATATCCCTCCCGCGGCTGGGGCTGGACTAGAAGACCTCCGGGGTCCCTTCCAACTGTTGTTCTTCTGGTTCTGGTTGACTTCAGGAACGATTTGGGGTCGGCGTGCAGATTGGCGGGGGCTGCTCGATGAACCCGCCGCCCCACCGCCTGGTGTGGCACTTGAGGTGGGCCTCAGCCTGCCCGACTTGGAAAAGGGCGGACTTCAGCTCCCAGAATTCCCACGGCCGGCGCGGCATTCTGGGAGTCGAAGTCCGGCCTTCTTCCGGCCAGGGGCTCGTTCCCTCTTCGCCGGTGAGGGCAGCCGCGTGCGGACGTGGGGGGGCCCCGCACTGCACCCACGCGCGGAGGGGAAGCTCCGCCTCCTCAGCGGGGGCTCGCCGGGCCCGCCCCTCCCTGAGACGCGCCGGGAATGCTGGGAGTTGAAGTCCAGGGTGCGGAAGCGGCCCAGGGGAGCCGGCCTCGTCCCCGCGGGGCAGGAAAACCGGGCGAGCCGCCTCTCCCCGGAGCGATCTCGGCCTTCCTCCGCGGCCCCCCTCCTCAGCGCCCGCCGGCCCAGAGAGCGGGGCCCTCCCGGCCGGGGCCTCCTTCGGAAGGGCCCCGCGGGGAAGAGCCGGGGGGGGGGCGGTCGAGGCCGTGACTCCCCTGGGCCGCCGGACCCCCGCCCGTTTCTCCCGCCGGCAGCCGGGCGAAGGCGGCGCTCGCTGGGCGGCCCCGGCGGGCGCCCGCTTGCAGAAGGGGGCGCAGGGGAAGCCCCGCCCCGCCAGGAGGGCCTTGCGGCGCCGGCCATGGCCGCGGAGGGGCGCCGAGGCGCGGGCGGAGCTCCGGCCGACGCCCCCCGGCCCCTGGCCCGCCGCCCACCCTCGAGCCCCGGCGGCGCTGCGCTGGAGGGACCGGCTGGCGCGGGGCGCGGAGCAGGAGGTGAGACGGGCTGAGCGGATCCTCGGCCCCGCCCCGCCGGGGGAGGGGGAGCTCCTGCTGGGGGCCGCAGCCCCGGGGACCCCGCGCCGCTGCCCTCCCGGCCCCTGGCGGCCTGGCTCGAGGAGGGCGGGAAAGCCGCCGCGGCCCCCCCCCCCCCCCCCCCCGGGGAGGCTGCCGGACAGGAAGGGGGGGGGCTTTCGGCTGGGAATCCCCGCTCGGGGGGGTGGGGGGGCCCCTGGGGCCATTGCCATGGGCCTCTGGGCCCCCCTGCAACCGGGATGGAGCCACGCTGGGCCAAACTCCTCCTCCTCCTCCTCCTCCTCCTGCCGCCCCCGAGGAGCCGCCCCTGCTGTGGGTGGGGGTGGGAGGGCCCCCCGCATGGCGGACGGGGCCTGGCAGCCACCCCAGGGCAGGAGGGGGGAGCAGGGAAGCCGGGAGGGCGGGCGGGGGGGGGGGGGGGGGGGCGGGCGGATCCCGGGGGGGGGGGGGGCCCATTTCCTTCCCCCCCCCCCCCCCCGGTGCCTGACTTCTTTGGAGCAGGGCTCTCCGGCCTCGGCCCCTTTAAGGCTCCCAGAGGCCGCCCAGTCCTCAAGCCCCCCCCCCCCCCCCAAAAAGAGGCGCGGGGGACCCCGGGGGCCCCCCCCCCCCCCGGTTTTCCTGAGAGCAGAGCTGATGGGCTCCCGAGAAGCTTTGGAAAGGGGTTTCCCCCAAACCAGGCAGTCCTCAACATACGACGCCAGGGGAGCCCCAAACTTCTTAGGTCGCAAACCGGGAAATCAGTGAAGTGATTTTTTGCCCCGTTTTACGACGTTTCTGGAGCCACGGTTGTTAAGTGGACCTTAACATGCATTAGTAGCCTGTTTTTTAAGTGAATCCGGCTTCCCCCTCAGACTGTGATTGTCCGTCGGTTGCCAAAGGGGGTTGCCTGACCCCTCCCCCACTGCATATTGAGACCGCCGTAAACGTGAGTCGATTGTCAAGCACCTGAATCACATAACTGCAGGGATGCTGCAACTGTCGTAAGAGCGAAAAAGGGTCCTTTTCTCAGTGCTGTTGTAACCTCAAACAGTCACTAAGTGAAGCATTGTAAGGCAAGGACAATCTGTTCTTGTGGGGTGACTTCGGGCCTGTCCTGCTCTCTCAGGCCGACCTACCTCACAGGGTTGTTGTGGGGAAAACGGGGGCAGGGAGATGTGTTGGATGCGTTCGCCGCCTTCAGTTATTATCTTCTGTCCATATAAAAGCAAAATAACCGCTCAGGCACCATCATGAAATCTCCAGAACCGTCAAACCTTGAAATTGGGCCTGGGGGTTCCTCCCGGCTTCTGGGGGCTCACGAAGAAAGAGAGGAGGTGCATTTTCACTTTCAGAGCACCAAGCAGCTTTAGTGCAGAACAGCTGAGCTAAGCCACGCCCAGGCTCCTTGCTGTCTCCTCCTGGCTCACACAGCAAATACTCCTTCAGTTTCCAAACAGCCCTCCACTCTTCTCACACGCTGACCGGACGCGAGCCAGACCGGACCCCACCACATAGTTTCGTAGCAAAGCAGGGGGACCCAGCCAGTTTGTAAATCTAATAAAGGTGGGAAGTCAATCAACCAACCAACCCGGGCAGGTGAGGCACCCTGGTTCAGGAGGTCCCGGCAGGGAGGGCCTGGCTCTCCTCACCACTGCCCCAGGTGCCCCCGGCCCCACAGCCCTCATCAGGCCTGGGCATTGGACCCCTGCAAGTCTCCCCCAGATGCCACCCAGTTTCCCTGCCCCCCGGGCCGAAGGCATCTGGCTGGGTCTCCTTTCCAGGGGCCCTTAGCCCAGCCCTCGGATTTCCTGGGGGTGTCGCTTTCTGTCGGGGTCAGTTCAAAGCAGGGCCTCCACCCTTGGCCAGCTTAAGACGCGGGGACTTCAACTCCCAGAATTCCCCAGCCAGCAAAGTCTTAAAGGGGCCGAGGTCGGAGACCCCTGAATTAACGTGATGCTGGTTGATGCCACTTGGACTCTGCTCTTCCCTGGAGAGGGGTCCCCCGAAGCCTGCTTCCCGCACCCCCACCCTTCTCCCCTGCACCCTTCCGGCTTTGTATTTTGCATGCCTTCGTGGTGTGTGTGTGTGTGTGAGAGAGAGAGAGAGAGAGAGGGAGTTAGATTAACAGAATTGGAAGGGGCCTTTCAGGTCATCTAGTCCAACCTCCCCACCCAAGCAGGAGACCCTACACCATTTCTGGCAGGTGGCAGTCCAAAGAATGAGAACTTGTTGGACAAACAGTGGGGCAACCTCAACCAGGGAATTGCTCTGCTGGGACGTTCTTGTGGGTCCTTTTGAAAGAAGTGTGTGTGTGTGTGTGTGTTGGGATGCCTGCAAAGAGAGGAAGCATCTCCTCCAGGGCAGCCGGAAGGGCAGGGCAGGTGCCAGCCCACAAGAGCAGGAAGCAGAGGTCGCTCACAGGTCTCAAGGGCACATCTGCTGCCCCCCCATCCCAACTGCTGCAGGAGGGGGCCCAAGATCCAGTCCTGGGGTGGGCATCAGGCTGACCCGCCGCTGTGGGCAGCAAAGCCTCTGGGCCTGACCCTGCAGTGCCCTTGCCAGCTGACCGTCACGGTGGAAGAGCTGCTTCCAAACCAGTGGAGCAGGGAGGCCCCACCTGCCCTGCCCTTCCCTGCCAGCTGGAAGGAAGGCCTGGAGGTGGTTTTCTTTGGGGGGGGGTGTGTGAATGCTCCTGCTTGATGTTGCTGTGAGGTGAGGAAAAGGCGCATGCACACACACACACACACACACACACACACACACACCCCTCTCTGCCTCCGCGCCTCCCTCCCCTTCAGCTGACATTCAGTTACATAAAGCCAGCCTTCTCAGGGAAATCTGGGTCAGGGAAAATGGTTTCCTTGGTTGCTTTAGCCAGCATTCAAGAGCTGGGAAAACGGGGAGGGGGGCGTTGCCCACACCCACAAGGAGGCTCCGGAGCCTGGATTTGACTGGGCCTTTCAAGGGGGGAGGGGAAGGCAGGACGAGGAGGGGGGGAGAGGAGCAGCCCAGAAGGGTGGATCACTGGAACTGCTCACCACCAGGAGCTGTGGGGGCTCCAACACTGGAGATTTCTAAGAAGAGGCAGGACACCCATTTGTTTGACCTGGTTTAGGATCTCCTGCTTGAGCAGGGGGTGAGACTAGAAGACCTCTGAGGTCCCTTTGAACTCTATGATTCTGCTAGCTTACCTTAAAGAATCCGTATTTTTAAAATCTTTGTAGCGCTGGTGAGCCAAAGTTGGACATCCCTTCTCTCAGGTCACAAGAAGAGGGGGCCAAGCTATCCTCCAAAGCACCAGAAACGAAGGACAAGAAGGGGGGGGGGGGACTAATCGAGAGAAGAAGCAACTTGGAATTAAGGAGAATTTTTCTGACAGCGAGAACAATTCACCCGTGAAACTGCTTGCCACCAGAAGCTGTGGCTGCTCCATCACTGGAGGTTTTTGAGAAGAGCCCGGACAGCCGTTTGTCTGAAATTTGTCTGAAATGGTCGAGGGTCTCCTGCTCGAGCAGCTGGTTGGACTAGAAGACCTCTAAGGTACCTTCCAGTTTCTATTCTAATTGCTATTCTCTTCTATATTCTATTTTATTTCTATTCTGTCCTATCCTATTCTCTGGATGAGCAGGTGTTTTGATCTCCCCTCGCCAAATAGCACCCATTCATGCCATCGGATGAGGACCAGCCCTGGCAGGAATCCTGCCCTCCCCTTCTGGGGATGAACCTGCCCCCTCCGTGGACCAGGGAGATCAAAATGGCATCGCCAGCTGGGGAATTGGGGTCCACGGGCCTCCGGGGCCCGACACCCCCGCTTTCCCCTCGAGGGCGACCCTTGCCCAAAGCCCCCTCTGAGCCTCCCCTTCCATTCGCACTTTCAAACCCTGCTGCTGCTGCTGCTGCTTGCAAAGGGGTGAAGGACATCGGGGGAGGGGGGGGGGCTGAGGGGGCTGCGATTTGCAAGCAACTCCAGGAGGATTTCACCTTCCCGGGAGGTTTTTCGGGATGGGCTCCGCTTCCCTCCAAGCCCCCTCCCTGCGGTTGCAAAGCTGCGTGATTTATTTCACATTTTGAGCACCACCGTTCCAGCTCCAAAATCCATACCTGGGGCGGCTGGTGGATCGATCGCTGGGCTGCTCTAATTGCAGCGGCTTCGATCCGGCTCTGGGATCCAGTCCTTGGAAGGGCGACCGGGCGGCTTTGGGGAGAGCCAGGCGCCGCCGCCGCCGCCCCCGGGACCCGTCCTGGTGACCTCCGCAAAGGGCGCTTTTCCGCACACCTTTTAGCCGCAGCTTTGCGCGGGGAGCCAGGGGACTCTTTCCCGGGGGGCTTGGAATCGCAAGCCTCGGGGGTCCCCCCAAGTTGACAACTTGAAGGCTCGTGGACTTGAACTCCCACAAGTCTTAAAAGTTGCCACCTCTGGAGATATAAAGTCTTCCTTTCCAAGGCAAAGCCTTGTGGAGTTTCCCCTCCGCAGCTCCCCCGTCCTTCAAGGATCCCACACCTCAGTGCTTCAGAGTCTTCCCCTGGGCACCCCACAGTCCTGGAACAATATTTAAATCAAAGTTACAAAATATCAGAGTTGGGAGGCACCATGGAGGTCATCGAGTCCAACCCCCTGCACAAGCAGGAGACCCTCGACCATTCCTGGCAAATGGCTGCCCAATTTCTTCTTGAAAACTTCCAGCGTTGGAGCATCTACAATGTCTGGTGGCAAGTAGTTCCACTGGTTAATTGTCCCCCCTGTTAGGAAGTTTCTCCTTCATTCCAGGTCGCTTCTCTCCTTCGTTAATCTCCATCCCTTGTTTCTTGCCTTCCTTTCTGGTGCTTTGGAAAACAAGTGAGCCCCCTCTTCTTTGGGGCAGCCCCTCAAATATTGGAAGGCTGATATTGTGTCACCCCTAATTCTTCTTTTCTTTAGACTAGCTAGCCAGACCCAGTTCAGATTACAGATTAACAGAATTGGAAGGGACCTTGCAGGTCATCTAGTCCAATCCCCCCCCCCCACCCAAGCAGGAGACCCTACTCCATTTCTGACAGATGGCAGTGCAGTCTCTTCTTAAAAGCCTCCAGGGATGAAGCCCCCAAAACTTCTGAGGGCAACTTCTGTTCCATGGGTGGATTGTTCTCATTGTCAGAAAGTTTCTCCTTATTTCCAGGTTGAAAAATCTCTCCTTGATCAGTTTCCATCCATTCTTCCTTGTCTGGTGCTTTTAGGTGCTTTGGAAAACAGCTTGACCCCTTCCTGTCTTTGGCAGCCCCTCAAATATTTGAACCCTGCTCTCCTGTCTCCCCTGGTCCTTCTCTTCCCTAGACCAGTCAGGCCCAGTCCCTGCAACCGTCGTCCGTCCTCTGTTTTAGCCTCCAGTCCCCTCATCCTCCTGGCTGCTCTTCTCTGCATTTAACAGCTGTTTTATATTGGTGTAACCAAACCTGGATGCAGTATTCCAAGCGTGGACTTACTCAGGCTTTATGAAGTGGCACTTACTAAATTCTACCAGGAAGCCCTATGCTTTTGCTGACCCCTTCCACCCAAGAGATCCATGCTCCTGTCTTTTGTAATAACAACAATGCAGGTGATTATTGGCACTTAATTGCCGGTTCCATGAAACCAGCTAAGGCCATTTCTCTCTCTCTCTGCTAAAGCATCTGCTAAAATGCCGAGGGCTGCATTGCAAGTGGTTTCTCACCCTTCCTTCAGCATTTGAAGTGAAATTGGACATTGCTCCATTGCAGAAAAACCTAACTCATATATACACACATAGTGTATCTGCTTTTCTAATCAATTTCTATTTTTCATCAAGAGATATTTATGCAGAAACAAAAAGTGAAGTAACAAAAAAGCAACAACAACAACAACAACAAAAAAACCAGTGTTGTGGTTGCAGTGGCATCTTGAACTCTGGAGGGAGGCCCAGAGCAAATTGCAAAATGGCAAAAAAATAAAAAAAATAAAAAAATTACACTCAGTACCCAAACAGTTCTTTAAAAAAAAAAAAAAAAAGATGTGCAGGTGTGTGAAACATCTGCAGACTTGCTTGCAACCACCAGTATATTTGAGCGGTCAGGAGGAGAAGGGGGGTTAAGTGCTTCTTTAAGCACAAAACCTTATTGCTGATATTGTACCCCCAAGGGAGGAAAAGCATCATGGGAGATCTAGAGCTTGGCTCCTCCTGTTCTGGTTCCTTTTGCTGACCCAAGTTTTATTTGTCACTGGGAAGAAGATGAAGTCGAGAGAAAAATCCTGGAGCGATGATGGAAAGTAGATGCTCTTGCCAAAATCTGCAGGTGGAGTGGGGGGACTCCTAGCTGGAAGCTGCCCACCTGCAGCCCCCGGTTCCAGACCGAGGGAAGGGTGAGGAAATGGGGCTGCCTCCAGGGCTGGGCTTCACGTCTTTTAGCAAGGTGGGGCTCCCTTCAGCAGAAGCCCAGGCCCACCTCAACCTGAGAGCCACTCTGGAGCTTTGAGTCTGACCCTGAGTGCAAACGGCTCCTAGCCAGGAGGCGACATTTCATGCTAGTGTTTGCTTCTTAATTCGTCTCTTAAGAGAATAATTAAGGCAAGGGAATCTTTGTGGCTCAGGACTGAACTGCGGGGTCCTGGGTGCTCTCTGAGCTGGGTAATTTCCTTGCAGACGTTTCAGGACCCAACTAGGTAACGTCATCAGTGCTCGAAGGGAGTGGGAAGAGGAGGACAGCTGTGGGTATTTGGGGCTCTTGGAGCTCAGAGAGTTTTCTGCAGGTGTTTCATGACCCAACTAGGTCATGTCTTCAGTGCTAGAAGGGAGGGGGGTTGCAGGGAGGAGGAGAAGTGGGGGAGGAGGACTGTGGGGTCCTTGGGGGTCTCTGAGGTTGGTGGCTTTCTCGCAGACGTTTCCTGACCCAACTGGCATTGACGAGGCCACTTGAATGAAACACAAGGAAACAACCCATCAAGCCCTCAGAGCCCTCAGAGCCTCTCGGTTTGTCCTCTAGGGGGTCTGAAGGCCCCTCCTCTAAAAGGATGGGGAGGGAGGGAGACTTCTGCAACCCACCCCCTTTCTGACTCAACTGCAACCGGTTACGCAATCGGCAACTTCTTCCTTCCAGTGGGGGGGGGGGAGAGAGAGAGAGAGAGTGGTACCCAAGCCTGCCCCGGTCTCCATGGTTACCCGCATCCACCCCTTCCTCTTCCATTGTTTTCTTTTAGGGTCTCCTGCCATTCGGAGGCTCCCTTCTACCTCCTGCTGGGTTCAGAAGGTGCCCCGGATGGGAGACGGGGTTGGCAGGGGTGACGGGCAGCCAGTCTGCATCCTCTTGCGCGGCACCTCCCAGGAAACCCCACCCAGCGTGGCACCTGCTGGATGGATCAAAGGTCAGACTTGCGATTGGCTCTGAAAGGATGGAGGGATGGAAGGGGAAGCGGCCTCTGGGTGGGTAGCAGGTAAACAGCCACTCCACGAGGCCTTACCAAGGTCATATAGAGTGGCATTAACACTCCATGCCACCCCTCTGCCTCAAAGGCAGGGGAAATGCCCCTCCCTCTCCCTGCCTGGGTCCAAGCCCCACGCCCCCCATAGCCCCAGAGAGCTGGGAGGAGCTATCACGGCCCAGTTGCTCTGAGCAAGGCAAAGGAAACATTTTAGGATATTTCTGTGTTTACAGAATAACAGAGTTGGAAGGGACCTTGCAGGTCATCCAATCCAACCCCCAACCTCCCTCCAAGCAGGAGACCCTACACCATTACTGACAGAGGGCAATCCAGTCTCTTCTTGAAAATCTCGAGCAATGGTGCTCCTACAACTTCCAAAGGCAACTTCTGTTCCATTGCTTGACTGCTCACTGTCAGTAAATTTCTAGGTTGAATCCCTCCTGGTTCAGTTTCCATCCATTATTCCTTGTCTGGCCTTCAGGTGCTTTAAAAAATAGCTTGACCCCCCCCCCTCCTCCTCCTCCTCTCTGGGGCAGCCCCTCCTCCAATATTGGGAGATGCTCTCCTGCCTCCCCTGGTCCTTCTCTTCCCTGGACCAGCCAGGCCCGGTTCCTGCAACCGTTCGTCCGTCGTAGGTTTGAGCCTCCAGTCCCCTAAAATCATCCTGGTTGCTTTTCCCTTTCCAGAATCTCAACCTCTTTTTTGTAGTGTGCTGACCAAAACTGGATGCAGAATTCTAGGTGTTGTCTTACTAAGGGTGTATAGTGTTCGTACCTCCCTTGATCCTGATTGTATCCCCTCTGTTAATGCAACTTAGGATTGCATTGGCTTTTTTGGCTCCTACTTAGCTGGTTGTCCTCTAGCAATAGGAACAGGAACAGCACTTAAGACTTCCCGCTTCCCGCTCTCTTTCCATCCTTCTCCAAGCGGTTGACAGAGTCAGCCTCTTGCCCCCAATAATCTGGGTCCCCCTTTTACCCGCCTGGATGGAAGGCTGAGTCAACCTTGAGCCTGGTGAGATTTGAACTGCTGAATTGCAGGCAACCGGCGGTCAGCAGAAGCAGCCCTGCAGAACTGCCCTCTAACCACTGCGCCACTGAGGCTCTAAGACTCCCAAGATCCCTGTGGTTCAAGAGGTCTAGGAACCTGCTCGCCTCTTTCACTGATCCTCTCTGGAGCAAACGTTTGAGCGCCTTCCTCTCTCAAGGTCTTTCTCTCACACCCCTGAGCCTCACTGGCTGACTTGGAGACCGGAGGGAGCCCACCTGTTTTGGGGGCAGACCTCCCAAGGACTGCAGTCCCCACCTGCTTTTAGGAGCCCCACGAGGGCCGATCCCAGTTTGAGCCTCTCTGAACCCATCCTGGTGCTTTTTCCAGGCTTCATCCTGTTGACATGGAAACCTTTGCTCTCGTTCTGGCCCTTTCGCCAACATTGCATCGGTTGCGATCTGCCACAACCACAACCCAACTGCCTCTTTCACACCTGGAAATGCAGAAGGAGGACGTGGGGGTGTAAGAGCCAAACAAACCACGAGGAACCCCCCCCCCATCTGTACCTCGGAGGGAGGGGACTCTGGGGGGACAGAAGCTCACCCGGAATCAGGGGGGGGGGGGTTCCCGGAGTTTTGTCCCCTTGGGGACTCCGGAGTCCATCTGTGGGCCGAAGCCCCTTGCAGGGAATTGGACACGTGGCCCCGTTTGAGTGAGGAGGAGCCCACTGACCGACAAGTGTGGCTGGCTGGGGAGTTGTGGGAGTTGAGGTCCACAAGTCTCAATGTTGCCAAGGTTGGACCCCTCCCTGCCCTAAATATTTCCCAGCAGAGAGATGGGGGGGTGGGGCCTGCAGACCCCATCCTGACTCTACGGGAGGCAGTCCTCTGACTTACAATTGAGCCTGATATTTGTGCTCTTTAAGTAAGGCATTGGTGAAGTGAGTCTGTCCCCGTTTTATGATGTTTCCTGCCATCGTTGTTAAGTGAATCCCTGCAGCGCTTAGGCTAGTAACGTGGTTGTTAAGTGAGTCTGGCCTTCCCCCTTGACTTTGCT
>BLBF01000127.1:135699-168301 GCA_015471245.1 Laticauda colubrina
AGTAACGTGGTTGTTAAGTGAGTCTGGCCTTCCCCCTTGACTTTGCTTGCTGGAAGGTCACGAAAGGGGATCCCGTAACCGCCGTAAATAGGAGCCACTTGCCTTTCGTTTGAATTTTGATCATGTGACCCCAGGGATGCTGCAACGGTCATAAGCATGAAAAACGGTCGTAAGTCACTTTTTTCAGTCCTGTTGTGACCTTGAACAAACAGTCGTAAGCTGAGGATGCCTGTCTGCTCTCCCTGTTTTGGCCAAGGGATTTTTTCTCTCTCTTCTCCTGGTTGGGAGCAG
This sequence comes from Laticauda colubrina, assembly GCA_015471245.1. Classification (NCBI taxonomy): domain Eukaryota; kingdom Metazoa; phylum Chordata; class Lepidosauria; order Squamata; family Elapidae; genus Laticauda; species Laticauda colubrina. The sequence continues at coordinate 135,991 of BLBF01000127.1, forward strand.
GAGCCAAATCTCCCCCAGCTTAGCCGGGGCTTTTCCTCCGGCCAGCAGTGAACCGGCCAAGGAAGCCGGTTGCAAAGGGTCAGGATGTAGGTGATTGCCAGGGAGGGGGGGCCTGGTGTGGTCCCTCCAACAGCCCTCCCCCCTCCCCATCCATTGGACTGCCAATTGGCTCAGGCTGAGAGGGAGAGGGAGAAAGAGAGAGAAGAAGAATGGAGAGAGAGAAAAAAGAGTCAGAAAGAGAGAGAGAGAGAAAGAAAGAGAATGGAGGAGAGAGAGAGATCTCCTCGTGCCCAGAGACATTGCCGTCTTTCGGGTGGGGGCCTGCAGCCAAGAGGGTCATCTTGGGGACCCAACAGTCCTTGAGGCCTCTGGCTGTGAAGAACAGGGGGGGGGGTCTCTCTTTTATCTCTCTCCCTCCCTCCCTGGCCATTTTGCACAGACAGGTCGTCCTCAACTTACATCCGTCACATTCAGTGAGTTAAACCCTCATTGAAAAAAGAGACTTACATCTGCTTTACCGAACTAGGTAACATCATCAGTGCCAGAAAGGTTGGGGGAGGAGGGGGGGAGGACAACTGAGGGGCCCTTGGTGCTCTCTGAGCTGATAGTTTTCTTGCAGACATTGCATGACCCAACTAGGTAGCATCATCAATGATGGTAGGGAATGGTGGGGTTTTTTGTAACCCCACTCCCTCCTACCACTGATGATGGCACCTAGTTGGGTCATGAAAGGTCTGCAAGAAAACAACCTGGCTCAGATGTCAATAAAGACCCCACAGTCCTCCTCTTTGTGGCTCTGCCCCCTTCATTCCTTCCTCTCCTCCTCCTCCTCCTCTCCGCAACCCCACTCCCTCCTAGCACTGAAGATGCTACCTAGTTGGGTCATGAACCGTCTGCAAGAAAGAAAGCCAGCTGAGAGGGCACCCAGGAGCCCCCAGTTCCACCCTCAGCAGCTCCAACCCCCCCCCCTTCCTGGCCCAACTGCCCAAGGTCGCCGGCCGGTCGGCCGGGGGTCTCCTTTGGGGGGCTCCGCTGCCGCCCCTAACGAGCCCCCGCCCTTCTTTCCGCAGGGCCCCCGCCATGCTGACCAGCCTGGCCGACGGGCTCCTCTGCTGCCTGCTGGGCAGGGTGCCGAACGTGGTGGGGCCCCTGCAGCCCGTCGAGTCCAGCGACGGCTACAGCTTCGTGGAGGTCAAGCCTGGCCGGGTCCTGCGGGTGAAGCACGTCGCCCCCGCCCAGCCCCCCGGCACCCAGGAGGAGCCCCCCAGGACGGGCACCGTGCGCTGCAAGCGCCGCATCGCCGTCTACCGCAGCGGCCAGGTGGTCATCGAGAACCTGGGCGAGGCCCCGGGGACCCCCATGGCCGACGGGGCTCCGTCGCCCAAGCGCCGCCGGCCGAAGCCCAAGCGGGTGGTGCACGTGGACTGCACGCGGCGCATCGGCAGCTGCAAAGGCTCGCACCAGGACGTGGCGCTCTTCTTCATCCACGGCGTGGGCGGCTCCTCGGACATCTGGAAGGAGCAACTGGCCTTCTTCGCCGGGCTGGGCTACGAGGTGGTGGCGCCCGACCTGGCCGGCCACGGGGCCAGCTCGGCGCCCCAGATCGCCGCCGCCTACACCTTCTATGCGCTGGCAGAGGACCTGCGCAGCCTCTTCAAGCGCTACGCCAAGAAGCGTAACGTCCTCATCGGCCACTCCTACGGGTAAGGGGGCACCCAGGAGAGGGAGGGTCTCCTCCACGGAGGACCAGAACCGGGAGCAGAATTTACACCGCGACGCAAGGCGAGGAAGGGCACGAAGTTCAGCCAAACACGGGAGCTGTTAAGCGAGCCCGGCTTCCCACGTTGGTTTTGCTCATCCCAAGGTCGCGGAAGGGAGTCCCGTGAACCCCCCCAACCCCGACACTGGGACAGCACCCCCATTTTAATCACGTGGCCCTGGGGGACGCGGCCGTGTGCAAAGGCCCCTTTTGTTTTTCTGTCCCGTGGTCGTTTCAAACGGTCACTAAACGAGCTGCTGCAAGTCGAGGACTGCCTGCATAGAGTGCCTCTGGACATGGAGGCTCCCTCGGCCGCGTCTCACAGCCCGCCCGGCATCTCCTCCGTCTCAGGGTCTCCTTCTGCACCTTCCTGGCCCACGAATACCCGGACCTGGTGCACAAAGTGGTGATGGTCAACGGAGGGGGCCCCACCGCCCTGGAGCCCAGCCTCTGCTCCATCTTCAACATGCCCCCCTGCGTGCTGCGCTGCCTCTCGCCCTGCCTGGCCTGGACCTTCCTCAAGTGAGCCTCGTGGGCCGGTGGGGAGGGCGGGGTGGGGGGAGACAAATGGCAGACCTCCCCTGGCACGGCTGGGCCGCCCTGAAGGTGGTGGGGGCACCGGCTCTCCTTCCCTGGCAACCCCTCCCCCTGCCTGGCCTGGACCTTCCTCAAATGAGCCTCTGGGAGGGGGAAAACTGGACGCATGGCTCCCCTGGTGTCTTTACACCCCCCTTCTGGACCCTGCCTGTCTCTTTGGGGGGCTCAGACTGCCTTGAACCCTCCCTCTCCTCCCGGGGAGGCTGAGATCATGCTTCTTCCTTGGCCCAGCCCCCAAATTGCAGGGTCTTTGCCCACCCATTCCCACCCCCCTCCGTGCTGACCCCGTGCCCTTCTCCCCGTCAGAGCCGGCTTCGCCCGCCAGGGTGCCAAGGAGAAGCAGCTGCTGAAGGAGGGCAACGCCTTCAACGTCTCCTCCTTTGTCCTGCGGGCCATGATGAGTGGCCAGTACTGGCCGGAGGGGGACGAGGTCTACCACGCAGAGCTGACCGTGCCTGTGTTGCTGGTGCATGGCATGCACGACAAGTTTGTGCCCGTGGAGGAGGACCAGCGCATGGCGGAGGTAAGGCTGTGGAGGGGCGTCCCATGCCCCTCCAAACTCCCCCCCTTAGCCCCCAGGGAGCCCCTGATGGCTCCCCCTTGAGTAAAACCCGAGCTTTATCAATGGGGGGGTCCCCTTTGGTGCCCTGGGGTGGCTGCTCAGTTGAGATGCCCCTGAAGAGGGGCCCAGCGGGCCCTTCAAGCAGGATGTTGTGGGGATCCAAGCAGTACGTCCATAGCAAACAGAACTCCGAGGCAGGCCGAGTCCTCAAAGAACAAGTTGATTGGATCTGTCTGGTTGCTTGGTAACATCACTCCTCCTCTCTTCAGCCGCCTGTGGGAACGTCCTTGGCTCCCAGGAGAAACTATTTTGTTTCGGCTACAAATTCCCAGCTCTCTCAATTCCCCGCCCAGCTCCTTTGTGCCAGCAGGGAAGCCTCACAATGGCTTCAGTCAGGCCAGGGTTGACCCAGGTGTGTCCAGCTGCAGCAAGATTGGCTGGATGAAAAGCAGGGAGGGAGGGGCTTGCAGGGAAGTGGGAAGTGATGGTCACTTGATTGCACCCATGTTTGCCCAGATATGGGAAGGCATGGGGGGTGGGGGGGTGCTGTGCCATTTCGGTGGAGGCGAAGTTTGACCAGTTTGCACAATCCCTGTGGGAAGCACACACCAGCCCTCCCCGCTCTCCCCCCCCCCGTTAAAATTTAAGTCACACAGGAGGGGGGGCAGCTGGCCACCATTTCCAGGTTGTGGGCCAGAAAAGCTGCATGGGTTCAGAGCTGCAGAGCGACCCATGCCAGCCTCAGGAAGAGGGGCACCAGCTGCCTCTCTTTGGGGTGTTGCAGGCAAGGCAGTGCAGTGGTCGGATTCAACAAATTTTACTTGCAGTTCTGTGGGCGTGGCTTGGTGGGCGTGGCAGGGGAAGGTCACTGCAAAACCGCCCTTCCCTCCCCACCCCACTATCCTGCTTTCCAGCTCCGTTCTCCTGTGCAGGTCAACCAAAGGAGACCCAGCCGATCAGCTGGGCCTGAATGGGGTTGGCCGGTTCTCCGAACTACTCAGAACGTAGGCTAGCAGTTCTCCAGAACTGGTCAGAAGCAGCTGATTCCCACCTCTGCAGCAGTGCTTTGACTTTCCACCAAGGTGCAAGTGACAAACACACACAGACACGTAGATATTGTCCTCTGCAGTTCAAGGGAGACTGCGGGATGCTGTTCTGACCAGAGGCTTCCTGAGACACCCACAAACACACCGAAAATCCCAAAGCCTTTTAATTTTCGTTCAATGGCTGTGAATTATTGTCATTCACATCCCGAAATGCGTCTTAACCGGTTATAATTAGTCCCAGGAACATTGGCCAAAGTTCTTCGGAAGAATTCTGATAAGAACGCACCTTTATCTGACTCGAAGTGCTGTCAGTGACGAAAGTCCCAATTGGTCTTTCCAAAACCAAAACGGAGATTAAACACAGAGCTTTGAGAGTCCAAACTGATCAGAGCAAATGACGTTGCTTCCTGCAAAGGTTTTCCTACCTTTGCACTTCCTTTATCCCTTATGGGAGGGGCGGTCACCTCCCACTCTTACTCCCGAGTTGCCCCTTTTGTCTCAGCTGCTCTTGCCTTCTAGCAACTGTGCACATGCGCACTGGGAACAGGCTCCCCTCGTTCCTCTGCCTCGCTGCTGCCAGACTCCGGAGGCTCCAGAGGCGGCACCCCACTCCCAGAGGGCCCTAGACTCACCTCTGCATTGGACGCAGGACCCTCATCCGAGTCTCCAGAGTCCCAGACTGGTCCCTGATTTTCTGATTCCACTGCCCGTTGCACAGGCTGCCGGTGAACCACAACACATGCAAAGTGCCCCTAGAGAGCAGCTGGGGTGCCCCTGAAAACCCCCAGACCGCCCCCACCCTGCAGGCCATCCAGGGCAAGGCCACCTGACTGACATCCCCCTGTCCTTCTTGCCCCCAGATCCTGCTGCTGGCCTTCCTGAAGGTGATAGATGAGGGCAGCCACATGGTGATGCTGGAGTGTCCGGAGACAGTCAACACCCTCCTGCATGAGTTCCTGCTCTGGGAGCCTGAGCCCCTCCCCTCTGAAGAGGGCCCCCCAGTGGGGAAGAAGTAGTCGGTGGATGGGGGTCCCGGGGCCCACGCTCCGGTGGCTGCCCCAAGGAGAGCTTCTTACAGCGGACGCCGAGAGTTGTCACGGAGGGGGGAAGATGGTGCTTTGTCTCCCTGTTTGGGGGGGGGGCATAGCTGGAATGCGGGGAACCCTCGAACTGAAGGATGGTGGCGAGCAGAAGGGCCAGCAGCAATCAGCCCCCCCCCCCCCAAAAAAAAAAGACAGAGGCAGACAAGCGGGGATGCTTTACTTCTTGCAGCAGGATGATGGGCTCTGGAGTCTCCGGCAAGGGATGCTGGGGCTTCCTTCCGGATGCTTCGACTGGGCCAAGGAGGTGGCCTCTTGGAGCGGATATGGGGTGTGTGTGGAAGGTGCCCGCGTGGACCTTTGATGTTTTCCACTCCACCAAAGCCACGTCCAAAGAAGTTGTGGGAAGTTGCAGGCTGAATTCTCCCACGCTGCTGGTGGAGAAGGACGCGGGGCTCAAGGCCCCCCAGCAGCCCACCCTGGGGGCAGGGGGGACGGGGGGCAGGGGGTGGCTCCAACCCCTTGCATAGTTGTCTTGTCAGAACCTTCACCGGCCTCTGCCCCACCAACCCCCACACCAAGGACTGGGGTCTGCAATCTGGAGCAGGGGCCTCCAACCTTGGCCCCCTTAAGACTTGGGGACAGCTTTGCTGGCTGAGGAATTCTGGGAGTTGAAGTCCCAAGTCTTAAAGGGGCCAAGGTGGGAGGCCCCTGATCTGGAGAATGCGGGCCCTGAATGTGGTTGGAGCACGTGAGGGGGGAGAGGCTGTCTCCCCCCCCACACACACACACATCGCTTTCCAACATAGATGCTGGAGTTCAGTCCAAGATGGGGGTCCCTGCCCCCCCCAACACTTGTGCCCCTCACCGGTGGTGTTTGTAAATAAACTTTGCAAAGTTGTACATACCCCTCCCCCCCCCTTCCCAACGGTATTACAGGGTAAACTGTGCCAGCTCTCAACTTCAGCGCTTGGAGGGTTGGCAGCCGGGCACCAGCAGGAGATTTCGGTGCCGTTTGGGGGGCTGGGAATGTCACACCGGGGGTGCGAGGCTTGGAGATCTTTTCTCGGCCGCTTCTGGTTCCTCAATTTATGACTAGAACTGAACCCAAAATATCTGTTTGCCAAGTGAGTTTTGCTCCATTTCACAAACTTCCCTCACTCGTTAAGTGAGTCACAACGCTGTTCAGCAAATCTGGCCTCTGGCTTTGCTTGTCAGAAGGTTGCAAAGGGATTGGGGGGGAATCATTTGACCCTGGGAAAGAAAGAAAGAAGAGGGAGAAAGGAAGGGAGGGGGGAGAAATGAAAGCAGGGAAGGAAGGAAGAAAGGAAAAAAGAGGTAGAAGGAGGAGGGATTTTTGCACCTGGAAAATGCAGCCTGCCTTTGCATTCCTGGCTGGGAGAAGGGAAGAGAGCAGCTGGGATGCCGGGGATTTCCACCCCTCCACCCATCCCAGGAAGACCCTCCCCAGGCTGGAAATGATCCAGACCACATTTGCAGTCAGGAAATACAAGCCACAACCGCTGACTCGGGTGAGGAAAGGCCTGAAAGACAAAAGCACAGGGAGAACAGCTGCAGGAACTGGCATGGCCAGGTGAGAGGAAAGGAACAGCTGGGGGGCGGGGGGGTGTGTGTGTGTGGCAGGTTCCAGCATCTGAGGGGCTGCCGTAAAGCGGAGCAGGAGTCTCTCGATTTCCCAAAGCACCTGAAGGCAGGAGAAGCAGCAGCAGCAGCAACGGCACTCAGACTGACCTCCCGCTTCCCAGCCCCCTCGAAGCTGTTGAGAGTCAGCCTCTTGCCCCCAACAATCTGGGTCCTCCTTTTACAACCCCTCAGAAGTCAACCCGCAGCCTGGTGGGATTCGACCTGACAAATTGCAGGCAGTCGGCAGAAGGAGCCTGCAGTTCTGCACTCTCACCACTGCGCCACCGAGGCTCGAAGAAGCAACGCATGGACACTGTCCAAGGAGAGAAGCAACCTGGAACTTGTCTTTGCAGATTTAAGAGCTGGAAGGGACCTTGGAGGTCATCTAGTCCAGCCCCCCACCCCACCCAGGCAGGGGACCCGACAGAATTTCTGACGAGTGGCTGTCCAATCTCCCATTGAAAGCTTCCAGTGATGCAGAAACTTCCTAACGGTGAGGACAATCTCATCGGTGGCACAGCAGTTGCCTTCAGAAGTTGTGGGAGCTCCGTCCCTGGAGGCTTTCAAGAAGAGGCGGGACTTCCCTCTGTCAGGAATGGTGCAGCGTCTCCCGCTTGGGTGGGGGGGGGTTGGACTAGATGACCTCTATATTCTGATTGTGAGATCATTTTCCACAAATGGACCCTGGAACCAGTTAGGGTGTGTATGTGTGTGTGGGGGGGAAGGGCTAGGTGTTTTTTTTTCGTGGGGGGGGGGAGTTGATTTGGTTTCACTTTTGGCACCCTGTGCAAATCCAAACATAGAAGAGCTGGCATAGAAGAGCTGGGAGGCAGGGGGGACGGACGGACGGAAAGGGCAACCAGGCTGTTTTTCCTACTCAAGCAAGGCTTGTTTGGGCCCCCACCGGGGAAAGCCCAGCAGCCTCTGCCCATCAGGGCTCCCAACTTCCCTCCTGGCCCACCCAGCTTTCCTTTCAGAAGCGCAGGAAGACCCCAAGAGCCTCCCGGCCTTGTGAGGAGGGGGAATATTTTCACAAAGAATACAGCTACTCCTCATCTTATGACTGCAATGGGTCCTGGGGGTTTGGGTCATATGTCAAGATAGTCATAAGTCAAACCTACCCGGTTTTACATTTTTTACAGTGGTCATAAAGCAAAGGTGGAAGCTGCAGAGTGAAAGTTACAGTCCTTAAGTGCAGGGCTCTCCAACCTTGGCCACTTTGGCCTGGAGGACTACAACTCCCAGGATTCTGGCTTTGCTGGCTGGGGAATGCTGGGAGTTGAAGTCCTCCAGGCTTAGAGTGGCCAAGGTTGGAGAGCCCTGCTTGAGTGAGTCCACTGTCCGCAATAAAGTGCCCAGAATCACTTAGAAACCAGGCAGGTGGCAAATAAATTTAATAAATGAGTAAATATGTAGCTGAGAGTTTGTGGATAAAGTAAGGCCGTTTGCCAAATGCCCAAAATGGGGTTGCAGGAAGAGGGGAAGGGGAGTGGCTGTCAGAACTTTGAATCCCAGTCATAGGTGTGTTTTTGGGGGGCTGGGTGCCCATCCAAACCTCTTACTAAGTGATTGGTCATAAGTGGAGGACCTCTCCCCAAAGAGAGGCAGAAGGCCCTGGGGTCATGAAGCGTCTCCTTTTCCCCGGCTTAATTGTGCCCCTTCCCCGTTTCAAAAAGGACCCCAGGACAAAATCCAGCACTCTTCATATCCCAAAATAATCTCATTTAATGGCCCCAATCAAGGGGGAACCGGAAAAATCTTTAAAAACAATGTTTTTTCAAGAAAGGCCCCCAGGGCTACCCATAAAAAGGGTCTCGGGCCCACCTGCCCAAAAGGAGGGAGAGGTTTGCAGAAGAGAAGAGCAGACTGGGGTTTCTTAGGGCGCAGGAAGACCCTCCCCAGGGCCCATAGCTCAGCGCATGGCGGACCTTTTTGGCAACAAGGGCCCAAACTGGTGCACGGATGCCTGTTTTGGGGCTGTTTTTCAGGCCGTTTTCCAAAACGTGCGCACCAGAAACCGGAAGTGCAGCTGGTGATGGCGCATCTGTGCACTGAGAGGTCTGTGGGTGCCACCGGTCTGCCATCACAGCCACAGCTGCTTCCCCCTTGCTTGGGACGGACCTCGGGGCTCCTGAGCTGCTTCCCTCTGGGCCTCGCCGGAAGGGACCCTCTCCCACAAATGTGGCTGGATGCAACGGGGACCCCCGCCCAGCAAGCGTGCCAGCAAACAGCAAGGCTCCTGCTGGGAAAGCCCCACCACCACCAAATGGCTTCCAGGCACGGGGGGGTGGGGGGGGGCAGCAGCTTTCAACCTTCGCCCGTCGTCCAGCGCAGGAGCTGGCAACGGGCCACCCCACAATCTGGACCCTGGGTTGTGTGGACGAGGGATCGGGTGGAGCCCCTCGGCTGAGCTCCAGGCCGGGGGTGCTGCTTGGAGGGAAGAGGCCCTCCGGGGCTTCCCCCCCTCTGCTCCAGGGCCAGTTCAGATGTCAGCAGGCCGCAGCTGCCGCTCGCCCTCAGCCAGGAAGATCTGCAGAGCTCGGTGCAGGAGGAAGACCCCCAGGCTCCGCCGGCGCTTCATGGGCCAGCCGGCCACCGAGCCGTAATAGTTGCCCTTCTTCTGATTGGTCAGCCTCTTCAGACCTGGGGAGGGGGGTGGGGCAAGAGAGAAAGTCACACCACACACCTGTCCTCCCCCTCCCCGGCTGGGAATCCCCTTGGACAATCTCCCAACTGCCACCGTCCCTAGATAAAGGGGGGTTAGGGAAGATGCCAATGCGGGGGGGGGGGGGGGGTTGGGGGGAAACCCCCCCCCCCCCCCGGGGGGGCAGGGGGGGGGGGGGGAAGGGGGGGGGGGGGGGGGGAAGCAGCTGTGGCCCAATGCAGAAAGAAAATGCCTGAAACTCACTCCTGCGTGAGGACGGGGGTCTCCAACTGAGCCTCTTTGTGATGAATGGACTTCAACTCCCAGAATTCCTCAGCCGGCCGAGTTGAAGTCCATCACTTGTGCAAAGGGGCCAAGGTTGCCTGGCTGGCTGGGAGATTCTGGGAGCTGAAACCAAGGAAGGAGATTTCCTCCCCCCCCGGACACCCTGCCAGAGCCCCCCACGTGCCACGCGGACCCCCCAGCCCTTACCGATGGCGTCCACCATGCAGGCCTCGCGGGTGTAGGCCTCCACCGGAACCACGTTCTGGAAGCAGTGCATGGAGACGACCCCCCGGCCCCCGGCCCAAATCTCCAGAATGTGCCGGACTTTGGAGGAGACCTGCGGGGGGGGGGGGGGGGGGGAGCAGGAGGCGAGATGGACAGAACAAAGCCCCACCCACCTCCGGGGCCAAATCCGGGCTGCTTTGGGAGGGGGCCGCTGCAGCCTCCCACTCCCATGAATTCTGGGGTTTGCTACCTAACCCCCACTGGTGGAGGGGCCTTCCAAGCCGAAGATCAGGCAGGCCAAGGTTTCTGTCAGAGCAGGCGGCCAAAGGTCAATCCAGGGGGTTAGAGCCAGACTGCCCCTGAATTGGGAAGCTCCACTCTTAGCGGAGGAGACGAAGGCCCCAGAGCTGCTGAGGGCCCCCCACCTGCGTTGCCGGTGTCCCCTGGCCCTCCTGGTAGTGGCTCAAGGCCTCGTAGAGATGGCGGTAGGGCCGGCCGCGCGTCCCCTTGCCCACGTAGAAGACGGCACGGACGAAGGTCTGGAAGGCCTCGGCTGGGCTGAGCAGCTGGCAGCGGGCAGGCAGGTTCTGGGTCACCCTGTGCGGAAGAGCAGAGCCACGAGACCATCAGCCACAGCGGGTCTCTCCCGGCAGCCCCCAAAGCTGGCCCCTCCCCCGAGGGTCTCCTACCTGGGGTCCAGCAGCAGGTAGTTGAAGCTGGACTTCAGCAGCCCCTCCCGCCACCTCCGGTTCTTGTCCGGCTGGTCAAACTCCGCGGCCAGAGCCATCTCGTCAGCTTTGGAGGGGGGGATCCGGGAGGTGTGCAGGGCAGAGGCCAGCTCGGGGCTGTAGGCTGAGCACAAGAGGGGGGCGAGTCCAGGAGCCCTGAAGGAGCCGGGTCCAAGGGCCCCCCCCGCCCCCCTGGCTCAGGACTTCTCCGGAAGAGGGTCAAACGCGGGGAACCCCCTCCTGCTGCCTCAAGGCCAGGCGCTCTCCCCTCGCACCCGGGACATCGGCCCTCCCCACTTAGCCCCCCCGCCTCAAATCCCCCTTTCAAGCTCCGCCCCGAGGCACCCACCTGCAGGGCCCTTCCGGCCGGGGGTCTCGGCAGTCTCCCTGCTCAGCCTCTCCAAGAGCCACACATAGAGCCCCCGAGTGAGGGGCGTCACCGGTCCCGGGTCGGCCCCCATCTCGCACAGCTTGCGGACCAGAGCTCGGTCGGTCAGGTGCTCCGGGTTCAAGGGGGCGCCTGCCCCGCTGCCCCCTGCTTCCTGCCAGTCGCCCCCCAGGCTGCCCTCAGAGCTGCTGGGCCCGGAGTCATCCGTGGGGGGCAGGTGCCGCTCAATGAAGCTCTGGCCGCCTTCCTCATCCACGTACAGGTGTTCCACGGGCTCTGTGGCGCTCAGGGGCGCAGGCCGGCCCCCCGGGGACAGCGGCACCTCCTGGCAGGGGGGGCTCAGCCTTCCTGGGGGGCCAGGGGCAGACGGGCCCCTCCTGGACAGCCGGCTGAAACTGACCTGGGAGGCCGCTTCTGCTGGCTGGCCCAGAGACCCCTGGGCACCCAGGCTCTCCAGGGGCCCAAGTTCCCCTCCGCCAATGCCTCCCCTTGCGCTGGTGAGGGGGCAGCCCAAAGAGCACAGTCCTGGGTTCAAGGACGGCTTCCTGGTGGTGGGGGGAGGCGAGGGCGACCTGCCCTCCCCCGTCTCCTCTGCCTCTCCGGCCGGGGGAGGCCACTGGCCAAGACCCCCAGCCCCTCCTCGAGGTGAGGCTGGTCCGGGGCCCCTCCTGACCACCTCCAGGAGCTCCTCAAAGAGAGGGGCAGCACTGAGGCTCTGCTGGGGAAGGGTCCCCATCGGGGGGCTCTGGGGCCAGGTGGGCACAGGGCAGCACTTCCAGCAGGAGGGGGGTGGGGGGGGGTGGCCGACCTTGGTGGCCAGCATCATCGACCACAGCTGGGCATCCAGAGTGCTGGGGGGCTCTCCTCCAACAGAGGCAGGCGGGCACGGGGGCCCCTCCGCAGTGCTGCTCGGCCCAGGCGGACCCCCGCAGCCACAGAGGCCGTGCCCCTCTTCTGCCCTCCACTGCACAGGGAGGGTGTCTTCAGTGGAGGAGCCCGGCTGCCTCTCTCCTGCCTGCTGGGGGCTGGTGGGGAGAGCCGGTCGTGGCAGACCCCATCTGGTGCCCGCCTCCACCAGTTCTTCCCCTGCTGCAGAGGGGACCAGCCCCTGGCCTTCCCCGGGCAGCCCCCCAGTCACCAACGCGGGCCCTTCCCAAGGAGCCTCGCTCTCGGGGGGGCCCATCGTGGCTCTTTCCTTCCCCTGTGAAACCTCCCACGGGTTCTTGCTGGGGGCCAGAGCCAAATCCTGACTCCCAGGAAAGATCTGGGCATCCCCTCTGGTGGAGAGAGTCCTCTGGCCCCCGAGACCCCTCCCCAGGAAGGCTGGAGGCCCACAACCCGACCCTCCGTGGCTGGTGTTGCAGCCGCCTGCAGGGCCGCTAGAGGCAGCCTCCCTGCCTTCCCCCTCCTGAAGGCAGCCGTGTCCCAGCTCTTCCACAGCGCTGGTGTAACATTCACTAACGCAGGAAAGGTACCGGTCAGTGCTGGCGGCTGAGCACCGGCCCAGAGACCTTCCTCTTGCCGAGCAGCCGTCCAGACTCCCACTGACCCCCAGGACAGAGCCCAGGCCAACCACCCCCTTTCCAACGCCTGACACGGCGGTGGACTCAGCCAGGTGATCACGGCAGGTGACGCCCAGCCCGTCCTGGCTTGGGAGCCTCTGCAAGAGCCAGGGATCCAGGGAGCCACACCCCTGAGAAAGGCCACAGCCCTTGGCACCCTGCGGGTGACGGAGCTGGGCCGCTTCTGGTTCAGGACTGAGGCTGGCAGAAGGCTGGGCCTTCCGTGGGGGTCCTGCGGCGCCTGGCATGTCCGGTCTGACCGAGGGAGCCTCGGGGCCCACTGAAGAGAGGGGAGCCGTGTCTGGGCCCAGGGGGCAGCTGCACCCTCCCCCTGCAGAGGCCTGGATGTCCCAAGACTGCTTCACACCAGCCCCTGACAGAGAGCGACCCCCCTCGCCACCCCAGCGGGTCCCTGCCTTGGCACGACTGGAGGGCAGGTTCCCAGGGGAGAGGAAGCCATTGGGGGCCTCCAGCGGCCAGATGCCAAAGTCAGCCAGACCCAAAATTGTGTCGCCCTGCCAGGAGCCCTCGGTGAGAAAGGAAGAGGGCGACCGGTCCTGGGTGCAAGGCCCGGGCCCACCGTTTGGAGGGAAGGTCCCAGGCAGCTCCCCATGCTGACAAGCCTCCTTCCAGGAGGACGGTGAGGGTCCATCTGATGGATAGTCACCCGGCCCAGTTGCCCCAGCATCTTCCGTTATGGTGGACAGGAAGCTCTCCGCTCTCCGCTGAGCTGCATCAAAGATTGGGGGGTGGGGGCAGAATATTTGAAGCCTCTGGTTAAGATTATGTTCGGCAGCCCCAAAGGGGCTTTTCCAAGAAGCAACTGGACTTTCTTTGTTTTTCCTTGAAGAGGCTTCACTTCTCATCCAAGGAGCTTCTTCGGTTTTGGGGGAAGGGTGGAAGGCGGGAGGATTTTTATTCCTTGCAGTCCTCTGGATGTTAGCACTCTGAGAGTCCTTGAGGCCACTTGGGGGTTTATCCAGGCCCGGGGGGGGGGGGGGGGGGGAGGTCACATGAATGGTGCAAATGGTGACTGCAAGGAATATAAATCCCTCCATTCTCCACCATTCGGCCAGAACTGAGGAAGCTTCTTGGGTGAGACGTGAAGCCTCTTCAAGGAAAAACAAAAGAAGTCCAGTTGCCTTTTGAAAAAAAAAGCACCTTTGGGACAACTGTGATCTGGAGGACTGACGGTCTTCGCAGAGATTATGGCCGGCAGGAGGCTGGGCCCTTGGGACCCCCAGGCACTTACGGAAGCCGCTGCTCCACCCTCCGTCCTGCAGGATGCCGACACACATTTGGTTCCCCTGCTCCACCGCCAGGTCCAAGGCCCTCTTCCCCTCCTGACACACCAAGGGAAGAAGAATCAGCCAGCGGGGGCTGCTGCCCTCTTTCTCCCTGCCGGGGCCTTCCTTCCAATCCCCCCCCCCCCCGGATCTGGGCTCCCTATCATCGAGGGCAGGGGTCTCCAACGAAGCTGGCTGAGGAACTCCGGGGGCTGAAGTCCGCAGGTCTTAAAGGGACCAAAGCTGGAGACCCCCCACCTAGGGGAGGGAAGGTGCCAAGCCCACCACCACCTTCATGCGAGGAGAGGTTTTGAAATGGACTCTCCATGCCCCTTCGCTCCCTGAAAGGGGTGAAGTTGGGGATTATGGTCGAGGGTTTGATCTTTTAAATTCCAAGCAGGATTTGCAGCGTGAAATACGACCCAGGTGGGAGGCCGAAATCTCAAGAAATCCTTTCTTGAAAAAACAAACGGCTTGAGTTTTCTTCCTGGCTGAAACAGGAACTTTATTTACTTTTGGGTAACTTACCCTGCCTGGATCTCGCCCCCCCCCCACCACACACACACACACACACACACACACATCCTAAGGGGAAAAACCAGGCAGAAAACAGGCCCCATTTAAATGCTTGGGGGGGGGGTTTCTCCCCGCCATCTCCTGTCTGGCAGAGACCAAGCCAACAGAGGGAAACTTCGGGGCGTGGAGGAGCCCTTCAGGCAGCCGTGAGTTGCAGGGGTTGCACGCAAAGGCACACACCTGCCAGCCCCTGGGGAGAGAAGCCTTTGGACCCACCTGGTCTTCCAGCTGAGGGTCTCCACCCTCGGCCAGCAGGAGCCTCAAGCAGGCAGTGCATCCCCAGGAGGCTGCAACGTGGACGGGGGTGAGGCCTTCCCCAGATCTGGGAGAGGAGAGGACATGGGCACAATCTTCCTCCCTCCCCTCCCCTCTTCCGTCTTCCAAGTTTTTGGAGCCCAGCTCTTCACTTGAGAAAGGAGCAGGGCCTCCCTCCCTTCCTCTGCTCTCCTTCCTTCCTCTTCCCTCCCTCTCTCTCTCCTTCCTTCCCTTTCCTTCCTTCCCCTCTCTGCTTTCCTTTCTTCTCTCTCTCCCACCTTCCCTCTTTCTTTCCTTCTGCCCTCTGCTTCCCTTCCTCTCCCTCCATCCCTTCCTCCTTCCTTCCTTTCCCTTTTCTCCCTTCTATTTCTATCCCTTTCCTTTCTCTTCTATTGCTGTTCCTCCCCTTCTCTTCTTCCTTCTCTCCTTCTGCCAATCTATCCTTCCAGATGTCCCAGTCCTGGCCAGAAGGTTCCCAGCATCGCCTCAACCCAACCAGCAGCTTCGTGTCTTTGCAGGGAGGGGGAAGTCCCCTCCGCCTACCTGACGTTGGGGTCTCCACCGTGCTGGAGGAGGAGGCAGAGGCGACGTATCCCATTCTCCTGCTCCAGGCCGGCAGCCAAGTGCATAGGGGCCACACCCTCTGGCAGGACCAGGTTGGGGTTGGCTCCCTCCTGGAGCAGGGCAGCCACCATCCTGGAGAGCAGAGGGAGGGGGGCTTGAGGAAGGGGTGGGGGGTCCCCAGCAGGGAAGGCGAGCCCGGGCCCCACCTTCCCCTCACCTAAAAACAACTTTATGGTCACTTTTCATGGGCGCTACATTAAAATGGAATTTCCTTGCATAAGGAAAGCTCTAGAAAGGTCTCCTAGGTCAGAAAAGGCGGGCTGAGGGGGGCTCTGAGGGGGTGAGGAAGAGGAGGGGAACCGGCTGCCCCTTTAAATGTTGGCTGCTCCTCAAGGAAAGATTTTCCAGCAACATTTTGAGGTTCCTCTGCCAGAGAGACTCCAGAGCAGGGCTGGCTGGGGAATTCTAGGAGTTGAAGTCCGTAAAATTGCCACTGCTGCCCTACTGGGGGTGGGGGGTGGGGGGTGGAGGTGGTGTCGACTACATGACCTCTGAGGTCCCTTGCGGTTCCAGAAGCCAGCAGTGAAGAAGAGCCGAGGGATCACGGTTCTGATTACACCTCACCCACCCAGCCCAGTGCAAGAGGCAGCCCTCTTTTCAGTGAGGGAGGGGGCCTTTGTGCAGCACCCCCAAGCTTGGCGACTTGAAGACTTGTGGACTTCAACTCCCAGAATCCCCCAATGCCAAGTTTGGAGACCCTCTGCCCGGATTCCTCGCCGAACCCTGGGACCCCTCGCCTGCTCGCGAACACCTGGGCAGGGAAAACCAAGGGCACCGGGCAGATCCGGCGAAACCTGGCTCAGAACCAGGGGCCGCGAGAGGGACCCCAGAAACCTGAGCCAGCCGGCCGCGGGCGGCAGCAGCCCCAAAGCCAGCCCCGTCCTGCCTCGGGGAAACGGACGAGGCACCGCATCCACCCGAAGCCTTGGCGCTGCTTCATGGAGCCCCCGCGGGGCCACGCCCGGAAGACTCCGCGCCCAGTTCGGGTCCCCAGGTGACCAAAAAGAGGCTGAGACGGTGGGATTTGGGTTCGGGGAGTCTGGGGAAGAGAAGGCCCGGGGGGGGGACGGGGACGGGGTAGCAGCAGGTGGGAACGAGCCGAAGAGGGGAGGACAAAAGGAGAGATTTCTTCACAGCTGGAACACGGAATCCGTGCACGGGGTCGGTCTGGAAGACCTCGACGGCCCCTTCCAGCTCCATGCTGACTGATCGAACCCGTGTCCCTGCCGGGGCTCCAGGCTCCCTGCGGTCGACCCGGCCTGCCAACGCGCCTTTCCGCAGTGGCGCCCGGGGCTCCCCGGCGCATCCACCAGCCACTTACGCGTCGTCCGGGCCCCGCAGAGCCCGGCAGAGTCGCGCCGCCAGCCGCAAAGCGCGCCGCTCCGCCGGGCCGTCGCGGCCCCGCCGTGCGCGCCTCTTGCCCAGCAAGCAGAGCGCGTCTTGCATCGCCTCCCGGAGGCGGCGGAGCTGGGCGGCCGGTCCGTTGAGTGGGCCGTGAAGCGGGCGAGGCCGGTCGCGTCAGCGCGTCCCGGCCCGGCGGAGCGAACGCGTCTCGGTCGGTGGTCACTGGCCATCGAGTTGCCAAAGCCGCGAAGTCAACCCGGCGCCGCCATCTTGTTCCTGTGGTTTGAAGCTTCCCTCCCGGGCCTCCTCGGAGTTTTTCATTGGAAGGCCGCGGTATACGTCACCGCCCACGGACTGCCCGCCGATCCAATCGGAAGGGGATTGGTTGCAATCCCGACGCTCCCGCCTCCTTTCCCGCCCTTCCTATTTCTTGAATGGGTTCAGACAGGATTGGCTCACTCGCGTGAGTTAATACCCAATTTCGTCTATTTTTGAAAAATGTGATAAAAAAGAACTGGTTGATTTCGTGACGCCCAATGAAAAAACTCAGGTTCCTCAGTCGGAGTGGAGTTTCAGAAACTGCGGTAGCGTTGAACCCGGCAGTTTAAATAATGTTTAATATTATGCTGGGTTTCTTGGGAAATAATTCGCGAAGACTTTTAAAAGTGTGCCTTTTGCATATATTTGCATTCGCACTTATTTGAACGAGCATTTCTTGTTTTTCGGGCTGCAAACTTCAGTTCCCTATTTGCATTTGTGAAGTATTTAGCGGCTTCGCACTTCTTAAGCCTCTATTGCCGAGGTCTCCAAACTTGGCAACTTCAAGGCTTGTGGATTTCAACTTCCAGAATTCCCCAGCCCGCACAGAATTCTGGGAGTTGAAGTCCTTGAAGCCTTAGAGTTGCCAAGTTTGGGGACCCCTGCTCTCTTGCAGCCTAGGAATTCTCAGGTACTGAGGTGTGCAACAGCAGCCTAAACCCGTTTGTTTCTCAGCCCCTTGAGGATGGGTGGACTTCAACTCCCAGAATTCATGCTGGTTGTGGGATTTTAGGAGTTGGAACCCGCTCATTTTCAAGGCACCCAGGGGAGAAACACGACCCGAGATGGTGACGATTAGAAAAAAATGGCTTTCTTAGCAATAAGTCCTCCATTTACAGCCACAATTGAGCCTAACATCTGTTACTAACTGAGACAGCGATGTGAGTTTTGACCCATTTTATGACCTCCCTTGCCATGGTTGTTAAGGGAATCTGGCTCCCCCACTGACTTTGCTTGATCCCCTCTTGCAAAAGAGGGTCATGTGACCTGCTGGTATTTTGCAGCAGTCATAAATAGGAACCAGTTACCAAGCGTCTGAATTTTGATCATGTGGCCACGGAGATGCTGCAACGGTCGTACGTGTGAAAAACGGTCATAAGTCTCTTTTTTTCAATGCATCCGTAACTTCAAGTGGCCACTGAGGGAACTGTTGTAAGCCGAGGACTAGCTCTACTGGGCAGTCACACACACCCTGAGAAATTAGGATGTCATTCTTTCGGAAGCCAAGCAGGACTGGGCAGCGGAGTGTCGCGGTGGCCGAGAGGTGGAGCTCTCGCCTCACACTCAGAAGGCAGATATTTCTCTCTCTGGGCACACTGAGATATCTCTGCTGAACAAAACTCCTCACTGGTGACAGGAAGGGCATCCAGCCAAGAAACAACTCTGCTAGCTCTCCTCACTTGCTCAAAAGATGATGATGGCGAAGCAGACCTGGGCAGCCAGAAGGCATGGGGGTCCTCCTTGCACGGGCCGACTCTGCTGCCTTGAAATGCACCTTCCCAGTGGTGGTGTGCTACCGGTTTGGACCGGTTCAGCCGAACCACGAGTAAACCCCCACACACACACATCTGCCCGTGCTTTTCTTTACCCTCTCAGCTGATTGGTGCTGCAGGTCTCGGCTGCTATGGAGAAAGCTCCACATAAGCCATGCCCACCAAACCAGTGGAAAAACAATTTGAATCCCACCACTGCACCTCTCCCCCTCAGAATGTGTCCCGATTGAGGGAAGCCGTCTTACTACACCAGCTGACGAGAGGCGCCAAGGGGAACCTTGAGGATGTCCAAACTGCCATTTGCACAAGGCTGCGACTGGCCTCAGGTGTGCTTTGTGTGGACAACGTCCGGGGCAGCTGCCTGAAGCCACTGCAAGTCAGGTGGCCTTAGATATTCAGAAGAAATAAACATACCAGCTGTGGAGTTGCCCATTCGATTTACATGTTGCCACCTTCCGTTATTTAACAGAAGAGCAGAACAGAAGGGACCTTGGAGGTCTTCTAGTCCAACCCCCCACTGAAGCAGGGCACACTGACTAGGTCGTTTCAAGTGGGAGTCCCACCTCTTCTTCAAACCTTCCGCTGATGGGGCTTCTGGGTTGAGCCCTCCTCGCTGACGGACCATAGATCGCGACTGTCGACGGCTATGGTCCGTGCTCTTTCATTGGAGAGCCCCGATCATTGCGATGAGGGGCTGAAGCTGCCTTGGAAGGGCAGTGGAGTAAGGGGAAGCCGCCAGCCAGGTTGAAGGGAGCCGCATCTCCCCCCCTGGGCTTGGTCTTTTTCCCCCCGAAGACGACTGAAGCGGTGGTCCAAAATGGCCATCCCGAAGAGGAGGACTCAGCTGGATTAAAATTTGTGCAGGAGGGAAGAAAGAGGTGGATAACGTCTGAGCCGGGACAATTGGGCGAAACAACTAAACAAAAAGTACCCCGGGATTAAGGTAACATTGAACTTTTAAGAAAAGAAAAGTGAGTGGCAAAAATGCAAAGGGACAGAAAAAAAATAATAATAATAATTTTGACAGCTAAACAGGGCTTCGAACTGGGAAAGGAGGAAGCCAGAACTAAAGACTTAATTCAATTGGATTAAAATATTTTGGCAATAAACAGGCATAAAATAAACCTGGATTTAAGATTGTCACAAATAATAACAATAAAACTTACAAATTGGAGACTGGATTGCTTTGGAATATTGAGGTTCGAAAAACCCTAAATAATAAAATAGGGAAAAAGGGTGAAGACTTGTATAATGGAGAGTGCCATCTTGCGAATAAAAACTTAAAACTCCAACAAAAGGGGAATCATCCTGTTTCTTTATGAACTTGTGTTGATAAAATGTTAAAGAAACACCGAAACAATTTTAGAAAATGAAAGCTGAACCAGAACAAAGGAAGAAGCAAGGAAAGACTGACTGTGGGATTGATGGATGTTTTTGGGATAGACAACTTTAGAAAACGTGAAGAAGTAAGAAGGAAAGTAAAAGTGGTTTTTGTGGATTTCAATGATTATAAAATACAAGCGTGTGTAATGGTGATATCTCTTCGGAATTTAAAAATGGAACTTAAAAATATGAGAGAATTACTACGGGAAAGAGGCGAATCACTTTGCTCTGAGTTAGGAAAAATGGAAACGGCGATCGAAGTACAAGAAGAACGAGCTTCAGAGGAGGAGCCATTTTAAATAGACAATTAACACAAAGAACACTACAAAGAAGAGGGGAAAGAAGGAAGGTTAAAAAGTTGAGATTTAGGAAGGCAATCAAAAGGGGGAATACCTGTGAAGTCGGGAAAGGCAGAAAGACCCAGCAGAAAAGGGAAAAGGAAGATATTAAGAAAGAGAGGGATATAAACTGGAATGAGAAAAGATATGGGGAAAAGAGGGGGAGGAGAAGCAAGAAGAAACAGGTGCAGGAAATAAACACGGAAATAGTAAAACATTGAAAAGAAATTGTTTTTATAGAGATAATGGTTGATGAATTAAAAAGGGGATCCTGCAGGGTGACAAGGGGTAACAAGAATATATTTGCAATTAAAAAACACGTAGAAAATATGGTAATATAGATTATCAAAGGAGGGATAGATACTGATAATTCTTAATAGATGAATATACTTTTTTTATTTTTATCTTTAAAAGAAAAGTTAAGGTCTATTGAAGAAATGGTAATAATGAAATGAACGTGAAGATGTTTAAAAATGAGGTCAACATCAGCGACCACGAATTAAACCGTCAACTTTTTCCTTTTACTTTTTTCAAATTAGAAATAAAATTAAGGGGGGAAAATATATTGCGGAATCCAAATGAAAAGATGTAATAATTATTATTGTAACTACTTAAAAATAAAGGTTTATCGGAAATTAAGATGAGGGAATAAGTGTATATCTTAACCACTGAGGTGTCACACTCAAAGCAGTTAAAGGGAGTTTAATATGTTAACTATGTTTCTTTTTCTCTTGTGTTAAAACTTGTATTAATCTAGAATTTATAGAAAGAATTTGTGATGAAAAGAAAATATGACAGATTAAAGAACTATTTAAATTAATAAGCTAATACGGACCATTAAAAGGAAGGAGAGACATTGGTAACCTTTTTTTTAATGAGGCAAACATATATTATTATTTTTATTCTTAAAATAAATATTAAAGAATTATATTTGAAATAATTGAAATGAAATGTTTGGATCAAGATTAATGTAAGAGATTAGGATTAATTTGTTTTTCTCTTTTCTGAATGTTTGGAATGGAAAAGGTAATAATAGAATTAAATATGCGTATATGAATGTATAACTGTTGTCATATTTGTATGTAAAAGTGATGATCCTGAAATATGTTGTTCACTAAAAAGAACTTTCTGTTTTTATGTGAAAAATTGAATAAAACTTGTTAAAAAAAAACACAACCTTCCGCTGATGGGAGCATCCACAACCGCTGAAAGCAAGTCATTACCTCGGTTGATTGATTGATGTCCCTGGAGTGAAACATGTTACAGGAATCCAAGCAGGGACAAAGTTCACCTGAACATGTTATGAAAACCCAGCTCTGCTTGTGATGGGCAGACCGCGAAAGAGGCAGAGGAGAGAAAACGGGAACTCCCAGGCTATATCGTCTGTCCTTGACTTCTGACCAGATGGGACCAGAATTTCTGTCTGCAGTTCTAAGTCGAATCTGATTTTACCACCATTTTAACAACATGGTGGAAAGTCATCAAGAGAGTTAGCATGGTCATTAAGCAAACACCACGGTCATAACTGCAAACCCATTCTTCTGAACGGTCGTCTCTTTTTGCCAGAAACAGGCCATAAGTCTCAAGCACGTGACCGCAGGACACTGCAACTGGTCGTAAAGGTGAGACGGTTGCCAAGCATGGAAGCTGCAATCATGTGACCATGGGTGTGTGTGGATGCAATGGCCACAAATGCGAGGACTGGACTTTTTTCAGCACCATCGCAGCTTAGAACAGTCAAACAAACGTTTCTAAAGCAGTTGGGTGAAGCCAGACACACATCTGGAAAAGCAAAAGACCAAAAGCCAGAAGATTTTCCCAAACTCTTCTGGAATCCAGCTGAGCAACGCCGGATTCTTTCAACAGAAATTGGAAATCTGACTCGCAGGAAGGTAGGTCACAGTTTTTTAATCCACTCGGGCTTTTCCTTCCCCAGGAAGCAGCTCCTTCCAGCGTCCCACTTGAGGTCTCCTTTCCTCCTTTTGGGGGGGTCCCAACCGCCCATGCAAATTCCCCAGCCAGGAAGGTTACAGAGGAAAGGGAGGGTCTCGCAGGGGCCCTCAGCAGCTAAGGGTTAGGGGGGTCTCCCTGCTTCATCCCAGCCAGGGGTGGCCTGCTCCCGGTTCACACCGGTTTACACAAACCGCTTAATTTTACCTTTGGTTCATCAAACCGGTAGTTGCAACGGCTGGCCGGCCCCGCCCACCCTGCCCCTCCCTTCCCAGGAGTCTCCCTGTGGCCCATGTTTTGGATCCCAGGTAAGTGCAGGGCCCGCACCGAGGCTCTGAAAGGGGAAAAACAGGCCTCCCGGAGGCTTTGGAAGGCCTCCAGAGCCCGGGGAAGCCGTTTTCACCCTCCTGGAGGCTCAAGGAAAGCCTCTGGAGCCTGGGCAGGGCAAAAATGCCCCCCCCCCCCCACCATGGTGCAAGAGGCTGAGTAGGCCACGCCCACCATGGCCATGCCCACCCAGCAACTGGGCAAAGAACCGGTTGCTAAATTTTTGGAAGCCCCCCCCCGATATTCCCCCCCCCCCCCCCCCCCCCCCCGATCCAACCAGGCAGGTCACACCACAGCCTCCATCTCGGGCGCCTCCTCCTCCTCCTCCTCCTCCTCCTCCAGCATGCTGTAGGAGGCGTGGGTCTGGAAGGGCCGCTGGAGCGGGTGGGCCAGCAGCTTGGCCATGCAGTTGTGCAGCTCCACGGCTGGGCCGCTGAGGGAGACCTCGTACTTGTAGTTGGTGCCCTTGGCGTCCAGGTTGCTGAAGGCAGCAAACGTCTCCTGGGAGGGGGAGGGGGCAGGGGGCAGGAGGGGATGGGGGGAAAGACGGGCAGGTGAGGAGGCTGGGCAGGGGGCACTCCCGGCCCACAACCCGGAAAGGCTTCCTTGGCTTCCCTCCAGAACTGGAAGTTTGGACCACATTTGGTCAACAAGCCCCACCCATGTCGAAGCAAAGATTCCCCTTCCTTGGTTAACAGTGGCCACTTTAAGACTTGTGGGGAAGGAAGGAAGGAAGGAAGATAAAAAGAAAAAAAGGAGAAGGAAGGGGGCAAAAGGAAGGAATTAAAATAAGAGAGGAAGGAATGAAGGAAGAAGGAAAGAGAGGAAAAAAGAAAAGAATAAGAAAGAGAAAAGGAAAGAAGGTGAATAAAATAAATATAAATAAATATGAAAGAAAGAAGGAAAAAGAGAAGGAAGGAAATAAAAATAAAAATAGGAAGAAAGGAAAAAAGAAGAAGAAAGAAAAGAAGAGGAAGGAAAGAAGGAAAATAAAAAGGAAGGAAGGGAAAACGAGAGGGGGGGGGAAGGAAGGAAGGAAAAGGATAGAAAGACAAGAATAAAAACCCAAAGGGCAAAGGTCCCCAGATGGGTGTGTCAAAAGTCTGCACACACACACACTTTAAAGAAAGCGGGGCCATTTTTCAATATATCTCTATAGCTCGTTGGGTGGGTGGGGGGAATGCTGGGAGTTGAAGCCCCCCAGGCTTAAAGGGGCCCAGGTTGGAGACCCCTGGTCTAAAGCGTCCCTTGGGGGAGAATGAAAGGGAAATAAACCAGAACCCAGGTCTGGATTTACCTTCCAGGTGACCTCCTCCTCCTTGTCCTCAGCCCCGTTGTGGATGTAGAGCACATCGAAGAAGAAGTAAGGGCACTGGAGCATTTTCTGTGGGGCAGGGGAGACGCTCAGGAAGGCAAGAGGGTCTCAGCCCGTCCTCCCCTCCCCAGCCAGCAATGGGGTCAAAGGGGGCTCTCCTTTCCGTTTTAGGAGCCTTAACGTTTCAATTCAATCCAATGGCCTTTACCGGCTGTCTTCTTAGCGCAGCGGTCTCCAACCTTGGCCGCTTTAAGCCTGGCGGGCTTGCTGGCTGGGGAATTCTGGGATTTGAAGTCCGCCAGGCTTAAAGGTGGCCAAGGTTGGAGACCCCTGTCTTAGGGGCTCTCATTCACTCCCTGGAAAAAAGACTCAAAACTATCGGCATGGCAAAGGGGCCAATCTCAGCCCCCATTTCCTAGCAAGACAGCCGCTTCAGGACTCACCGTGTAACGATGCTAAGGGGTCCGACTCCCCCTCCCCACCTGGAAAGAAATCCGCTCCAAATGCAAAACACAAGCAGAGGAGTACGTTTCACAGCACCAAGCAGCTTTAGTCCAGAACAGCTGAGCTAAGCCACTCCCAGGTTCCTTGCTGTCTCCTTGCTCACACAGCCAATACGCTTTCAGTTTCCAAACAGCCCTCCACTCTCTCCTGCACTGTCAGGACGCTAGCCAGATGAATCCTGATGGATGCTGGTAGGCAGAGGCAGAATTTTTCCTCCCTTATTTTCCTCCCCAAAAACTAAGGCCAACCACATAGTTAGGTAGTGAAGCACAAGTATCCTGCTAGTGAATGTATACTTTGAGGAACATGCCTGCCTTGGAGTTCTGACAACCTACCTCTGTTGTAGGGCGATGCGGTCCCTGGTCACTAAGAGAGCCAGAAAACTACTCCTACCTCCTAGCAATGGCTGCAGATCTCAACGAGTCCCGCTCTACGGTCTCCTGGGGTTGCTGGGATCTAAGATTTGCTCTATGTCGACTCATAAAACATTTCCATGGTCAACAGAAAGGGAGGAGGGAGCAGTGCGGCAGCTTGCAAACCGAAAGTGCATTCCATAAATGTTTTCAAAGATAGTTTCTAGGTGATTGAAGTTTCTGCCATGTAAAATTCTACCTGATTGATGACTCTGGGCCATGGGTGTGTTCCATTGGAGAATATGGATGATGATACACCCAGGGGGGTGGGGGTGGGAAAACCGTGGTCAAGGGGGACAATGAATGATATGTCTCAAGAGTCGGCTACACCCAGGCAGTGCGGGACATGTTAACTCCCAATAAATCCTTTGGAAGTTTGGCTCGAGACTCGTGATTTAAAGGGGAGGTAACTGCCGGAGCCCTGGCACTAGACACAAGACTCAGGGGTACCACTGAAAACTGTGTCCCTCCTCCTCCTCCTCCCTCCAGGAAGGGGGGCGCTTGTGAGGTCAAGAAAGCGGGCACCTTCATCTGGTCGGTCACCACCACAGGCGGCTGGCAAGCAGGACGGCTGTAGACCAAGATGGTCCTGACCACGTAGGGGGGTGGGATGGTCTGGATGTTCTCCGTCACCGGGAGCTCCGTCTTCTGCTGTCTGTTGAGAGAACCAGACGAGGCGAGGTGGGTGCAGGCAGGAGGACCCCAACCCCAACCCTCCCGGCTGTCACAGTCCTGACGACCAGAGGCCTTCGACTGGAGGACAGCAATGACCGTAAGTCAAGGACCAGCTGGGCTGCAGCCCAACATGGAACGTCCTGGATTCTGAGTGGCGTCTCCAAGCGTTTCCTTTTCCGACCTTTCAGTCGTAGAAAGACCAATATTTGGGTTGCCGGGCAGGGCTGGAGCATCAAGGGGGGGGGGGGGGCTGTCCTCCCCACCCTTGGAGACCCCCACTAAGGACCCCAGGGGGATGAAGATCAAAGACTCACATCAGATTGAAAAGGCCTTCCAGATCTGAGCAGCAGAAGTTGAGGTCAATGCCTGGATTGAGAGCAGCCTCCAACCGTGGCTCCTTTAAGACGTGTGGACTTCAACTCCCAGAATTCCTCAGCCATTCTTTGCTGGCTGAGGAATTCTGGGAGTCGAAGCCCACACGTCTTAAAGGAGCCACAGTTGGAGACCCCTGACTCAGATAACACCTCCACGTGTGTCCACAACACCAGGATCCCCCGCTAGAACCACCCCCAGTGGATAATCCTCAACCTACGACCATAATTTCCATTACTAAGTGAGGCAGTCGTGAAAGGAGATTCTGACCCTGTTTTTACATCCTTTCCTGCCCATCAAGTTTGTAACAACTCTCGCTTGTCAGAAGGTCGCAAAAGGGGGGAGTGTCATGTGAAACCTCCAGGATCCTGCAACCGTCATAACTTTGAGTCAGTGGCCAAGCATCTGAACACTGACCCCAGGGATGCAGCAATGGTTGTAAGTGTGAGAAATGGTCCTTTTTCGGTGCCGTTGTAAGTTCAAATGGTCAATAAAAGGAGGGTTGCAAATTGAGGACTGCCTGGACAATCCCAGCAAAGGGGGGGGGGCTGTTTGGAGTCCCTGCTTTCTCCACCTTTGAGGGTGGCCTTGCAGGGGGCTGGACTAGAAGACCTCCAAGGTCCCTTTGTTCCATTCTAATTCAACTGCAAAGGTGGCTCTGAAGAGCTTCCCAGCCTCCTGCCGGGCCAGATCCGAATTCTGCCAGGGGTCCCGCAAAGTGAGCCTGCCCTTGCCAAACGGCCCCACCAGACGAGGAGGAGGAGGAGCCCCGGGCCAGGCGGATAGGACCCAGAGACCGGCAGCTCTCCGGTTTTTATAAACGCACCCCGTTTTTCTCCTCCAAATCGGATGAGGACATTTTCCTTCATTTGGGGGGATCCCCAGCAGAGGTCACCGCCCCTCATGTCGCCCCCGTTTCTCCTGCCCCCCCCCCCCTTGGGAAAGGATACTGAAGGATTTGCACAGGGTGGTCTTCAGGTCGTACAAGCAGCTGCAGACCTCTCTGGGCTCGGAGGTGAAGCCGGAGAGCTGCGGAGAGGAGGAGGAGGAAGAGGAGGCCGCGTGAGCACGGATCCCAGGCAGCCTTTGGCTGAGGACAGCGAACGAGCCTGGAATTATGCTCAGAAGTCATGTTGGCCACTAAGCAAGTCACCCTGTGACTGCACTCCACTTTGTGACTTTAGCAGCAATCCTTCAGTAAAAGCCGTTCAAGGAATCCGCAACTGGCCACGCGCGCTTCTTGATGGAAAACAGAATTAAACAGTGTTTTCTGCAGAAAAGGTTGCAAATCTGCGGGACCCTCCAAACGGCCCAACATGCCGGTCAGCAGCCGGATGCCCAAAATGCGATCATGTGACGGTGGGGGAGGGGAGGGGGCATGCTGAGTCCTGAGAGCCCCGAGGACCTGAATCATAACAAGTGGCAAACGACTGGATCTTCTATAAGTCGAGGACCACCTGGTGTATGTGAAAGCCAGAAAGCAGGAGCTGTTTGCGGAGCGCCCGGCCTCTGCCCCAGCTCTCCTCTCCTGAGGAACACGGCCAGCGTGAAGTGGCTTTCCCACCTGCGGGGACTCAAATGGGGAAGGGGAGCTGCAAATACTTCCCTGTGGTGGAAAATCCCCACGTTAAACCCGCCTGACCTGGGTTCCAGGAAGCAAGCCAGGCCAAAGCCAAACAATCCCGAGTGGCACCGCTGGGAAGCCTTGGCGGATGGGCACCAGCGGGCGCACACATGGCTGGGCAGCTCCACTTTGAGCAGGCCGTCTGGGTGCAAATAGGGCAGCGAAGGCAGGGGAAGCTGACCTGGCTGGAGCCACCCTGGAGCTGAGGGTCAGGGAGGGGGGAAGAGAGATAGCTTGGATTTTGTCGTCAAAACAAAATATTCTCTCTTGGGAACCAAGGGCATCCTCACACCTGGCTGGAGGAAGGCGGACTGACGTCGCCAGGCGAGCAGATAGAGCTGGGATTGGACCATGGGACCATTGGGCTGGTCTGAGAAAGGAGGAAACCTCTCACTTTTAGCTGGGCGAAAACCGCGGGAACCTTCAGAGTCGGTTTTCACCAGTCCTGGGCCAATATGGCACACCCCATAAAGCGATTCTTCCCTGAGGAATCTCCCTGCCTCGGAGTTCTGCTTGCTATGGATCTATTCCTTGGAGCCCTGACAGTGGGGGGAGGGGGGGAGACACCCCCTCCAAGCGTACCCACCCAAGTGACGTCGTTGTTCACCACCACCAGCGCAAACTCGTGGCTCTTGTCGATCTTGTGCTTGGTGCGGACAAACATCTCGATCATCTTCTGGGAGATGTTGAGGGCGTTGGTCTTCAGCCTGCCAGGGGGAGGAGGAGGAGGCCCATGAGGCACCGCCAGGGAAACTTCCCAGGTCTCGAAGCCCCGCAGAGACGCCTCGGGCTTCCTCCACCTCCAGAGACCTAAGAAAGCGGCTGGTTCCAGAGGGGACAAGGCCTGCCTCACGAGGAGACCCCCAAACTCCTTTCCATGCAGCCAAGAGGACTAGAATCCTGACTGCAGGCCTTTGTAGCACCCCCAGGAGAGGCTGAGGTGCCCCCTTTGGCCTGAAGGCTACAGCAAGGACCAAAAGGCAATCCTGGTTTGTCCTCTGTGCCCGGACAGCCACTCTTCAAAGCTGGAGACGGCAGCGCCTCTCACCCATGAAGATCTGCTTTGCTGGGCCCCAGGAAGCCAGCAACTCCCCCCCCCCCCCCCCGAAAAAAAAGAGCCCTCCGGCCAAGGGAGGGATCCCAGCTCACCCGTTGAAGGACTCCAGTCTCGGGTGGGACATTTCCTCCGAGAGATCCAGGCAGATGATCTGGGACAGAGAAGGAAGGAAATGAAACATGGCTGAGATTTATTCCTTTCCATCTCCATGGATCTATTCAGGTCTTTTAAACGTTCTTTTTTCTCCTCCGTTTTCCTTCCTTTTTTCCTTTTTATTAAGATAGATTATTAAGACTCGAGTCTGTCATCTGCACCTCTATGACTGTCTGGTTTGGTTCTGCAACCCAACAGGACAGACAGAGACTCCAGAGAGGAATTGGGATTGCAGAAAATAGCAATTACTACCAACCTGTATCCTGCACCCTGAGTCAAAAAGAGGGCTGTGAAAATATCTGCAGACCCCTCACATCCCGGACATAAACTGTTTCAACTCCTTCCCTCCAAACGACACTATACAGAGCCCTGCACACCAGAACCACAAGACACAAGGACAGTTTTTTCCCCAATGCCATCCCCCTGCTAAACAGCTAATTCCCTCAACACTGTCCAGCTCTTTACAAAGTCTGCACTACTATCACTATTAATCTTCCCATCCCTCCTTATCACCCATCCCCTCCCACTTTTGACTGTATGACTGTAACTTTGTCGCTTGCATCCTTACGATTTACATGTTTCCTAGTATGATTTGATCACTTATTGTACCCTATGACTATCATTAAGTGTTGTTCCTTATGATTCTGGACTCTTGACGAATGTCTCTTTTCTTTTACGCAGACTGAGAGCATTTGCACCAAGACAAATTCCTTGTGGGCCCAATCACACTTCTCCAATAAAGAATTCAATTCTATAGGGATAAATGGCCTGCGTGCCATAAACAATGGGTAGATTCCCACACAGCTTTCCATCTTGATTACTCATAATCCTCAATTTATTTCAAGTTACAAACAACTTACAACTTTTGACGGTCACCGCTTCCCCCAGGGATCCAAATTCAGTCGCTTGGCAACTGGCAGGATATCACTGCAGGATTCCCAGGGATCTCCTGAATGATGCTAGCCGTTCGCTTAAAGATAGTGGCAAGGAAGTTTTTAAAATTGGCCTCTACTCACTTAAGAACCCTCTGGCTCAGCAATGGAAATTCTGGCCAGACCTGGGGTCATAAGTCAAGTCAGACCTGCATATTTTTCAGGGGGAGAAATAATATGATGCGAAGGACAGAGAGAGAGAACCAAAGAGCTCCCACCCCAGAGCCTCATTTTAGCTTCATCCCTGCTTGTTTCAACCTCCCCTCCTTCTGTTCCAATTGACCCCCTTTCTCTGCTGGGGGTCCCAGTTGAACCCTGTTCACCCACCTCCATTTAAAATTTCACTCAAGACCCCCTGCCTTTCCTTGGCTCTCTTTGAACCGTCATTCTCCCGGCTCTCTTTTGAGTGGCCTCTGCCTCAATTACTTCTTCCTCTCTGTGCAACTTTATGCTTGGCCCTTTCCTCGCCCTTTTGCAACTGACTGATCGATCAGAATGGAGCTGGAAGGGACCCTGGAGGTCTTCTAGTCCAACCATCAGTCCGATCAACCATCCTTTCAACCAGCGTTTCTCAACCTGGGTAGCTTGTAAGATGCGCGGCTGGGGAATCCTGGGAGGCTGAAGCACACATCCCTTCAGGCTGCCATGGCTGAGAAACGCTGCTCTGACCACTAGGCATTATTCCAACCATCAGGGATATAATGGAGACCATTCATTCATCCGTTGCCTAGTTCGGGGAGGAAGGGTCTGCAAGGAAACAACCCACCTCAGAGAGCAACAAAGCCCCCACATAATACAAGATGCATCTGCAAAAGGGCTTCACACAGCCTCTCTCCCTGAGCAAAGCGTCCTTCCTGGGACCCATTAAAGCAGCTGCCTCCTTGGGGGGGACCTCTTGATTTCAAACACGCTACATACACACACACACACACAGCCCTACACACAGAGAGGAACTCTATGTGCTGCCGTGCTCAGATGTCCTAAGGAGGGAGCTGCCTTAATGGTCCGAAGCAGGGAGGCACATTTTGCAACGTCTCTCCTCCCAAAGGATGAATCTCTGGCCAATTGGAGATCTTGTTAAGGGGAGGCGGATGAAGAGAAAGGGAAAAATGGAAGGGGGGATGCCGGGTTTCCCCGAAAATAAGACCAGGTCTTATGTTCATTTTTGCTCCAAAAGGTGCTTATTTTCTGATTAGTTCTTATTTTGGGGGAAATACGGTACTAAATGGCTGATAATCTTAACTGGGGCTTGTTGGGGTGGGGGGGAGCTTATGTTACAAGCATCCTGAAAAATCATGCTAGGGCTTATTTTCCATGTGGGTCTTATTTTCAGGGAAGAAAGCTGTAAAAGCTGGGAAGGGGTCTGGGGGTCTGGACGGGGGGAGGTCTCCACTCACCACTTTCTCTGGGCAGTTCACCCGTGGGGTCCGGACCTGGAACTCGGAGGGAGGGGTTGGGGCCAGCCAGGTCTTGCCGTTGGGGGCCTGGACAGCAGCACTGGGGGGGTTGACAGTGGTGCTGGCTGCCTCCCCCTCCCCTTCGCTCCGGCTCCCCACACTGGCCTGCATGCTGAGGGTCCGGTCTTCGGCCCCCTCTGGGTTGGACCGAGTTCTGGGACGCTGCTCGGCCGCCATTTTCTCCTCTTCCTCCTCTGTTGTGCTGTTGGTCTCCGAGGTGTCCATCCAGGTCCCACAGTCCGGGGGGGAGTCCAGGATTGCCAGATGCTCACCGGGAAACTGGTATGAGTGGTGGGAGTCTTGCTGCCCTCCCTTTGGGGAATAGAGGCAGCAAACCAATCAAATCTAAGGGACTGTAAACAGGTACAACTCTATACAGATTAACAGATTTGGAAGGAACCTTATAGGCCATCTAGTCCAACCCCCGCCCAAGCAGGAGACCCTACAGCATTTCTGACAGATGGCAGATACACAAAATTGTCTACTGCAAGTATTAATCCAAAATGTACGAATTTCTAATACATTTATATGATATTTACATCATTTCTTTTCTTGCCGATATTTCCTTCATTTCCTCATTAAACATTTTTAGGAATTTTTTTTTCTCCCTGTCTGTTTGATAAACGGTCTGTACCTCCATTACTGTTATCTTTGTGTTTTGCTCCCTCTTTAATTTTAATTAATAAATAAAATGACGAATTATGAACACAACCCAGACATGCAAAGCAATGGAGTTCAGAGTACAACCGTTGAAGGCAGCCGTTTTCAAGTTTGCCAGCTTTAATGGTGAATTTTATCAAGTGATATGTTGCCCACCTCACTTTTTAAAAAATGACTTTAAATAAGTAAGGTATTTTTCTTGAATTCGGGGTGTGTGTGTGTGTGTGGAAGCCCATCCCTCTAAGTTGCCAAGATTCAAAAACCGCTGATCGAAGGCAACCTGGCTCCCCAATCTGTAGCCCCTCCTAACCAGGCCTCCCATGCTGGTTGGGGATTCTGGGAACTGGTGCTCCACCCCAACAACCCCGGACAGGCAGAAGTCACACCGGAAAGTGCGCAAGGTACAGCAGCTTGCTGAAATCTACTCCAGCCAGTCGCCAAGTCAATTCACTCCTCCAGGGGTCTCCAAACTTGGCCCCTGGAAGACTTGTGGACTCCCCGAGTTTCCCAGCCAGCTTTGAGTTGTGGTCGGGCTTCATCCTACCCCAAAAGCCCCCAGACAGTGGAGCCTTTTGACGCACTTTCTCCGTCCGAGGCCTCCCCTTGTCCCTTCGCCCCCCTTCTTGAGAGGCAGGATCAGGGAGGGGAGACTTTGGGCAAGGCTCCACCCGCCCCCTCCCCAGCCCCAAGCGGCTGAGGGGGTCCCCGGTCGTCCAAAGCCCCCATTTCACCTTCACTTCTCGAGGAGGGGGCGATTGCCAACCTCGTGGGGGGG
>BLBF01000127.1:193301-206596 GCA_015471245.1 Laticauda colubrina
CCTTCCTTTTTTCCTCTTTTTCTTTTCTTTTTTTCTTTTCCTTTCTCTTTCCTTCTTTCCTCTTTTTCCTCCTTTTTCTTTTTCCTTTCTTTTTCCTCCTTTTCTCTTTCTTCCTCCTTACCTTCCGTTTCTTCCTTTTCTCTCTCTCTCTCTTTCTTTCCCTGAATATTCCTTTTTCTTTTTGTTGCACTCGATTAACGCAAGGATTAAACGCCACCAGGAGTTGCAAGGGACACACAGTGACGCAGGCGCTCTGCTTGCTGAGAATTCCCCCTGTTGTAAAGCTGCTGCAGGGATTTCCAGGAATCAAAACGTTTCTCAACTTGGGCAGCTCCCAGGATCCCCCAGCTGCACGGGCTGAGAAAGGCCACCCGACGATGTGCCGTACGAGACCCTCCCGCCTCTCTGGGGCCCCTAAGCTCCCCAGGGCCCCAGCACAGATTCGTTTTTCAACAAAACCCAGTTACTTCCTGTCCCGGTTTGTGGCGCAGTTCTAAACGCGGTGGGTTTGTTGGGCCAGGAATAAAAGCGCGGCGAGGAGGCTCCACCGGGCCCGGCCCCTTCCTCCCAGGGAGGGCAGGAAACGTGGAGGGGAGCTTGGAAAGGCTGCACATCAACAGGAAGAGCCTGCCGCCACCCCTCAGGGCCGGGACCAAGCCCAGGACTGGCTTGCTCCAGGGGGAGAAGGCAGAAAGAGGCAGAATGGAAGAGGTAGGTGGGAACTTGGAGGGTGCCTGGGGGTCCCATTGGGGAAAATCTCTGGTCCAGTTTGAGGGTTTCTGAGTCTCCATCCGGAACTCCAGCAACATCCGTGAAGCAGCCCTTTCTCATGGGAAGCGCTCCAACGGCCTGCTTTGGAGGCAGCTGGAGTGGTCTAGTTGATCTCTGGGGGGCCCTGGCAATCAACCCGAAGCGTAGCAATCAGAGGGCCTTCCAGCTCCCGTTTTCCTTGCCTGGCAAAGCTGCCCTGAGCTCGCAAAGGGTCAACTGGACGGAGGCTGCATCTGGCACCCCATCCCCATCCCCAGGAATGGCCCCCTCGGCCTGGAAGCCAGGAATGGCGGCTTTTCTGGAGGGACAAACAAGTCATTGTTCCTGGGGAAAGCACAGGAACACACATTCCTGGCTCCCGGTGTTGAATTGGGGGGAGCATCTCCGGGCTTCCTGCCCCATCCAAGGTGGGTCTGCCGCCCTTGGCCACAGCGGATGCCACCCTCCAGGCCCAAGCGCTGGCACAGTGGCCCTTCGGCCTCCCTCGTCATCCCTGGCGGAGTGGAGTCTGGGCAACTGAATGGAGTGAGCTGAGTATTTGCTGGCCAGATGCCTTTCCTGTTGCCAGGAAAGTTTTGCTCAGCAGATACATCATCGTAGGATGCCCAGAGAGAGAAATATCCAGTGGTGGGATTCAACCGGTGTAACAACCGGTAGGGTGAGTGTGCGCTTCGCCAAATGCATTTCGTTCATTTATTTGGAAGTTTTATAAAAAATGTCCCTTTTCTGGGAGCTCTGAGCAATTAACAGCAAAGCCCACAATGTAGAATAAAAATAGAATAGAACAGAAAATAGAATGGAATAGAATGGAATAGAATAGAATAGAATAGAATAGAATAGAATAGAATAGAACTTAGAATAGGATACAATAAAATAAAATGCAATATACCTCTGTCTCGCCCTCCTCCTTCCGCCCAGGCGCCTTGGGGGTGGGTGGGCCGAGGGTCCTCCGGATCTCAGGGGGAGGCTGATGCCCCCCCTTCTCTTATGGGCCACAGGGGGAGCTTGACCCCCCCAGCCAGGAGGAGCCCTGCGAGGAAGCCGCCCTGCACTACGAGGAGCGCATCTCCACCCTGCTGGTGACCATCGTCCGGCTGCAGGGGAAGATGGAGCGGCTGCAGCAGGACAGGGCCAGGTACGCCCCCCCCCCCCGTGCCCCCCCTTTCCAGGCCCCCTTCCCTGGCTTGGTGGGCTGAACGTCCTGGGGGCAGCAGGCAGCCTCCCTCCTCCCTCTCACCCAGGAACTGGAGACCCAGCAGGAAAAAGGAGATTTTTTTTTGTGCTGTGGAGGATTTCTGCCCTCCTGCAGCTCTATCATTTTCTTCACCCTGATGCCAGTAGTCCTCGACTTGCAACGAAGCCCAAGATCCCTGTCGCTAAGCGAGATAGTTGTTCAGTGCGTTCAGCCCCCGTTTTAGACCTTTCTTGCCATGGTTGTTAAGCGAATTGTTTGGTTATTAAACCAATCTGGCTTCCCCCCCTTGACCTTCCTTGCTGGAGGTTGGTGCCCAGTGGAGATCACGTGACCCCGCAGGACGTCCCCAGTGCATGCTGGTCACCATCAGGTGACTATGGGGAAAAAACGGCCACCAGTCACTTTTTCAGCGCTGATATAATCCAGACAGTCACTAAATAGAAGGTCGTAAGTTGAGAACTGCCTGCATGCAATTTCCGGGGGGTGGGGTGCAGGACTGCTTCCTGCATGCCTTGAACCTGGGACAGGAGACCACCCGGAGATGCCAGGGCTGAACAGAATAGAATAAGAGTTGGAAGGACCCTGGAGGTCTTCTAGTCTGACCCCTGCTTAGAGGGGCTCTCCAAGGAGGGAGATGAGGTGTCCAGGCCCTGAATCAGGGCTCCAGGTGGCACCTCCTTTCCCAGCCCCCCTCTCCGCCCTCCCCGGCTCCGTCTCGCTGCAGGGAGGAGGAGGAGGAGGAGGAGGAGGAGCTCTTCGATTTGGGCTCTGAGTCCACCGCCAGCCTCCCCCGATGCCCGTCCCTCTTTGCCAAGCGTCCCAGGAGCCCCCCTGCCTGGCCTCCAGCCGCTCCAGGAGAAGGTAAGACCTGCCCAAGAGGGGGCTTGGGTTGCCCGGGTGGGAGATCTCGAATTGGGAGCCAGGAGGAGGAGGAGGAGGCAGGGCCTCTGTTCGCTCCCTCTGCTGGTCGGACTCTTTTTGGGAGGAGCCCCCGGCCTTCGGGTCACACCGGTCTGGCCGACTGGGCCCTTGGAGAGCCCAATGCCCCCTGCTGCTCCTGTGGAGGGACCCGAGGCAACAGGGTTGGAAGGAGCCCTGGAGGCCTTCTAGTCCACCCCCCAGATTGGTCCCCTCCCTGCCTTTTCCTGGGCGTGTCCTTCCTGGGGGAGAGAATCCTAAAGGGGTCTCCCAGAGCCCCCCGGCCTCCCCACCCCTCTTTCAGCGTCCTTCTGCTCTCGGCCTCTGGGGCTTCCCCTCTGGAGCTCACTGGCCTGGCCTGGCCCCTTTGCTCCCCCAGGGAAGGCCGACCTGTTCCTGGAGGTCCACAAGGCCCTCACCTCCCTGGAGAACGTCCTCCTGTCCCACCGGAAGCGCCTTCCCAGCACGGGAGCCGAGCTGCAGGGATGCGCCCAGCTGGCCCAGGTGGGCAAGGGGAGGGAGGGAGGGAGGGATGGGGGCGAGCGGCTGACACCCCCCCCCTACACACACCTGAGCGGCCATCCCTGGAGGCTTTTAGGGCGAGAGCGGACAGGGCCTCTTGCTGGATGAGGGGGCTGGGCTAGAGGATCTCCAGG
Source organism: Laticauda colubrina (assembly GCA_015471245.1). Classification (NCBI taxonomy): domain Eukaryota; kingdom Metazoa; phylum Chordata; class Lepidosauria; order Squamata; family Elapidae; genus Laticauda; species Laticauda colubrina. The sequence goes on from BLBF01000127.1 coordinate 196,842, forward strand.
GTCCCTTCCAATTCTGGGATTCTATAGTTCCAGCCAGGAAGTGGAGTGAGCCTCCTTGCCCACTTTTGAACAAGCCTCAATATCCAGCATATCCCAGGCGCACGACAACTGAACAGGATTTTGAAGAGAAATAGCGGCCAATGACTTGAACGGAAAGATTCTTTTCAAAGGGGGGGCAGAATTCCAGGAGGCCCCACCTGGCCAGCCTGGGGGGGCTCTGGGATGGGGGGCAGGGGGCTGCCGACTCCTGCCAGGGCCTGCAAGCCAGGCTCCAGCGGGACGTCTCGGGGTGCCCCCCCAGGAGGCGGAGGGCCCCCCAGGAGGCGAGAGGATGGCCGCCCTCTACAAGGAGAGGAACGCCGCCCTCCGAGCCCAGGTGGAGGCCCGGCAGGAGCTCCTCAGCCGCGCCAAGGCCGGCCTGGCAGCCCAGCGGCAGCAGCGGGACAGCCTCCAGGGCAAGGTAAGGAGGCACGGGGAGGGGGGGCTGGTGTCCCCCCTTCACATCTGGGTCTTCTCCCCTCTGCCTGCATGCCGAGGCCGATCCAGCTGCCCTCCTGGGCAGCAAGTGGGCCACCCAGCCTGGGGGCGCTCTGCTCACGACTGGCGCGGGCCAAACGTTTGCCCCCTTTGCGAAGGGGCTTCTCTGCCGCCCCCCTGAGCCAGCAGGGGGAGCCAGAGGCCCTGATGGCCCCGAGCCTGGTAGCCTTGCAAGGACCTTTCCCAGGCATTGGGGGGGGGGGGGGGGGGTTGGGGGCTCTGCTGGTGGTTTGGCCTGGGGATCCAAGGAGGGAAGGAAGAAAAAAAGGGAGGGAGGAGAGGAAAGAAAGAAAAAGAAAGAAAAAAAGAAAAGAAAAGAAAAGAAAAGAGCAGGGAGGGAGGGAGGCATCAAACCCACCAAAGCTGAAAGCTGTCAATCACATTTCCCAGCGGGGCATCTCATGCCAGGGAAGGAGGCAGCCAATTATTTGGGGGAGCAGCAGCCCCTCAAACAACCCCACCCTGGGTACCGATCACTCAGTTCCTGGTCCTGCTCCTTCCACCTTTGGAAAGGAATGCTGGGAATTTGCTTTTGGGGGGGGGGGGTGTTTCCTCGGTTTGAGTGACTCTCCTGCCCCCCCCCCCTCCATCCAGGTGCAGGAGCTGCAGGAGAGCCTGTCCAGGGCAGAGACCTGCTCCGGTGGAGCCCCCAGACCCCTCTGGGAAGGAGCCCAGGTGTGCAGGGGAGACACCTCCAGGGTGGGGGGGCCATTCAGCCCCAGATCAGAGGAAAGGGGGGGAAGAGGGTTCAGCCAGATGAAGCTAAGCTCCAACCCTTGGGGCGGGGGGAGATTTGCTGTATTTTTGACATGCCTCCTGCCTTGCAGGACCCCCACTCAGGGGCTACTCAGAACGGCCTGCATCCTCCCTGGGGGGCTACCAGTGCCCAGCCTGCCCCCACCCTTCCCCCCTCGCCCCCCGCAGAGCTCCAGAGCAGCCTGGAGCAGCTCCACAGGTAGGGGTCCCTGACGCCCCCACCCTTGCTCAGCCATGAGCAGCCTGTTCTTTGGGGGGCAGCTGAAATGGGGGGATGGCTCAGCAGGCAGAGGGTTCAAGCCCCCCCAATTCCTGCAAGACTCTCAGCCAGGGGCTCTGTGCAGGGAGACCCTGCTTGACCGATTCGTCCTGGGGAGGGGGTTGTAATAGTGCCCAATGACCCCCCCGTCCTGCTCTGAGGAGTGACCGAAGGAGCAGAGGGGCCCTGTGGGGGCCTTGGATGGACCCCAGCCTGTTTGGCCCCCCTCGTTTCTCATTTCTTCTTGGGGGAGGGGCCTTCCTCGCCCCTGCTGGGCCTTTTCTCAGGGAGGGGGCTCTTGGGGGAGTCGGGACCCCCCTGCTTGCAGCTGCCTGGGCTGTACTGGGCCCCACCAGGGCCATTCGTGAAATGGGCCCCCTGCCTTGCCCCCTGGTTACACGCCGTAGTAGCGGCCCTGCCCTGACCGGCACCCTCTGCCCCGCCTAGGCGCCTGGAGGGGCTGCGGGGGCTGAACCGGCGGCTCTCGGGGGCCCTGCAGGAGTCCAAGGCAGACGCGGAGCAGCTCAGCCTGCTGCTCGGACAGCAGGAGTCCCACCAGACCGGCCTGGCTCTGGCCCTCCGTGGCAGGTGAGCCCCCCGCACGACCCACAGCTGTGATTCTGGGCTCCGCTGTGGTCACTGAAGTCGAGGACTGCCTGTGTTCTAAGCTGAATCTGTGTCCCTTCCTTTTCTGTCTTGGGGGGGCTGTAATAAATTAATAAATAAACAGCACCACGGAAGGAGGGGGACCCAGGAAAAATGGTGGGGGGGGGGGGGGTTGAGCCCCTTGGCTGCCCCTCTTCCCGGCTTTAGCTGAGTTGCAAGGAGAGATTCTTGTCTGGGCAGCGTGGTGTGAATTGGGGGGTTGGAGATTGGCAGCCAAGGTGCCACTGGGGGGCAATTGACAGGCCCCTTCTAGGCTGCCCAGCCTACCTCCCCTCCATCCAATTGGACTCGGTCTTTGCTGCGGGGGCAGCATCTTCTCTGGGGAGGGGAGGCTGGGACTCTGGGTCTGAGTGGCCCCTGTTCCCCCTCCCTTCTTGACCCCCTGATAGTGAACGCTGCCTGGAGGCCTACGAGACCCTCTGGGCTCTTACGGCCGCGGACCAGAAGTCCAGCTCAGAGATGGGAGCAGAGGCACCCTGGGCAGGTGAGACCTCCGGAAGTGGGGGACCCTCTTTCTCCCCCCCACCAGAGACACAGCTGGCCGGGCCCCTCCAGCCTCTTCCTCCCCTGGCCCCAAGGGGGGGGGCAGTTTGGGGCAGGGCATGGTGGGACCCAATGAAGCTTTGGTTGCCACGATGTAAAAGAGATGTTGAGAGTCTAGAACAGAAGCCTCCAAATTTGGTCCCTTTAAGACTGTGGACTTCAACTCCCAGAATTCCCCTGCCAGCAGAGCTGGGAGTTGAAGTCCACGGGTCTTAAAGGGACCATGTTTCGGACCCCTGTCCTCGAAAGAGGGCAGAGAAGAGCCACCAAGAGGATTAGGGGACTGGAGGCTGAAACGTACCAAGAAGAACGGTTGCAGGAACCGGACATGGCTGGTCTAGGGAAGAGGAGGACCGGGGGGGGGGGAAGGGGGAGCAGCCTTCCAGGATCTGAGGGGCTGCCCCAAAGAAGAGGACGGGGTCCAGCTCCTCTCCAAAGCCCCTGAGGGCAGGGCGAGAAGCAGCAACGGATGGAAACTCATCCAGGAGAGAAGCAACCTGGAACTAAGGAGGAATTTCCTGACAGGGAGGACAATTCACCAGGGGAACTACTGGCCTCCAGAAGGTGGGGATGGTCCAACACTGGAAGTTTTTTAAAAGATGTTGGATAACTATTTGTCTGAAGTGGTGTAGGGTTTCCTGCCTAAGCAGGAATAACACAGTTGGAAGGGACCTTGTGGTCATCTAGTCCAACCCCCCCGCCCCACACCATCCCTGACAGGTGGCAGTCCAGCCTCTTCCTGAAAGCTTCCAGGGATGAAGCTCCCACACCTTCCGAAGGCAACTCCACTTCCGCCAGTTGACTGTTCTCCCTCTCAGAAAGTTTCTGATATTCTGTTATTCTGATTATTCCATGCCGTTTACGGCTGCTGCTGTTGTGACTGAGCAATTAGTTTGCAGGCAGAACAGTTTGCATCCTGGGCTTGTGGGTCCTCCCATCACTGGAGGCTTTCGAAAATGGCCTGGAAAACCCTTTGACCAGGGTGGTGTGCCTTGCCCAGGGGTTGGACTAGGTGACCTCTGGGGCATCTTGCAGCCCTGGGATTCTATGACATCTCCCTCTCTGGCATTTCCTGGCAGGGGCATCCGAGGACCCCAACGCTGCACTGGAGAAAGCTTCCTGGATTTTGCAAGCCTGCAGCATGGCCCACAGGAGCTCCTGGGACCAAGAGGGGGTCCCAGACAGGTACTGAGGGGCTGGGGGAGACTGGCTGGCCTTCAGCATGGGATTTGGGGCTGGGTCATCACAGAAGGGAGAGCAGGAGGTGGGCCAGGAGGAAGACCCGGAGAGGAAAGGGCTCTTGGCATCCAAAACTTCTCTGGAGGAATCCAGTTAGTCAAGTGAGGGACTTTCTCCGTAAAACTGTTGGCTTTCAGGCAAAGTGGCCTGGGGAATTCTGGGAGTGGAAGTCTGTTAAGGTATTGAGATTGAATAGCTGACCAGCTGTGTAGCAATGAGGATGAGTCAGCAGTTTATTGCCCTTTGAAGACTGAGCTTGAGTCAGCAGTGGTATTGCCACTTTAAGAAGTTGTCTATATAAGAGAGGCCATGAGAGGACGTATCTCTCTCTCCTCGGTTCCACCTCCATTGTAGTTCTCCATGCATAGTAATGAAGATTGATTGCATGCCTGGAATGTGCCTGACACATAGATGTATGTATATAGCAGTTTTGTATATAAACCACTGTTAAAAACAAAGCCTCTGTGTGCTGTGTTGTGCTTCTGGGTTGTCCCACAATAGTAGTCACGCTGCAAACACTCTGACAAATTCCACCAGTCTTCAAGCCGGCTGGGGAATTCTGGGAGTTGAAGTCCACCAGCCTTAAAGTGCCTGCTTCCTTTTCAGTTCCCTGCAACTGACAGGCTCGGAGGTGGAAGCCAAGCAGGGGCTGCGGGAATGCATCGGGCACCTGCAGGCCGAGCAGAGGTCGCTGAAGCTGCCCGCCCACCCTCCACCTCTGGGCCTGGGCACCGTGGCCAGCAGGCTCAGCGTGGGCATTGCAGCCAAGGTAACGGAGGGCCGGAAGGCCCTGGAGGAGGCACTTCCCGGCTCGGCCACCCCGCCCCGGATGCCGAAGGGCCAGTTGCTGTGGGAGTTGTACAACACCCGGGTGAGTCTGCGAGGAAGGGGCAGAGGGTGGGGAAAGGGAGATTGACAGTGGCTGTGGGTTCCTAGCAAGCGAGAGCAAAATGTGGCAGTACCGAGTACTCCCGCCGGCCAGCCACAGGTGGCCCTTTTCCCGTCCTCCTCCATTCCAGGCAGATTTTGCTTCTCTCTCTCACCTGTTTTCATGGGGTGGAGGGGTGTTTCCTTCCCTGGGGTTCCTCTTTTATTTTCTCCCTCTGCAGAATCGGGGCTGGCCAATTGCTCTCTGCCCCTGTTCAGTTGGTCCTCAAGTTATGACCACAATTAAGCCCAGAATTTATGTGGCTGACTGAGAAATGTGCTAAGTGAGTTTTTTGCCCTGATTTTCTCACCAGCATTGTTAAGTGAATCAGTGCAGTTCTTAAGGGTCGTTAAGTGAACCCTTGACTCAGATGGTCGCAAAAGGGGATTGCCTGAACCCAGGGATGCTGCGGCCATCATAAGTGTGAGTCAGTTGTCCAACCCCTGAATGCCAACCCCCTGACCACAGGGAGGCTGCAGGGGCCCTAACAGGCCCCCTTTTCTCAGTGCTGCTCGTACTTCAAATGGTCACTAAATGCACTGCCGTAAGTCGAGGACCGACAGTTGCAGCATTCTGGGGTCTCCATTTGTGACCTTCCCAGCCAGATGCAGACAAGCAGCGTCAGTGGGGAAGCTGGACTCACTTAACGACCAAAGGATTTGCTTAACAGCTGCAGTGATTCACTTAACGACCCCGGTAAATAAATTAAATTGGACATGACTCACTTAACAACCATTTACTTAGCAATGGAAATTCTGCTTCCAATTGGGGTCAAAGAGGTGATCTGAATATATTGAACGGACCCAGGCGGCCCCTCTGCCCCCCCCCCGCCCGAGGAGCACCCAGTTGGTCTTCAGAGGAGGAGATGCCCTTGAACCAAAGGGGTCTGGCCACTGGGGTTGATGATCCTGAATTGCATTGTCTGGGGGGCCCTCCAGATTCTGGAACTGGGGAATGGAATAGAATAGAAAAAAGAAAATAGAATAGAATAGAGAATAGAGAATAGATAATTAAGAATAGAATATGGAATGGAATGGAATAGAACAGAACAGAAGCTGGAAGGGACCTTTGAGGTCTTCTACTCCAGGCCCCTGCTCAAGCAGGAGAACTCCCCTCTCCTGCACCCCCAAAATGCCTGGGGGACCGTCTCTGGACCCCCTTCCCTCCCTCCACCTGCCTCCTTCCTCCCCTCCCCAGGAGGCCCTGGCTGACCTGGGCACCAGTCTGCACCTCACTGCCAAGGCCAAGCAGGGGCTGGCACTGTGCACCCACACGCTCCCCGCCCGGGAGGCTGCCTGCCTGCTGCTGATCCAGACCCTCCAGCGGGAACACCGAGACCTCCTCCGGGGACAGCCGGACTCCCCCTCCACAGAAAGCAGCAGCAGCAGCAGCAGCGAGGAGGAAGACTCTGGGGTACAAACCTCCCTCACACTCCTTTCTCCCCATCCTGAGTCACCCTGGAGCCAGTCAGGCTCAAACTCTTGGTGGTGGGCAGAATTATGCTGCAATGCTCCATTCTGACCACTGCATCACCAATGGCTCTCCCAGGGAGGCACCTCTCTTAAAGGGGATGGACAGCGCCTTGAATTGGACCCGGAAGCAAATCGGCAGCCCTGCCACTCCCTAAAAGTGAGGGGACCCCGGTGCAAATCTGGACATGCCCAAACCCTGCAGGCTGCCACATTTGGAAGCAAATGAAGCTCCAGGGTACTTTCCAAGGACAGCCCCATGCCCCGTAGAGCTTGTTGCAGTCGTCAGTATGGAGATGACTGGGGGGGGGGGTTTGTGGGTCCAGGTGGAGCCCCCACAGCCCACCCCCAAACGCTTCCACCCTGAGCAAGGAGTTCAGCTGCTTTCTCCTCTGCCGACATTCAGGCCTGGGTGCCCAACGGAGCTCCCTACAGGCCGCTTCCAGCTGCACCCAACACCACGGAGGGAAGCCTGGACCAGGGGAAGCCGGAAGCCCTGGTGCTCTCAGTCCTGGAGACTTTGGCTCGGTAAGGTTCCCCTTGCAACGAGGCCGGTGGCAAACAAACTTTAAAAATAAATAAAATAAAATATTTAAAAAATAAATAATATAAAATATTAAAAAATAAACTATTAAAAATAAAATAAAATATAAAATAAATAGTAAAATAAAATGATTAAATTAAATGAAAAAAATAAAGTATACCATAAAATTCAAAATTAAGTTAAATTAAGAAATAAAATAAAAGCGAGAGCCAGCACGCAGTGGAAATCTGGGCTCGGCTGCCATGCGCTGGATCTGCTCCATTGGCATCATGCTCCAAGAAGAAAGAGGGGAAATTCCCTGTGGGGTGTCTGTGTGTGTGTGTGAAATGTTGTTGGGTTGTGGGAGAAGGGAGTGCCTCTTTGCTCCCCCCTCTCAAAGAAGGGGATGAGAAGAAGCGCCCCCCACATGCACACACCCCAGGAGAAAAGCAGGCTGGGCCTTTGGGGCAGAGCCCCTCCCTGCCCCCCAGAGAATGAGCTGGAAAGACCCCCCCCCTCCCCCCCATCCCAAACCCTGGGGGGGGGCGGGGGGGGGGGGGTTTTTTCCCCGCCAGCCCCCCCCCCCCCGCCCCCCAAATCTCCGGCAAGGCAGATCAAATTGCTTGGATTATTTTTTTCACTGTGGAGAAAAAAGGTCCCAGGGGTTGGAAGTGCAAAGCGCAACACGCTCAGCTCCGGCGCACCAAAGACGCCCGGCTGGGATCCAGGCGGTGTTGGGGTATAAAGTCCGTGTAAACCAGCGGCCCCCAACCTCAAGACCCCTTTAAGGCTTGTGGACTTCAACTCCCAGAATTCCCCAGCCAGCAAAGCTGATCAGTGGCTCCCAGCATAGCTGGCTGAGGGATTCTGGGAATTGAAGTCCCCACCCATTTTGGGGGACAGGTGGAAAGGAATGTGGCCCCCAGATGAGAGCAGGGCTCCCTCTTGCGACCTCCATCATCCCCTCCTGGCCGGTGATAGAAGCCTGGGGGCTGCTGATCCTGGGGAGGGGGAGGGCCGTCTCCCCCCCCCCCAGTGGGCTTCCTTGTCCTCACCTTGACCTCCTCTGCTCTTTGCAGGATCCGGGCGCTGAAGGAACGTCTGGAGGGCCTTTGGGATGACCTGGAAGAGAAGAGCCAGGACTGCAGGGCCCATGAGGCACAGGAGCTGCAGCTCATGCAAGACTTCTTCCAAGCCCATCGGTAGGGGAGGAGAGGGGCTAGCCCTTTCCAGTGCTGCCCCTCAGCCTCCGGGCACTCCCGATGAGGGGTGGGATGAAGACTAAACCACCATGGACAGCAGCAGTCTACCAGCCATGGCCCCTTTAAGAGGTGGGGACTTCAACTCCCAGCTTTGCTGGCTGTGGAATTCTGGGCGTTGGAGTCCACAGGTCTTAAAGGGGCCACGCTTGGGGCGCTACAGTTTGCATGGAGTGGCCGGGGGGGGGGGGGGGAAGAGAAACTGGGCTGTCCAGCCTCCTGCGGCCCCTTGCCCCCCCCCCCCAGATGTGTTGGGCTAAAACTCCCACCCCGTCCACCAGCACACCTGGCAAGACCTGCCCTGCTGCTGCTGCTGCCTCTTCCGGCCCCTCCCTGGGCAAGGGGTCCCCCAGGCTGCTCCGGGACCCCTCCTCCCCCCCCCCCCCATCTCTCCTCACAGCGCCCTGCTCCTCGCCTACCAGAAGGCCCGCCAGAAGCAGGAGAGCCAGGTGGGGCAGCTGGAGACGCAGGTGGGGCTGATGACCAGGCGCCAGGCCAAGCAGCGCCAGGCTCTCCTGCACACCCTCCAGCAACTGCAGCGGCCCCCCGGCCCCTGTGCCCAGTGAGAGCCCCCTGGAGCCCCCCGGGAATTTAGGAGTCCCCTCCTCTTTCTGGAGCAGAAAGTGAGGCTTTGATGGACAAGCACAAGCCCCCCTGCAAAGGACCCGGGGGGCTGGGGGCACAAGAGGCTGGGAGGGGCCTCCAGGACCACCGAGAAGTGGCATATAAGTCTGAGCGCTCTGGCTGTTTCCTTCCTTCCAATAAGAGATCATCCGAGTTGGGAGGGACCTTGTAGGTCATCTAGACCAACCCCCTGCCCAAGCAGATGTCTTTCCTCCCTCCCTCCCTTCCTTCCAGCGGTTAGAATACATTATTGCAGGCTAACTCTGCCCACTGCCAGCAGTTCAGTTCTGACTGGCTCAGCCTTCCTTCAGGCCTCCGGTTGTCTCAGAAGATGCTGCAGCGCACCATGAAGCAGGATATCAGTCTCCTGCCTGCCATGCAGCTGTGGGCTAGGCTGCCTCTTCTCCGCCGCCCCCCCCCCCGGCCTCCCCCATGGCAGCGCAGGGCCCTGCCTTCTTTCGCAGAGGGTCGCCATCCCTCCCAGGGCCAGAGGCTTCACGAAAGGGGAGGGAGGGGGGCAGCGGATTGTTCTCCTCGGCCCCTGGATCCCTCAGGATCGGTGGGAAGCGATCCTGTCACGGTTTTGGGGGGTCTTTGCAGGTTTGGGGTTTTCTCAGAAGTTCTCGGAAACAGGAGGGTTTTTCCTCTTCACCTGTTGGAGAATTAATTAATCTGTCCCACAATTAACCCTCATGTGCATCATCAGCCTGCAACCTGCCACACATATTCGAAGGAAAGGCGTCCGGATTTGGCGAGCATCCCAGGGCCATTGGCTGGGTTTGTTCTCTTTTAAGCAGCTCTTTTAGCTTGAATGTATTTTCACATTAAAAAATTAGTTCTGAAAGAGGGTTTATTTTTAATGATGGTGTTTATTATTAAGGGGGAGGGGGAAGAGGAGAAGGAAGAGAAAGAAAGAAAGAAAGAAAGAAAGAAAGAAAGAAAGAAAGAAAGA
>BLBF01000127.1:224571-239257 GCA_015471245.1 Laticauda colubrina
CAAAGAAGCTCTGCCTGCCCTGCTGCAGGGGGGGGGGGGGGAAAGGGAGGAGGGTTGGAAGAAAAAGGGGGGCAGAAAAACAGCTTCTCCCCCCCCCCCCACATACCCTTTGGAGGGGGGGCAGTGCAGAAGGGGGGGTGTCTGTGCTAATTCCCCCTCTCCTGGTATCCTCTCTGAGCACCATCCAGGCTGGGCTTCCCAAGCCAGCCAGCATCCTCTGCATCTTCTTTTGGAGAAAAAATCACCCCCTCCAGATGGAAATGGGGGGGCGGGGCACATAGGTGGGAAAGGGAGGGGTGCTTTGGGCCCCTCCCCTCCCCAAACCCGGTCAGAATTGGCCAAATTCCCAGACGCGGGCTTCCCCCCCCCCCCATCCCTTTGGTGAATCCTGCAGCCAAGCGGGACTTTTAACCTTCCCCCCAACCTGCGGATGAATCACCTGCAACTTGCAAAGTGTGTGTGTGTGTTTGTGTGAAATTAGGTGATGTGTTGCAAGTGTCTTAAAATAGAGGTGGCTCCAGTTCCCTTGGGGGGGGGCTCGCCCTGCAAATTATTGAGGCGCACTGGCCGGGGGGGGGGGAAGATGAGCTGTTTGGGACATGTTGGATTATAGAGTAACAGGGTCAGAAGGGATCTTGGTGGTCATCTAGTCCAACCCCCACCCAAGGAGGAGACCCTACACCATTTCTGACCAGTGGCAGCCAGGTCTCTTCTTGGAAGTTGGCTGACTCGTTTGGTCATTTGACCACTCAGGGAAGGTGGCAGGTGGGCAGCCCCCCCCCAAGGACCCATAAAACCTTACCCAGAAGTGCCTTTCACACACACACACACACACACACACACACACACACACACACACATTTTAGTGGACAAGGTTGAATGTTTTTCCCTCTGTGCCTGAAAGGGGGCTGCTTTGATTTGGGGTTTATTCAAAGCTTTTCTGGAGATGGATAGGTGGACAGTTGTGCCCAGAATTTCTGATGCTAAGCGAGACAGTTTAGTGTTTAGTGAGTTTTTGAGCCCCATTTTATGGCCCTCTTGGCCATGGTTGTTAAGTGAGTCCCTTGTTAACAATTAGCCTTACGGTTGTTAAACAAATATGGCTCCCCCACATGGACATTTCTTATCAAGGGGATTGCATCACCCCCCCAGGACACAGTGACCGTCGTAAATACAAATCAGTGGTCAAGTGTCTGAATTTTGATCCTGTGGCCTTGGAGAGGCTGTGACGGTCATAAGTGTGAAAAACAGTCATGTTCCTTTTTTCAGTGCCATGGTAACTTCGAATGGTCACTAAATGAACTGTTGTAAGTCAAAAACTCCCTGCATACATGCGACATGTACCTGAGGATATTGGCTCCATTCAATCAAGGGTCTCCAGCCTCTGCCCCTTTAAGACTTTGCTGGCTGAGGAATTCTGGGAGTTGAAGTCCCCAGGCCTTAAAGGGGCCGAGGTTGGAGACCCTGCATTGTATCAAGGACATACCTGTCACTCAGAGGGAGACGGACAGGTCAGAAACAGGAAATATAAACCCCTGAAATATGTTTCGACTTGGTCCCTGCAAGGGAGGGCGATGCATTGTGGCGCCCGGAGATGGTGCCCCCCCCCCGAGACCCTGGGAGCCAATCTGGCCCTCTTGGGGAGCAGGAGGGGGGCAGCCCTGGGACCCCCGTTTGCCAGGGGCCTCCCTGAGGATCTGAAGGACCTTCTGGGCATTTATGGGCTGCGTTGGCACTTGGATGCCAGCATAGGAGGCCTTGCTTGCAGGGCGTCCATGGATGGTTCTTTCTCTGTTTTGGGGAGGGGGGGGGTTGGATAGTGCAGGGATGCTTTGGAGAGGAAGAAGCCCCCCCATCTGCTGAGCTCAGGAGCGGGTGTGGGGGGCATTAACTTTTTCACTCCACTGAAAAGAGGGCTCTTATTGCCAGGAACATCAGCACCCAGAGAATGAATGGGTGGATGAATGCCCTGCCCTTGGCACTGTTCCCCCCCTCCCATGATTGGCATGGCCCCCCTTTTCCCTGCCCCAAATCAGGTGGCTGTTGGCCAAGAGACACTTGGAAGAGTCCCCAATTACCCAGGAGGGGCACCCCTGTGGCTGGCAGACAGGCACCATCCACGCCCAGCTCTCCAAGGGCTCTGAAAATGCCATTTGCCCCACTGGCCCCAAAGTTGGTTCTCTCCTCCCTCTGCTTAATTTAGCCCTAATTAACACCTCTCTCTCCCCCTTTCTCTTTCCTTCTCTCTTTCTCCCTTTCTCTCCCTCTCTTTCCTTCTCTCTCTCTTTCTCCCACTCCTCTTTTTCCCTTTCTCTCCCTCCTTCTCTCTCCCTCTCTCTTTCCCTTTCTCCCTCTCTTTCCTTCTCTTTCTCCCCCTTCTCTCTTTCCCCTTGCTTTCAGTTTTACGACTTTCACCCATGCTGAACCAGCAGAGCCGGTCACGGCCTTCCTTCGCCCGCATGCGCTGAAAGGGCGCCAGCCTTTCCTGTTCCCCCTCCCTTCCCTGGGCGGCTCATTCCAAGCAGAGCGGCCCTTGCCCTCCTCCTCCTCCTCCTCCTCCTCCATGCCCCCAGCCCACCCGCCACCCCCAGTAAACCCCTGGCGGCGGGGGGGGGGGGGGGGGAGGGCGGGGAGGCCGGCTGCCTTTTCCAGCCCAAGCAAGGCAGCTTAGCCGCTTTTCTCCTGCCCAGCTGGAGCCGGCCTGGCGCTGGGATTCTGGGCTGGGCTGGTTTGCCTGTTTAGAGCCCATCAGCCTGCAAGTTGGGCGTCTAATTGGCTGCACTAATGAGCTCATTAGCCCCATGCGGAGGGAGGAGGAGGGGCGCCCTGGGGCTCCCCCCCATCAGCTCAATTGCCCCCAACGGAGCCCCTCCGCCCCTTCACGGTGAGAGGAGCCTCTTGGGGGGGAGGGAAGGGGAGAGACCCCCTCCTAAATGATGGCCAGCCCCCCCTTCCACCCACTTCCCCATGGAAGTCTCATGACCACAACTGAGCCCAAAACCTGTGTTGCTAAGTGAGATGGTCATTAAGTGAGTTTTGCCCCATTTTACAACCGTTTTGGCCACTGTTGTTAAGGGAATCCAGCTTCTCCCCTGACTTTGTTGGAAGGGCATCAAAGGGGAGCATGGGAGCTGGGGAGAGTTGAGACCGTCATAAACACGAGTCCCTGGCCCACCCTCCTCATTGGGATTGCCTGAGCATAGGGAGGCTGCAGTGGTCATAAGTGTGAAAAGCGGTCAAAAGTCAGAGGTGAGGTAACCTTGAACAGGTGAAACGAAGCGCTCCAACTCCCTTTCGGACCCTTGATTTGGTTCCCCAGAGGATTGTGCCCCCCATCTTTCTGCTGGTGGGGAGGGGGCTGTTGCCCAGACCATAATAGCTGGCTGGCTCTGTCCCCTTGAACCCGGGCTGCAGGCCTCCTCCTCTTCGAAAGGGGGGGAGGGGAAGGGGCTGGCTCTTCCCTGGGGAATCCCTCCTGGGGGAGGGGGCCCAGAGCTTGGAATCACGGGGGGGGGGGGGCCCTTGGGGGGGAAGCTGGCTCTTCCTCCCCCCCCTTGCAGCTGGACCCCACAGCTCCTCCTGGGGGGCTTTCCAAACCTGCAGGGGTGAGTGTCTGTGTGAGGGGGTGAGAACCATGTGCAGCTGCCTGGTGAGCATCCTGGCACTCCGAAGTCCCTGGGGCTCTGCCTGCTCGGGCCCTGCCAGGCCTTCCCTGGAGGGAGGGGCAGAGGAGGAGCCTGGGGTCTGAGGGGGAGGGGCCTTGATGGTGGGGGGCGGGGTTTTGGGGCTGGAGGGGCCCCCCTGAGGCAAAGCCCCTCCCCCCACGTCCCCTCCCCATTGGGGCTTTCATCTGGGGAGCCCCTTAGCTGGCTCTTCTGTGCCATCCCCATCTCTCAGGACCCCCCTTCCCCCCCTGAAGTGAGCATGTGGGTCATTAAGCAGAGCAGCTGGGGTGCCTCTGGGGGGTTAGGTCCTGGGAGACCCCCCCCTTCCGTGCTCAACCTAGTACAGCCCTTTAATGCCCTCGGGGGTCCTCGAAACAGTTGAGTGGGGGGGGGCAGGGCAGAAAAGACAGTTTCTAAGTGGGGGGTCGACCGGGGGGGGGCAGTTTCCAGCCTGGTCTTGGCTGGGGGGGTTGGGTCCAGAGTTCAGGTCCTGCCCTCCTAGCCCCCCCCATCCCTGCCACTGTGCACTGCCCTTCTTTCTTGGGCAGCTAGTCCTTGAGTCACAACCATTCATTTAGTGACCGTTCAGATTTACAGCACTGGCTTATGACCGTTCTTCACGCTTATGACCATTGTGGCCTCCCCTGGTCACATGATCTAAGTTCAGATGCTTGGCCACTGACTCACACTTACGACAGTCACGAGATCCCCTTTAGCGACCTTCTGAAGAGCACAGTCAGTGGGGAAGAAGCCAGGTGATCACAAAAAGGTCGTTAAATGGGGTGAAACTCACTTAAGGACTGTCTCGCTTAGCAAGATAAATGTTGGGCTCCCCTGTGGTTGTTAAGTGAAGCACTGCCTGCATTTGGCCCAGCAGGGACAAGGCTTGGAAGTTGGGATTAGACCTACTTAGTCTTTGGATGGGATGCCACCAGGTGATCCCAGGGTGGTTGGGAAGAACGAAAGGCAGAGCGGGGGGGGGGGCTCTTGGAGCCCCTCTGCCACAGAGGGTCCCTTGAGGAGAGAGAGGGAGGGGCCAAAGACCAACTTTGCATGGGGGGGTCTTGATGAGGGGCAGCCGAAGGGAATGTGGGGGGAAGAACCCCAATGGAGTTTGTGCCGAGGGCGCGGAAGGAGGCCGCTCCCGGGGTGCCCCTCCCTCGAGAAAGGAAGGGGGGGTCTGCCTGTGGTCACCATCAACTTCCTGCCCTCCCCCTGCAGCCCCACCGCCTGGCCCTCCCACAAGCTTTGCAAGGGGGCCCCCCAGAGTTCTGGAGCAGAGTCTGCCCTCCTCGCCTGGGAGACACCCCCCACCCAGGGCTGGAGGAGGCCCTTCCCCTCTGGGGCTCCCCCTCCCCACAGCCCTTCCCCCACTGCTCCTGCCTGGGCCAAGGGAGGAAATGGCTGGAATTCCTCCTGGCTCCCTTGGGCCTGGGGGGGGGCTGTCTTTGGAGCAGGGAGGTCACGGGGTTGGGAGGGGCTGCAGATTCTCTCTCTCTCTCTCTCTCACACACACACACACACACACACACACACACACACACACATCGCCTCCTGATTGCAAGCAGGCTGGCTGGATCTTGGCTCTTTGGTCCCACACCCTGCCCCCTAAGTGGAGGGGTCAGCCAGCCGGCCCCCTTTGCACACCTGGGAGCCTGGCAGACGAGGCAGGGGGCTAGCCAAGGCTCCCTCCATAGGGAGGAATGGGCTGCCTCTCTTTCCTGCCCAGTGATGGGCATTGTAGTCTCTTAACTGACCGTCAAGCATCACCAGCCATGGCATTGGGGGAGTGGAGACCCCTCGAGACCCCTCTCAGCATTGACTTACCGAAGGTCCATCGAGCTGGATGCTCTCTAGGTATCCCCTGTCCAAATCCTGCTTGGCTGGTTCAAGGATCCGGTCTGCTTCAAGCAGCCCCCGTCTAAGTCAGCCCCCTTGGGGGTCAAAGCCTCCCCCCCAGTGGAAGGTTGGGGGGGGGCTTGCAGCAAAGGCCCCTTTTGATGGCTTTGGGGGGATGCAGGACTGAGCCCAAACCTTCGGGTCAGGTGATGGGTGGCCTTTATAGCCCCCCACTGTCTCAGCCGGGGGGGGGGGGGCTTGACCCACCTGGGCAGCTTTAAGGCTGGGGGACTAGCCTTAAAGCTAGTCCTTAAACCAACCTCGACTCGCTTGGCTGGGGGATTCTGGGAGTTGAAGTCCTCTAGGCCTAAGGTTGTCCAGGTGGGACATCCCTGGTCTAAGCAGCTCCCCAGAGGAAAGGGGGGTTAGGGAGGGGGGAGCGACTGTGGTCCTTCCTGGCCTTGAAACTCCAGGCTCCATGGTGCACTGCTGGAAGGAGAGGCTGAGCTGAGTGTTTGGAATCCAGCATTTCTCCTGGGAAAGGAGCAGGGCCTCCCTCCCTCCCTCAGCATTCTTTCTTTCCTCTCTTCCTCCTTCTCCACCATCCTTTTCCTTCCTTCCTTCCTTCCTTCCTTCCTTCCTTCCTTCCTTCCTTCCTTCCTTCCCCACTCTTCCTCTCTTCCTTATTTCTTCTCCACTCTCCCTCCCTCCCTTCTTCCCATCCTCCCGGGATGGAGCCGCAAGCGCTTGGGGGGGGAGCCCTCCTTGCGAAGGGGGGGCTGAGGCCGCTTCTCTCCTCTCCCTCTGCAGGTCCAACCGGGACTGCCAGATCGACCAGCATCACCGCAACCAATGCCAATATTGCCGGTTGAAGAAGTGTTTCCGCGTTGGCATGAGGAAGGAAGGTGAGGCCGGCCAGCGGGGGGGGGGGGACCCTGGGGGGGGGACACTGGCTACTCCCAAGGGAGCTGAAGCCAGAGAGAGGATAAGGGGGCATTGGGGTCAAAGGCCACCTGGGGCCAGGCAGAACCATGCTGGATGCTGGAGACCCCGCTCCACCCCCCCCACTCCCAGTTGGAATAACTCCCCACCCAGGAGGGACTCTGGTGAAGCACTTCCAGTCCCCGCCAGCAGAGGGCGGCCTTTTTTCTCTGTAAAGTGGGGAGGGGCTCTCAGGCCCTGTTGGACTTCCAGACACTTCATGCCCCCCCCCCCGTTCTCCCGGGGGGGGAGGGGGGGGGGGGGGAGGTGCATCCTTAGCTCCATGCCCAGCTGAACCCCCTGCCCCCCTGCAACCTCCACCCCCAACAGCACCGGAGCGCCAGAGGAGCCTGCGCCAACCGGGCAGCCCAACCTTCTCCCGCCTTTGCTCCTCGGACAAGCCGGGACAGGCCTCTCCCCCCCCCCCCCCCCCGCCCTCCGGGGATGGAAGCCGACCCGCCGGGGAGGTTCCCAGCCAGCCTCGTGCCCGGACACATGCCCCCCCTCGCCTGGCCAGCAGGAGCCCAGAAGCTGCCTAGAAGACGGTGCCCCCCCACCGCACCCAGATTGCACTGCAATCCATCCCCGGCCCCCAGGTCTCTGGGGGGCGGCTGCCCCCCATCTGAAATTCGGCAGGATGGTGATGGCAGAGGGGGGGTGTCTACAGGCTGCCCCCTCCTCCCTTCCCGCCACTTCTGGGCAGGGACCCCTTGTTGGGGGCCTGGATGCGGGTCTGGATTAACTATCGGGCAGTTGCAGCTCAGGGTGGGGAGCCGGTGGGACAGTGTGGCCCCCAAAAGGCTTTGGGGCCCTGATCTGAGCCCAGCATGGAGCCGGAAGTGCCATGAAGGGGATGGAGTCCCATCGGTGTCCTCTGGCTGCGGCCTGTAAGTTTGCCCACAGTCCTCCCACCTGGGGGGGGGGGGGGGCACCAGGTTGCAGAAGAGAATTCCAAAGCCGAGAGGGGGAACTTCTCCTCCTCCTCTTCCTCCTCGCAGAGCCTCCTCACTTAGGAGTAGTGTACCTTTGAGGACCAGTTGCTGAGCAGAGGCCAAGGGACGAAAGTGCCCGGGGAAGGAGCGGTTGAGCAGGCCTGCTGGGGGGGCACGGCACCTGCGGGGCTGGGGCGGGGAGGGGGCTCACATGACCCAGCCAGGGCAGAGGTCACAGCTGAAAAAGGAGGGCAGAGGTGGGGAGAGGCGCAGGTGGCCTGGGGCCCTGGCACCTTTCCTGGGCAAGCCTCAACAGGCTCTCCCACCGATGCCAAAGAGGGGGCAAAGGGCGCCTTCCCAGCCTTGCCGGAAGCCGGGAAGGTCCCAGTGCTGCCTCACCCGTTGACCTGCCCTCTTCCTCCCTGCCTCCCTCCGCCAGCCGTCCAGAGGGGCCGGATCCCGCCCAGCCACGCCAGCACCAGCCCCAACGCCGTGCAGAGCGGGGACTACTACAATGGGCAGCCGGTCTCGGAGCTGATCTCGCAGCTGCTGCGGGCCGAGCCCTATCCCAGCGCCCGCTTCAGCTCCCAGTACGCCCAGCAGGGGGGCAGTGTGATGGGCATCGACAACATCTGTGAGCTGGCCGCCCGGCTGCTCTTCAGCACGGTGGAGTGGGCGCGCAACATCCCCTTCTTCCCGGAGCTGCCCGTCTCGGACCAGGTGGCGCTGCTGCGGCTCAGCTGGAGCGAGCTCTTCGTGCTCAACGCCGCCCAGTCGGCCCTGCCCCTCCACATGGCGCCCCTGCTGGCTGCTGCTGGCTTCCACGCCGCCCCCATGTCCGCCGACCGGGTGGTCTCCTTCATGGACCAGATCCGCGTCTTCCAGGACCAGGTGGAGAAGCTCAGCCGGCTGCAGGTGGACTCGGCCGAGTTCAGCTGCCTCAAGGCCATCGCCCTCTTCACGCCAGGTCAGCTCCTCCCCACGGGCATCGGGCATTGGGCAGGCTCTCTGCGCGGTGGGTGGGGGAGAGAGAGAGAGAGAGGCACCCTCCCTCCTGGGCCAGACTCTGCACTCCCCCAGCACAGCTAGTCCTCGACTTACAACCGCCGTTGAGCGCGAAATTTCCATGGCTAAGTGAGACAGTTGTTAAGCTGGAGTTTTGCCTCACATTACAACCTTCCAGCTCCTCCCCCCCCATCAACTTCACAAAAGGGGATCGCAGAACCCTAGGATCCTGCGACCGTCGTAACAATGAGTCAGGTGCCAGGGGCCTGGATTTTGATCACGGGAAGCTGCAGCGGTCATAAAGTGTGAACAGCAGTCATTGGTCGCTTTCTTCAGAGCCAGTGAACAGTCACTAAATGAAGCCTGTTGTAAGTCGAGGACAACCTGAGAGCCAGTTGGGCTTGGGCTGGCCCTCCGCCAGAGGAGGAGAGGAGGGGCCGGGCCTGGCACCGGAGGGCAGAGGCTGGGCGGGGCCCGCCTTGGCACCTGGCGAGGGAAGGCAGGCAGGCAGGCTCTCCTCCAGGAGGAGGGGAGGTGTTCCTCAACGTGCGACCACAATGACTGGCCATAAAGCAGGTCACTTCATGAGTCAGCAGGCGCCTGGGTGATTGAAGGCCTGGAGACAAAAACAGATGAAAGGCGGTTTCAGGAATTGGGTCTGGCCAGCCCAGAAAAGGAGAACTGGGGGGGGGGGCAGATGGCAGCATTTGAGGGGCTGCCCCAGAGAGGAGGGGGAGGGGGGGGTCAAAGCACCAGAGGGCAAGACGGGATGGAAGCCACCTGCAATGGAGGAGGAACTTCCTCACAGGGAGGACAATTCACCCGTGGAACTGCTGGCCACCAGAAGCTGTGGGTGCTCCATCACTGTGGGGGTTTCAAAAGGGACTGGAGAGCCACCTGTCTGAAATTATACAGGGTCTCCTGCTTGAGCAGGGGCTGGACTAGAAGTCCTCTGAGGTCCCTTCCAGCCCTATTCTGATTGGTTGGAGAGGCCACAACCAAGCTTGGCCGGTTCTGAAAAGGAGAAGCCTCAACCTGCAGCCTCATTTTTCACTTTGCACTTTGCTTTAGCTCAGCCCCCCCCCCCCCCCCAAAACCTGGCCACTGTAAGACTTGTGGACTTCAACTCCCAGAGTTCTATGCTGGCTGGGGAATTCTGGGAGTTGAAGTCCAGAAGTCTTACAGTGGCCAAGTTTGGAGAGCTCTGCTTTAGCTGAAAGCAAAAAGAAAGGAGGGTCACTCTGGGCTGGGGGGGGGGGGGCTTCTTTGGGGCTTCCCCCCCCCCCCCCCCATGGGAGCCTTGGACTGGGGGTGGGGGAGGAAGGGAATGGGTGTGCAACAGCGACACCCTGTGGCCAAAGGGAGGAGGTGCACCAAGGGTTTCTGCCAAGGCCCTTCTGAGAAGGGGGCAAAGGTTTGGGGGCTTCTCAAAGGCCTTTTCCAGCGCCCCCCCCCCCCAACTGCTCTTCAGGCAAAGGCGGGGCAGCCCGGGGAGGATTCCCGGGGGGTTCCTGGCTTTGTCTTGGCATCTTCTTGGGCCCTCCTGCCAACTGCAGTTCTCTCATCCCACTGCAGCATAGAGGATGAAAGGCAGTCCGGGGGGGGGGGGGGGCTCGCTCTGCCTGCTGCTCCTTTGGTCCCCCCTTCCCATCTGCTCTTTTCCTGCTGCATCGGAGGCTTTGGGGGGCCCTTCCCTGGCAAAGACCGGCCATCAACAGCGACCGGCTCTCCCCCAGCCCATCTGCTGGGCACCCTCATGGGCAGCTGGCACTTTGGGACTGGCACTGGCAACCGCCCACACACACACACACCCGCTTTGCTCTTCCATCCCAGGAAGGCAGCCATGGTGGGCAAGGCCTTGGTGCCCCTGGGCTGCCAACGCAACTCACAAGCCCCGATGGCTGAGCAGCCTGGGTTGCCGTTTTTCTCTGGCAGGAAACTTGAGTGTGTCGTTCTCAGCAATGCCAGCAGCATGGAAGGCAGGCCTGACCCGGACCAGCTCTCTGGAACGACCGGGAGGCAAGCGGGCGCTGGATTCCGAGATGCCATCAAGGCCAATCTCTCCGTTGGGCATTCAAGCCAGAAAGGAGGCTATTGATAGCTCAGGGTGCAACTGTGGGGCCCCTGCTGCTCTCCGAGCCCGGTGGTTTTCTTGCAGACCTTTCATGACCCAGCTAGGTAACGGCATCGGTGCTCGGAGGAAGTGGGGCCACATAAAGAAAACACCACTCCTTACCAGCACTGATGACGTTCCCTAGTTGGTTCATGAAAGGCCTGCAGAAAAACCACCAGTGTGTCAGAAACACCAGGGACCCCCGACTATTCCACCTTCTGCCAAAGCACCAGGAGGACCAGAATGAGAGCCAGTGGCCCACTGCAGAGGGAGCGGTTGGGGCAAGGGGCAGGTGGGGACCTCTGCAGCTGGCCGCTGACTCCTTCCTCTTTCCTGCAGATGCCTGCGGCCTCTCAGACCCGGCGCATGTGGAGAGCCTCCAGGAGAAGGCGCAGGTGGCGCTGACGGAGTACGTCCGCTCGCAGTACCCCTCCCAACCACAGCGCTTTGGCCGGCTGCTCCTGCGGCTCCCTGCATTGCGAGCCGTCCCGGCCTCGCTCATCTCGCAGCTCTTCTTCATGCGCCTGGTGGGCAAGACGCCCATCGAGACCCTCATCCGGGACATGCTGCTCTCCGGCAGCTCCTTCAACTGGCCCTACGGGACGGGGCAGTGAGCCTGGGCAGTGGACAGGTGGACGGACGCTGTGCCTGCGGGCTGCCCGGAGGTCCCTTGGCTGCCATCCCCCCCCCCCCCGGCCCTGACCGAGACTTTGGAGGAGGGGCGCTTGGGCTTCCCTGGGAGCCCTTGGTGAGGGGCCAGGCTGCAGAGACCCCCCTCTGTGGCTGAGAACGAAGCCTGCCCACCCCCAATGCCAAGAGAGGTTGGACCCCTTGGCTTCGTCTGTTTCTCCCAGATTGCACCAGGCCAGCTGTCTCTGTGCCATACGCAGCCAGGGGAGGAGGAAGGCCTGGGGGGTAAAGGGGGGCTCTGGACCCCTCCCCCTCCTGGCTGGTTCTTCCCAGCATTCACATCAGCACCTTGAAAGGGGCTCAGGGAGGGCTCCCTGGCTGTCTGGGCAGCCCTGGCAGGAGGGTCCGCCATGTTACTGCCCCCCACTGGTTTCTGCCCTGGGGGCGGGGGGACGCGGGTCCCTTGCCCAAACAGGTGGGCGAGTGGAGAGCGCTTGAAAAGGCCCCTGGGTGGGGGGAGGGAGGGGGGCAGCTGCAAAGGCCCTCTTAAAGGAGGGGCCCCCTCCTGCCAGGCTTCTGACTGGCAAGCTGGTCTCTGACCCCCCCCCACACACACACACTTGCATGCTTTCCTCATGCAGTTTCTGCCCCCAGGACCCCCGTGCCCCCCCACCACAGATTGCCCTCCCATCCCTGGAGAGGAAGCAGCAAAGAGAAGGGGCATCATCTGTTCCCTGGGCAAATCGGGCCTGGGGCAGCCAGGGGCATCGGCAGAATCGTGGCCCCTGCAGTGCTGGGTCGGGCCCCCCGTCAGCCAGGGCCACACGGAGAGACGGCGCTGGGAAGCAGGTTGCAGCGAGAGGCGGGGAGCGTCCTGGCCTTCCCCAGTGATGCCCCTCCCTCCCTCTCCCGGGGCCCACGGGGCCTGGTGGGCAGGTTTGCTGCCCCGATGGGCAAATCCCCCCCGAAGAAAACCCGGGTGGGAAGCGGGTCCTGCGGATGAGAGGCTCGCTGCTCTTCTTCCTCGCCTGTCCCCTGCCCGCATTTTAACTTCTGCCCCCCCTCCCCCAAAAGCCAGGCTGTGCCAGCTTCCACGTTTGTGAAGATGCTATGCAAAACGTTGGCCTGCATGCGCCTGCCATCCACACGTGGCCTCCCTCTCCTCCCCCGCCCTGGTGTCCCCGTGACCACCGGATGTCAGGTCGGCTAACATCTGTTTGATCACTTGGTGGCCTTTTTTCTCCTCCCCCCTGCTCTCCCTTCCCCGTGTGTCTGTCTGTGTGTGTGTGTGTGTGTGTATCCGACAGTCTCTTCAAAGAGCGTGTGATGGAGATTCGCCATGAAACCCGTTTTGCTGACAGAAGAAACTGAGGCCACATGGCCGGCTTTTCTCGTCGCCGAGAGTGGTAGGATTCGATCTCAGGTCTCGGAAGTCTAAAGTACCGATTGTAATCTATGCAAACTTTTCCTCTCTCTCTCTCTCTCTCTCTCTCTCTCTCTCTCCAAATTCCAGATCAAGGAAGCGCCACTTCTGTGCTTGGAATAAAAATATTTGGGTATTGGATGTGATTTATTTTAGCCTGGTGGGGGGGTCTCTCCAGTAGAAAGAAGGGGGGTGGGCCCTACCAGAAGGGGACGGGCTATAAGGGCCACCTTCAAAGGGCAGTTGCCTCCCCCAGCCATCTGTGCTGGACTCCAGTGCCCATCAGTTCCACGGGAGATGGTTTTTGTGCTCCCCCTTTTAGGGTCCTTGATGACGGGGGGGGGGGGGACGTCCTTGTCCCTCCCCAGCTGCATCATCAGCTGGGGGGGGGAGCTTTTGTGCTCCAATTGGAAGGATGCCAGTCTGGTATCCCTGTATTGGGGGGGCACCTTCCCATCTTCCATTACCATCCCCAAGTCTGACCTTGGCACTTGCTGCAGCTGCTCGGGGCCACGATTGTTCTGCAGTTTTTGTCCGGGGGGGGCACTGAGGGCCCCTGCCTGCCACCCGTGGGGCCCATCGTCAGACCTGCCCTGCAGACCCAGCCAGAATGAACTCCAGGCCCCTTTTGGGGCTCCCTTGGGGCTCCTGAGCCGTATTGGCTCTTCAGGCAGGGCCTGGCCTGGCCGGAAGGCTTACAGTCCAAGCCTTGAAAGGCTGCCAGGCTCCCTCGTCATCTTGTGCCCAGGGAAACCGAGGCGGTTCCTTTCTCGCCCCGGTCAGTGGCCCAACCCCACCAGCAGCAGAGGGAGTTGGGCCAGAGGTTGGCACCCAGGCCTTAAAAACGCCGGAGGTTTTTAAAACGCTGGAGGCGGCAAAGGCCTTCGCCTGCAATGCTTCTGGGTCCTCCTGCTTGAGTGGAGGGGTTTGACTAGAAGACCTCCAAGGGTCCCTTTCAATTCTGCTACCCTGTCATTCCTTGCTCTATTCTGCCAGCTTTGGCAGCTTGGCCCCATGTTCCTGGGTGCCAAGGCAGCCCCTCGGGAGCTAAGGGCCTGGAGCAGCTTTCAGGCAGGCGCAGGGGCTGTGATGGGGCAGCCCGGAGGGAGGTAGCGATGCCCGGCATCCTCAAGGGTCCCTGGCAGAGAATGCAGAGATTCTGGGGGCCCGTTTCGCACGTTGCCAACAAACAGACAATCCAAAGGGAAATTTCCACACGTTTATTAAAGGAATAGCTTCACTATACGTCTTTAAAAAAAAGGGGGGGGTCTGTCCCCTCCCCATTTTCACTATATATCTGTATCCCCCAATGGACTGGGACTCCTGTTGGGCTGGGACTTCTGGGGAGGGTCTCAAGAGCGGCTGCCGCAGCTCCTGCTTGGCTCCAAAAGCAGAAATCCCCTGGGGGGCATGTTTTTGCTTGGGACCCCCTCCCTCCCCAGGAGAGCTCTCTGGACCGCCAGCTGGCTTTTGGAGGCAACAGGAAGCAGAGATGGCATCCAGGGTGGCAGTGCCAAGCTGGAGCAAATTTCCAACTGCAGAGCCTCTTGGGCAGCAATGTTTGCCAAGCAGACACCGGTTGGCACAAGGGAGGAAGAGGAGGGGGAGGGAGAAGGAGGGAAGAGGGGAAGGACAGGTGAGTGCTGTGGGTGTGGCTCTTCCCCCCCCCCTCCAGGTGACCACCTGCTTCCTTTTTCAGATGCCACTTTTGGTGAGCAATTCCCCTCCCCCCCAATCCAGCAGGCAGGATTTGACCCCGAGACCTTCAGGGCAAAAGCTTTCCTTGCCTTTAAGGTGGCAGAAGGGGCTCTTTCCATTCTGGGCCTTGTGGGCCTCTCCCCTCCCTCACTGCACATTCTTCTTTTGGGGGGGTGTCTCCCCATCATGATTTGCCCCATGGCAGTGCAGGTTTCCCTGCCACTGAGTGCCCAAACCCCCCCCACACACACACACACTCCGGAGACCCCAAAAGGAGAGGCATTTGGGCCGGTGCCCACCGTCCTCTCTGCCTCCGAGCATTTTGGCACAAAACAGGAGAAAAAAGCGCAAGCGTAAAAATAAGGAAATGTACAAGGTGAGGCACACAGGACTGTCATCT
>BLBF01000127.1:239657-249895 GCA_015471245.1 Laticauda colubrina
CCCCTTTAAGACGTGTGGACTTCAACTCCCAGAATTCCTCAGTCAGCTTTGCTGGGAGCCATTGATCAGCTTAGCTGGCTGAGGAATTCTGGGAGTTGAAGTCCACACGTCTTAAAGGGGCCACGGTTGGAGACCCCTGCTCCAAGGTGCCTCCTTTGCAGATGTGAGGATGGGTGGGGTCTCTTGTTCCCTCCAAAGGTCCTTCTGCTCCCTCCCTCTGGGTCCCATTTCTGGAGGGGGGTTGGGGGAAGGAAAGAGGCCCGGGGGTCCCGGGGGAGAGAGGCTGATAAGGGGTCGGAGCTGTGCCTCTTCCCTCTCCCACTGCCTTTCTACTGAAATTAGCCTCCCCCACACACACACATAATGTCCCCCCTTCAGAGCCCTGCTTCCAACCTCGGCATTTCTCACAGGGCTGGACCTCCCATCGTCCCCGACCCATGAACGGTGGCTGGGCTGATGGGACCTGGTGGGGGGCAGCTGGGCAAGGGGACTCACCCGCTTCAGCTCCTTCAGGCGGTTGTACTCCTCTGCCACGCCCTGCCAGAGAAACACTGGAGTTGGGAGAGGAACAGACCTGGGTCCCCAGAATGGAGCCTCCACATTCAGGAGCAGTACACCTCAGGGCAAGGAAAGAGTCTCCTCGGGCAGCTGTGGGCCAGGAGCTGTGGGGCTGTTGAATTGGACTGCAGCACCCACTGGGGGAGAGGGTCTGCTGGGGGGGGCAGGCCCCAGACACGGCCCTCAAAGGCCCCTCACTCAGCTTGCAGCTGCCATGCCACAGAAGAGCCTTTCCCGCCATGCCTGGCAAAAGGCGGGCACACCTGGCAGCTCAATTCTGCAGGCAATGGGGCCGACCAAACCTGGCACTCAGGTTGGGTTGCCTGGGGTCCCAGAGGATGTCTTGGGCAGGGGCCCCTCCCTTTTCCCACCGCAGGGCCGGCCCTGCTCCCCGGGGGGGGCCCTTTGGCTGGCTGCCCACCTGGTACTGGAGCGTGTCCTCCGGCAACTGGTCCAGCTGCCTGCTGAGCTGGTTGATCTGGTCGTTGATGGCATCCATCTCGCCACAGAGCCGCTTGTAGCGCTTGAGGTCAGTGTCAAAATCTTGCTTGTATCTCTGGCGGGCATCGTCGGACGTGATGGGCGGGTAATGGCTGCGGGCAGGTGGCGGGAGGAGCTCAGCCACAGCTGGGGGGCACTGGGGCACCCCGAGACACACGCCCACCCCGAGTCTACAGCTGGCAAGGAGGGGGGTCAGTAGAGGGGAGGGGAGGCAGGGGCCCCTCTTGACACCCTTTGCGTGTTGAGGGGTCTGGGGGAAGGCCAGGACAGAGGGGGGGCTCCCTGCATGAGAAAGTCTGCCAGCTCTGAGTGGGAGGTGCCCCAGCATGACCCTGTTCCCCCAATGGGGTTCCCTCCACGGGGCGATTTAACAGGCACCCCAACATTTAGATCGCCCACAAACTGTGAGCTGTCCGATTCCCTGCCCTCTTTTGGTGCCAACCGGGCATCCTCCATCAGCCTGGGCTGCCCTCTGGGGCCCTGCTCCCTAAGGCCCTTCCCGGGGTCTCTGCTCAGCTGGGTGGGACTTGGGGAGGGGCCCCCCTCCTCTCCCTTAAGGAGACCCTTTCCTTCACTCGGGGGGCTGGAAGTGGCTCGGTGAGCCCCAAAGGCTGGGCTGGCTGGGGGCAGCTGCTCAGGCCGGAGACCCACACGGGGTGGGGGCAGGGGTCTCTCAGCCCCCCTAATTTCTCACCCCTGGACGTCTGATGGGAAGGTTTGTGCTTCCCTTGACGACTAAAAAGGGAAAACCCATCATGGTGATAAGGGCTGTTGTGGCATCTTTGCCAGAGAAACGGCTCCCTCCTGTCCTGTCCCTGTCCTGTTGTTCTGTCCTGTTTCATTCCGGCCCCGGCCCCCCTTGGAGGGAGAGCCCGGGGGGCACCAGGCGCCCAGCTGATTCCTCTGAATGTTTCATGATGTAGGGAGTCCTCGACTTACAACCACAACAGAACCCACAATTTCTGTCACCATGAGACGTGAGTTTTGCCCCATTTTTCAACTTTCGTTGCCACCGTTCTTAAGTGAAGCACTGCCATTGTGGAGTTAGTGACACAGTCGTTAAGCGAATCCAGCTTCCCTATTGACTTTGCTCGTCAGAAGGTGGATCCCAAAGGGGATCGCAGGGTCCCAGGAGGCTGCGACAGTCGTAAGTATGAAAAGCCTTTTTTTCCAGGGCTGAACTATTGTCACTAAATGAACAGTCGTAATTCAAGGGCCTCCTATAATGCAGCCTGTGACGATGACGGGCCTCGCGTCTTTTGCAGGGGGGTCTGGCTTCAGCCTCTCCCCCCTCCAGGTCCCTCACCGCAGGGCCCCCCCTCACCTGTCCCACTCGTCCGGCTCCTGCTCGTCGCTGGAGTCCACGGCCGTGGTGTAGTCAGTCTCGTAGGGGGCCTCCCCCGGGTCAGGGTTCCTCCGGCGAGCCCTCCGGCTCCTCTGGGCGGGGGCTTTCCGGGGGGGCTCCTCCCAGGTGCTGGAGCTCAGCGTCCGGGTGCGCTTGTCCAGGGGGAGCTGGAAGGGAGAGCTACGGGGAGGGGGGGAGTCAGGCTGGAAAGTCAGCTGCACCAAAGGATGGGGGGGACCGAGGGGGGGATTATTCGGAGGACCTCTGACTGTGCTGACAACCCCCCCCCCCAGCGAATCCTGGAACACCAGAGTTGGAAGGGGTCTTAAGGTCTTCTAGTCCAGCCGTGGACTCTTGTCACGGGGGGGTTGGGGGTCCGCCCGATCCGATTCCAAACCTTCTCTGGCTTCCCGACTTCCAGGGGCCAGCAAAGCCCGCCCCCCCCCCCCCCGCTCTCACCTGATCCGGACATCCGCCCTGGAGAAGCCATCCTTCTCGGTGTAGCCGGGGGGGGCTGGCAGGGGCGTGGAGGGGGCTGGTGGGCTTCTCCGAGTAGGCCAGAGTGGCCGTGTCGGTGGGGCTGGCTCGGCCATCCACATTCTTCACCTGCAGGGGGGCAACAGACACTCCTCAGCCACCCCGAGGTCGGGGCCCATAACCTGACCTTCTGACCTCCATCCCTCCTGGTGGAACTACGGAGCCCAGAATTCCCAGCTAGCCTGGCAGAAGCAAGCCCACTTGGGATGTCCGCTGTCCCCAGGTGGAGTTCCCCCCGTAGAAGGCCCAGGCTTTGCAGGTCCCTTCCCCAAAAATGACTCCCCGCCACTAAGAGGGCAGCCTTGCCTGCCCACCCCCAGCTGGAAAACGGGGGCAGGGAGGGGGGGGCAAGAGCTCAGGTCAGCAACATCTGCCATGCCAGACTCAGCCCCCCCATTTGGGCTTTCCAGACGCCCACTGCAGAAGATCCCCCCCCCCCCAGGTGTGGCTGGTGCCCTCCTGACCAGGCTGGCCCCTCCCTCCCCTTGGCTGTTGCGCCCAGCCGCGCTCTCCTCTTATCCACACACCCCTAGCCCCCTGGCCCCCATGCCCGCAGTCCCACAGCTGGAAAGAAGGCGCCAGATGGGGGTTGTGCAAGGCCAGGCACTCCCCTTCCTCTCCTTCCAGCTTGGAGCCAGTGTGGGACGCCACGATGCCCCCCTTCCTGGTTCAGCCCTTCCCTGCCCTCTTGGAGCAGGGGGTTGGACTAGAAGACCACCTGGGTCCCTTCCAACTCTGCTATTCCCTTATTCTGCCCATCAATCAACCCCCACCGGCTGCCCCTTTCCCGGAGGGGGGAACGGCACAGCTTGCTGGGGGCTCCAGATGTTAGAAGCAGCTCCCTGCTTTGCCCCCACCCAGAACGCTGCAGAACCAAGTATTCTGGGGGGGGGGCATTCTTGCCCTTCATCTCCCCCCCACCCTCCTCCCTGTCAAATCGGCCAGAGTCCCCGGGACAGAGGCAGCCCCTGAAATTGGGGGGGCAAATGGGCTGGCAGGCTTTGGTGGGGGGGAGCAGCCCACCCCGGCACCCCCCTCCAGCCAGGCCCCACGGCCACCAGAGGCTGCAGCTCACAGCAACATTGGCTCCTTTGGCCTCAGCGGTTAATCATTGATGCAACCGAAACCAGAGAAGCGATAAACAACCCTGTGCGCTCTCGGTTACACACACACACACACACAACAAACACACACCCCTCCGGCGCAGAGGGAAGATCAGACAGAGAACATTGGAGGAATGGAGGGAAATTCCTCCTGGGGAAAATGCCGGAAGGGGTTGGAAGAGGGAGCCAGGAGCAGGGAGATAAAGGGCGGAATATATGTAGGCAGGCCAGCCAGAGGCAAGCGAGGGAGGGTCTCCTGGGGGTCTCTTCCGAGCCAGGGGGCTGCCCAAAAGGCCGAGTGGGCACTGCAATGCCCCAAAAAGGCTCAGCTGTGGGGCAGACCTGGGGCAACAGGACAGGAGAGTTGGAAGGGACCTTGGAGGTCTTCGAGTCCAACCCCGTGCTCAGTCAGCAGGCCTTATTCCATCCTGGACAAATGGCTGTCTGGCCTCTTCTCAAGAGCCTCCAGTGATGGAGCCCCCACAGCTTCTGGTGGCCAGGAGTTCCGGGGGCTGAATTGTTCTAATAGTCAGGCAATTCCTCCTTAGTTCCCGGTTGCTCCTCCCCTTGGCTGGTTTCCAACTCTTGGGCATTTTCCTCCCTGCCTCGGAGGATCAGCACCCTTCAGGGTCCCAGAGGAAGCCCCCTCCCCAAAACGATGGCCCTGCTGGTGAGGGGAGAGGCGTTGCACCCCAAGTGCCCCCCTCGATCCCTTCCTGGCCCGGCCCAAATTCCCAGCCCGGCTGGCACTACCAGAGCAACCAGGGCGCCCAGGGCAGCTGCCT
Source organism: Laticauda colubrina (assembly GCA_015471245.1). Lineage (NCBI taxonomy): Eukaryota > Metazoa > Chordata > Lepidosauria > Squamata > Elapidae > Laticauda > Laticauda colubrina. The sequence goes on from BLBF01000127.1 coordinate 244,487, forward strand.
CCCCCCGGGGGGCTCCACTCACCCATTCCTCCACATTGGGGCCCCCCTCCAGCGCTGGGGGCCGGTCCCAGTAGATGTTCTGCTTGCCAAACTGCCAGATCTTCTGGCGCGTCTTGTGGGCAAAGAAGCAGATGACGCAAAGCAGGACCACCAGGAGGAAACCACAGACGATGGCCACGGCCTGGGCAGGAAGAGGGGGGCAGTTAAACCCCTTACCGGTCTCCCTCCTGTCCCCAAATTCCCCAGAGAAGGGGCTCTCTCGGCTGGCGTTCAGGGTCTCCATGGAGGAGGGAGGGTCTCAGGCTTTGCTGGAGAACATCCCCGCACAGCAAGAAGAGAGCCCCCCGAGACCCCCACCCCAGCCAGGCCTCCAAGGCAAGCCACAAGGAGGTTGTGCACATCCAGTGGACAAATTAGGCAGGCCACGGCATCGTGGCACGTGGGAGGTCCATGGCCTCCTTGCAGAACGTCCCACACAGCTGTGCCGTCTGCCCCAAAGTCCTCAAGATGCCCCCCCCTGTTTTTTTTTGGGGGGGGAGGGGGTGGCAGAATTCCCTGTGCATCATAGCCACAAAGCCTTTTTGGGATTTCAGGGTACAAAAAAGAGACTCAGCCAGGCTGAATCCCTCCCAGCAGTGCTTGCTCGGGGGACATGAGAATTTGGGGAGGGGGATAACTGAAGGGGAGATGGAAAGGCAGGAACAGGGAGGGGGAGCCACCCCCCCCCCCCCGTCTGAATGCAAAGCTTTCTTGCCTAAATCTGGAGACAATTTTTCCACCCGGCCTGGAGCACTCCCCCCAACCTCCCAGGGCTGGATGCAGCTCAGCCACCCGGGGGTCCCCCCCAGGCCAAGAGCCCTCACCCCAAACACAATCTGAGCTGGTCAGTCCTGGCATGGGACACGACCAGGAAACTCGTGGAGTTTAAGTGAAACTAGGGGTCAATGAGGAAGCCGGCAGGAAAGCTGCAAGTTTCAGTTACACGATGTCTCGTTTAATGACCGCGTGTGTAGCTGGTCCCGATTGCTTTATTAAGCGAAGACTAGTCTGTTGCAATCCTAACGTTGGCAGATAAGCCCCCTGATGCCTCCCAACCGAGGCCGGAGTGTTATTTGCCTTCCAGCTCCACGCAGGGCCCTGAGGAGGGGTCTTCAGCAGAGGTGGGCCAGCAGGGCAACGGTAGGACTTCCACTCCCAGAATTCCTGAGCCAGCTGAGCCCACCTGCCCACCCTGGCCTTGAGGAAGCAGCAGCCTCACACCTGTCCACCCAGATGATTCACGAGCCCAGCAGCCGCTTCCGCAGGGCGCCTCCACGGGCTTATCTCGTTTGCTCAAGTGGGTCGTTCCAAGGGTGCCACTGCCGTGCCCGGCCCACTGATAAGCCTCCCGTGAGCCGAAACCGATTTCCTGATAAGCCCCTCTGCTCCCTCCGGAACAAAAGCCGCTCCTGCTTCCTTCCCCCCTCCCCCGGGGACTTCCGGGGCTGGCTTTTCTGGACAAGCAGGTAACAGAAAGAGAGGTGGTGAAAGGCCGTGCCAGGCAGGCGGCCCTGGGGCTGCCCCACTGGGTGAAAGGCCAGCCTCACCCACAGCCAGCACAGTCCTGCCCGAGGCTGAAGGGCTCCTGTCCCCTGGCACGACCATCGGCTGAGTCGGGGCAGAGGAGGGGGCGAGACCAAATACGGGCACGGCTGAGTTCCATCCTCGAACGTGTAGGTGTACATTAACCCATGGCGTGTGGCTGTAGTATTACTTATCCTTTCATCACCTTCTTCCGCTTCTCCTGGTGGTGCCCTTTTGGCATTGTTGTTGTTGCTGCTGGTTACTCTTATTATCATTACCATTTGTATTATTCTGCAATTAGTCTTTCTGTGCCAGGCACAAATTCCCTGCGTGTCTAACTACACTTGGCCCAATAAAGCTATTCTTTCCTGTTCTGTATTCCAGAATAAAGATTTCCTGACCATGAGAACAGCAAACAGGTGCTTCCCTCCAGAAGTTGTGGCTGCTCCAACACCAGGACCTTTTCAAAGAGAGACTGGACAGCCATTTGTCTGGGGTGGCTTAGGGTTTCCTGACTGAGCAAGGGGTTGAACTAGAAGACCTCCAAGGTCCCTTCCACTCCATTCCCATACTTCTGTTCTGTTCTCATTCCTATTCCATTCTATAATTCTGTTCTGTTCCGTTCTACCCCACCCCATTCTATTCTTAACCTGGGCCACAGCTGCCCCACCCACCAGCCATGGCCCCAAGAGGAAGCAGGACCACCAGGGCCAGGCAGCCCCCACCACCTTGCCACCTCATCCCACCCCCCCACCAGACTCTTACCTCCTGGGGGTCCACCATGCAGTAGTGGTAGAGGTACTGGTTGTAGGAGACTCCCCCGGGGTAGACCTGGTTGCACAAGGCCAGCATGGGGTTGGCTGAGTAGTAGCTGCCCCCCATCTGGGCCTGAGGGTTGACCCCCATGATGTAGACGATGGAGGCAATCAGCATGACGAAGGCCAGCAGGGCGCAGACCACCAGGGCCACCAGATAGAACCGCCTGGACCGGGCCACACCAGACTTGGTGAGGCTGATGACGGCCAGAGCCAGCAGGGTGATGAAGCACAGCACTGACATGGCGAGCATGAAGCCACTGGCTGCCCGGGGGTTGGTCATGCCCCCGTAGTAGCCCCCCATGCCATAGCCGCCATAGTAGCTGCCCAGGCCTCCGCTGTAGCCCCCCATGCCACCGTAGCCCCCCATGCCGTAGTAGCCACCCATGCCTCCACCATAGAGGCCCCCGTAGCCATAGTCCCAGGCCAGGGTGGAGGCCACGCAGGCGAAGATGGCCACGCAAAGCAGGATGCCCAGCCCCTCCAGGACCCTCACCACGCTGGGCGGGGAGGTCCACTTGTAGAAAAGCTGGGGCTCGTCCTCGATGTAGTAGGAGCCCGGTGGGGGCAACTTGATGGGGTACCCATAGTCTTCCCTGGGGGGTCCGTACCCAGCGGGAGGGCTGTCGTAGGGCTTCGGACTAAACATTTTCCGTGCAGAAGCGAGGCAGGGCCTGTGGAGGAGCCCCAGGTGCTACAGCTGGAGGCGGGACCCAAGGGAGCCCCTTTAAGATTCCTGGAGCTGCCAAGAGGCTCCTGGGCTGCGTCTGGCTGGCACTGCCAAAGAGAGGGGAAAGTGAAGGTCAGTGTCCTCCCCATGGCACTTGGGCAACCGTCTCCTGCAGCGGAAGTCACTGGGGAGGGAAGGAAAGTCAACCAAGACCACTCAACCTCCCCCCTCCCGAGTGCCCAGGAGAGCCAAGGATCTGAGGACCACCCGGGCACCAGAAACATCAACTGGCACAGGCCAGGCATTTCTTCCTATGTTTTTGGCCCATCTAATGGTTGTGAAAAAGAGGGGCAACTGGAGGGAGACACCCATCCCTTGGTGACTGTGGGGTTATACCCTTCCCTGGGTTTCAACAAAGGAGGCAGACATGCCCCCCTTAAACTGCCCAAAAAGACAGGCTCCTTCAAGTTGACCTTGGCTCCAGTAACTTCCTGGCCTCTCTCTAGGTTTGCTGGACTTCCTGGGTGAGTCTAAGGCCCCGGGGCGACTGCCCGGCTCCCAGTCAAGCTCCAAAAGTGAGCAGATAAACAGACAACAGGTAATCAGGGTTGGAAGGCACCTTGTAGGTCATCTCGTCCAACCACCTGCACAAGCAGGAGACCCTACACTATTTCTGACAGATGGGAGTCCAGGCTCTTCTTGGATCCCCGATATTTAACCCCGAGAACAGGAGGAAGTGTCCCAAAGACCACCAGAGGGCAGGTGGGACCCACCTGTTCTTCCCTGCAGCCAAAAACCTGCTTCCCTCTAATGCAGGGGTCCCCAACCTTGGCACCTTTAAGATGTGTGAACTTCAACTCCCAGCTCTGCTGGCTGAGGAATTCTGGGAGTTGAAGTCCACTAGTCTTAAAGGGGCCAAGGATGGAGACCTCTGCTCTAACGGCTTCCAGATGTTTTTCCCCAGCAGAGGGAATCCAGCTGTCAGAATTCAGCTGATGATAATGATGTCTGATGACATTACAAATTGATCTCTATTTGAGTCTATTAGATCTATGGCTGACCTCATGCCTGCGGCAGCGTTTATAAACTCTGGATTGCAAACAGCCTCACTAGCTGTCACCTATTTGTCACACGGCTGTCAAGGGTCAGTTTGTAATGTTGTCAATGCTATCATTTGGAGGGCTGAACACCCCCTGGCCTCCCCGGACTCTGGAGTCTGCTGCCCCCTTCGTCTTCCTGAACTGAAGAAAGGGGGGGATGTATGACAGTTGAAGATGAGACCAGTTGGGGGTGCGAGACTTTGAGATTGGTGTTTCTTGGCCACTTTAAGATGTAAGAGCTTGACTTCCGGTGGTGTTTCCATCAATGATGGATCAGAGACTGCGATCGTGCGTGGCTTTATCCGTGTTTCCCTTGTTGGAAGGGTCCCCACAGAACCTGACTCATCTGACCCTCCTTGGAGGGGTGGGAGAAGAGGGGGAGACCACCAGGTGAGTCGAGGGGAGCCACATCTCCCCTCCCTAGCTAAGTATTACTCCCCTGGAAGACAGGGAGAAACGGCAGTATAAAATAGCTGCCCTGAAAACAGAAAGCTGCCGGGACCCTAAGTTTTGTGCTGGAGCAGTGAAATGATAAGCTACGTGTAACCAGATAAAAGAACTGAATTTTTTCTTAACAATCCCGAGAAGTTGAAAGAAAGTGCTCTCGCGAAAGAGTATCACAGCAGCGAACAGAAAACAGGAAAGTACAAGGTAAACAAAATTGGAGTATAAAAAGTTACAACAAAATTAGAGACTAAATTTTGAATAATATAAATTGGCATTAATTAGGCATTGAATAAAATGCTAGACTTGCCTGGAATTGGTTATTATTAAGAAAATTAATCATGGAAATGGTTGGAAATTAATGTTTAACATAATTAAAAGAGAAAAGAACTTTGAAAAGTGGAAAGTGATACAAAGCATCATCTAATGGTCAAAGACTTTTTCTCCTACAAAATTTTATGAAAATTGACTGGACTCATAACTGTTATGAAACAAAAGATAAATAAAATAATAAGAACCCCAGAAATTAAAAAAAAGAGGGAGAAACTAAGAGGATATACAAATGCAATTTCCTGGGACTTTTGGGTGTTGATTGTGAAAGAGACAGAAGGATTAACAAGAGAAACAAAGATAAAAGAAGACTTTTGGCAAAGATTGCAATAAAAGATTTTGAATATTAATAACTGATTATTAAAAAATGGAAGAAATAAGCAAAGACTTTAATTGGAATTGCAAACCGTAAGATGAATGCTGAAAGAAAGGAAGGAAGGAAGGAAGGAAGGAAGGAAGGAAGGAAGGAAGGAAGGAAGGAAGGAAG
>BLBF01000127.1:253736-287148 GCA_015471245.1 Laticauda colubrina
GGGAGGAGAAAGAGAAGGAAGGAAGGGAAGGAGGGAGGGAGGGAAGGGAAGGAGGAAGGAGAAACGGGAGCGAAGGGCGGCGGCGGCGGCGGCGGCGGCAAGAAACGGAGAAGCGGGCCGCTCCTCTCCCGAAAGGCCCGCGGGGCCCCGGAGCGCCCTGGACTCCCCGCCCGCCCCGCCGCGCCCCTGCCGCCCTCGCGGCCTCACCTGGCTGCGCCCGAGGCCTGGCGGGCCCTTCGCGCAGGACTGGAGGCCTCGGCGCCGGCGGCGGACTGAGCCAGAAGGGGCGGCTCCGCGGCCCTCCCCTTCCCCGGAGGCCACGCACGCCCCCGGCCCTCCCCGCCGTCCCACCTGCCCGCCCCTCCTCCCGGCTCTCTCCCCCGCCGTGGCCGGGCCGCCGGCCGGGCCCATCGCGCCCGCCGCCCCCGGGGGCTCTGCGACCCGGGAGGCCGCCTGGGCGCGATGGGCCTCCGAGGGCAGCGCCCGGCACCAAGCGGGGGCTGCCTTGTTCCCCGGTCGGCCCGTCTCTCCTCTGGCACCCGCTGCCCGCCGGGCAAAGGTGGCGCCAGGCGGCCCGACCAACCGGACCAAAGGGCCGCGGCCTGGCCACCCCCTCCCGCCCGCGGTCGCCAAGGGTTGCGGCCCTCCCTCGGGCTCCACTTCCTGCTTGGCTTGCCGGAGCTGCCGGTTCGGAAAGGGGGGCATCAGAGGCCGGAAGGGCCGGAGACCCCCCCCCTCCCCCTCCGTTTCAAGCGGCTGCATTTGGAAGGGGGGGGGTCTCCTTTGGGGCACCCCCCCCCCCCCGCCCCCCCCCCCCCCCCCCCCCCCCCCGAACTGCCCTGGACCCCCCCCGGCCCCCCTCCAGTCTTCCTCCGGGGGTCCCTTTGAGCAGAGATGGAGCCAGGCAGAAAGTCGCGCTGGTCTTTATTCCCCAAGGATTGGCAGGAGGTGGAAACCAGGCCGGTTGGGGCAAAGAGCCCCCCCCCTACGCCCCCCCCCCTTTTCTGTTGGGGGCAGAGCAAGCAGATTGGGGGAGGGCGAGGGGGGTTCGCCTGGCATAACCCCCCCCCCCCCAAAGAGCCACCTTCAACCTGGGAAGGGAGCCTGGGGACGGAGGGGGCACCCCGGCTGCCCATGGGGGCCACGGGACGATTGACCCCACGCCACCAGGGGGGTCTCCAGCCCATGGAGAGATTTCTCCAGCACTCCCAATAGGGCGGCTGACACCCCTGGAAGGAGCCCCTCCTTCCTTCCTCCCCCTTTCCCACCCCGAGGGGCTGCTCAGGCTGCACCCGGCCAGGCTGGATTCGGGCCCCTCCTCAAAGCGCCACGGACAGCTCGCTCCGGTCAGCAGCGTCAAAGGTCTGGATCTGGGCCTTGAGGTGGGAGAGCTTCCTCCTCAGGTAGTCACAGCGCTCCTGTTTCTCCAGGAAGGAGGGGTCCTGCGGGGGGGGGGGGGAGGAATGGGGGGGCAGAGGGAGAAGGACGGATCTTCAGGCTGGCGCCAAAAGTATTTCACCTGCCTAATTTCTGTTGCCTCTGTTACAACCCCAATTGATCCCAAAGTGTATGTTGGTAAACAAGACAGTCGTTGAGGGAGCTTTGCCCCATTTTACAACTTTTCTTGCCACAGCTGTTAAGTGAATCCCTGCAGCTGTTCAGATAGTGACACGGTCGTTCAGCAAATCTGGCTTCCCCACTGCTAGTCAGGTCACAAAAGGGGATCACGTCGTGACCCCAGGACACTGATGGTAGTGAGCGTGAATCGATTGCCAAGTGCCTGAAGGTTGATCGCGTGACTCCGGGGAGCCTGCAGCGGCCGTAAGTGTGGGAACCGGCCGCAATTCCCTTTGTTCAGCCTGCCGTTGTAAGCGAGGACGGCCTGAATCGGCTCTGCCTTTGTTGTCCCCAATGAGCCCCTTTCCTCACTCGTGGGCCGAAGGGAGGAGGCTCCCCTGCTGCGAGACGGGGGTGGGGGGGTGGGGGGGGCGTTTCATCAGTGGAGTCTGATGAACGGAGCCTGATGAGGGCTGCCCTGAAGGGGAGGGGGCACCTAGGCAAGCCCCTCCCCCCTCCCCCCAGGGGGGCAACTCTTGGGCGTCACAGCGTACAGCCTGCGCCTGCCTTTCCTTGGGTGGCCTTGGGAGCCTACCACCCCTCCAGCCACACTTTTGTGGCATCCATGGAGGGGCTTGTTGGTTTACAGGGCTGGCACGGCCCCTCTCCCATAGACAGGCAGCCCTCAACCAAGAATCATTTGTTTAGCAACCATTCAGAGTGACCCCGGTGGCGCAGTGGTTAGAGTGCGGTACTGCAGGCTGCTTCTGCTTACAGCCGGCTGCCTGCAAAATTTGGCAGCTCAAATCCCACCAGGTTCAAAGTCGACTCAGCCTTCCGTCCTTCCAAAGTCAGTAAAATGAGGGCCCAGTTGTTGGGGGCAGAAGCCCGACTCTGTGAAGCAGCATATAAGTCTAAGGGTTATGGCTATTTCCCTCCCTTCTTCTCTTCTCTTCCTCCCTGTGGTTATAATGCGGTATTGCAGGCTAATTCTGCCGACTGCCAGCAGTTCGATCCTCCTTCCCTCCTTCCGAGGTGGGTAAAATGAGGAGCCAGATGGCTGGGGGCAAATAGGCTGACTCCCTAAACCACCTAGAGAGGGCTGGAAAAGCTCTGTGAAGCGGTATAGAAGTCTCAAGGCTGTGGCTACCACAGCATTGAAAAAGGGGGTCGTTTTTCACGCGACCCATCCTCCGGGGTCACGGGGCCAAAATCCAGGCCCTTGGCAACTAGCCTGTACTTATGATGGTTCTGCTTGTAAAGCGAGGACTCCCTGGGGCGATTCCAGGCCGCCCACAACCCTCTGTGAGAAGAGAGGAAAAGGGGGGGGGGGGGAAAACAGAGGAGCCCTGTCTTTCCACGCATTCGGGGTCTGCAGGCGCCCCCAGACCCAACCAGGCCAGCAAGGACACCAGAGGGAGGCAAGCGGGGGAGAAGGAGGGCTGCGCTTTGGCCCTGCAGGAGGAGGAGATTCCCCCCCCCCCCCCAAAGAGAGCCCCCCCCCAGGAACCCCCCCCCCCTTACCTTCTTCTTGCCTCTGTAGGCCCTCCAGACAGCCGAGAGGCGGCTTTGCTCCTGCAGAGGAGGAGGAGAAGAGAGGCTGGGGTCCTCCTGGGGAGCCGGGAGAGACCCTCCCAACCCCGGCAGACTCAGGAGGGGAGGCAGGGATCGTCTTGGGGTGCAGGATGCAAACAGAGACCTCTTTGCTCTGCGGACGGACTGGCAGCCTGGACATCAGGGCCTCCAGCTCTTGGAACCTCTGCCGCCTGGCGTGGATTTCGCGGAGGAGAGCCTGGTACTCCACATATTGGTCCTTGAAGATGGCCGTGTACTTGTCCCGCTCGGCCGGACTCCCGATGGCCGGGTACCTCCTGTCCAGAGGAGAGAACGGAAAGGGTCAAGGGGAAAACTGCCCCTATTTTAGAGAGACTAACAGCAGTTCTGCAGTTACAGATACAGATGGATGCAGGTGAACAGAGCTGGAAGGGACCTTGTAGGTCATCTAGTCCAACCCCTCCACCTAAGCAGGAGACCCTACGCCATTACTGACAGAGGGCAGTCCAGTCTCTTCTTGGAAGCTTCCAGGGATGAACCTCTGAAGGCAACTTCTGTTCTACTAGTTGATGGTTCTCACTGTTAGAAAAATGTCTCCTTACTTCTACATTGAATCTCTCCTTGGTCAGTTTCCGTCCATTATTCCTTGTCTGGCCTTCAGGTGCCTTGGAGAATAGCTTGACCCCCTTCCTCCTCCTCTCTGGGGCAGCCCCTCAAATATTGGAAGATGCTCTCCTGTCTCCCCTGGTCCTTCTCTTCCCTGGACCAGCCAGGCCCAGTTCCTGCAACCGTTCATGTTTCAGCCTCCAGTCCCCTCATCCTCCTGGTTGCTCTTCTCTGCCCTTTTTCTACAGTCTCAACCTCTTTTTTATAGTGTGGTGACCAAAACTGGATGCATTACTCTAGGTGTGGTCTTACTAAGGCTTTGTAGAATGATATTAGTACTTCCCTTGATCTCGATTGTATCCCTTTGTTAATACAATTGAGGATTGCATGAGCTTTTGGGGCTGCTGCTGCACCTGCTGGCTCCTATTGAGCTGGTTGTCCACTCAGACCCCAGGATCCCCCTCCCAGTGCCTGCTATTGAGCCTGGTTTCTCCCAGTCTATAGGTGTCCTTCTGGGTTTTCTTGCCTCAGTGTAGGGCTTCTCCGTGTCTGAGTGTCAGAGTTCCAGGGGTGGGGAGGGGGGACACACCGCCTGAGATCCCCCAGAATGACCCCCCATGAGCTTGACGCTGCAGCTTGACCAGGATGGCAGCTGGTTGCAGGCAGAAGTTCTGAGGTGTAGCTCAGCAGAAACGGGGAGCTGCAGAAAAGGTTGGAATTGGGGGCTGGGCCCAGCCTGGCTGGTATCGGTTCTGGAGGTGGGCATCCTCACCCACGTAGCCTCCTTCCTTCCAGGGCACCTTGAAACACCCCCCCCCCTCAGCTCCAGGGGGTGTTGAGGCCTGGAGGGGGGGGGTTTCTCGCTGACCCCGGATGGCAGGTTTAAAAAAATGAAGGGCCTGAATATACAGCTTGGTTTTTGACACCTGCCATGGACGCTTTTGGCCGAAGCCCCCAGGAGTCTCCAACCATGGCAACTTTAAGGCTTGTGGGCTTCAACTCCCAGAGTTTCCCAGTCAGCTAGTGAAAAGCTGCTGAAAGGAAGGAGAGTAAGGGGGAAAGAAGAGACTGGACCACCCCTTGTCCTGTCTAAGCAGGGGTTTGGACTAGAAGACCTCCAAAGGCCCCTTCAGACTCTGTTCTGTTCTAAAACTCTCTTGCTCTGGTACTTACATGATGTAATCGGGGACGATAAGCGGCTTGGGGTTGTGCCCCACTGGGATGGTGTGGTTGAGCACTTCCGGGCCTCCTTCCTCGGAGAAAACGACACGCCTGGACCCCCGGCCAGCTGGACGTCCCTTGGCCGGAGGGATCCTCAGGTGCTCAGGGGAAGCCCCTGGCAGGAAAACCGGCCTTGGCTGTGAGGGGCCAAGAGACCAAGAAGAGACCCTCACCTGCAGCCTGGGTAGCCCCAATCCTTTCCTCACCAAGGGTCACACCTGCAACCGGGGGGGGGGGGCTGTTTGTTCACAGGGAAAGGGGCGGCATCATCCCTGATGGCACTGAGGGCCCTGGGGATTTTTAAAAAAAAACTGAATATTTTATTGTGTGATTAGACGCACAAGGAATTTAGAAGCCTCCCGTGCACCATAGGTGGAGGAGGAGGAGGAGAAAGGAGACCAATAAAAAGGGGAAGTAATGAAGATCATCAGAGGGATAAACCATCATAATGCAAGAGCCCCACTAGGTGGGTCAACAGACATTAAGCAGCACAGAGAGAAGGTGGCGTACAGCAGAGCGATGGCCTCCCTGGGCAGAACCATCCCTGGGTCCAGGGGTTTGGGGGCTTTCAACTTGGAAGCGTGAAAAGGCTTGAGGCCCAGGGGGTGAGGGGCCTGCAGGCGTCTCCTCAGCCCTCCTTCCGACCCACCTGCAGACCCACCAACTGCACGGCCTCTGTCCTGGGGGAGTGGGGGGGGGGTCTGCTGCCCACCCAGGTCTCTTCCACCTTCCTGAAGATGCCAGGACTGCCACCCGGGGCCCCTGCGAATGAGGCAGGGGTCTCCCAGAAGGTGGGGGCCTTCCCCTCCAACCCCATCCAGGCCCTCCAGCAACCCTTTCACTGGCCCCCCAGCCCACCCCACCCGTGGGGGGTCTTACCGGGGGGAGCAGCCTCCTCCTCCTCTGGGCTGCTTCGTGCCGCCACATCTGGAGACAGACGAGGGAGCCGGCCAGGTAGAGCAAGGGGGCCAGGAAGAGGAAGGTCAGGGCTGCCACTTGTCCCCCCTCCACCTGGCAGAGTGCCGTGAGGAGGGGCCCGTAGGCAAAGGCCGAGTAGCAGAGGCCCCCCCGGTTGAGGTCGTGGACATAGGCGATGCCGGCTGCCAGGTAGAGCAGGAACATGGAGAGGTTGAGGGCGAACTCGGCCAGGGGCCACCAGTGGGAGCCCAGCAGGATGGCCCGGTAGTGCGTGGTCAGCCCCAGGGCCAGCAGGATGACCGTCAGCAGCCAGGCAAGGCTGGCCACCACCAGCACGAAGGGGGTCATCGGGACGTAGTAGCCAAAGTCTGCTCCGGTGAAGCCGCTGCTGTACAGTTGGGGCCACTGGTAGTCCTTCTGGACGTAGGCCGCGGTGCAGGCGAAGGCCATCCCCCCCAGAATGAGCTCCAGGGCCCCCAGCAGCCTCAGGAGGCCGGGCCAGGACTTCAGGTGGCCGTACTTGTGCTCACAAGACTCCAGCTTCTCCCTGTATCCCGGGGGGGCCGTGGAGGCCTCCCCGTGGCTGGAGACGGACATGCTCTTCCCAGACTTGGAAGAGGGGGTGGCATCCAAGGGGGGTTCCTGGCCTCCTTCCTTCCTCTCACTACTGGTGGAGCCACCCTCCTCCCCCCCAGCCAGGCTGGTTCCCTCAGGGCCCTCCAGGCCTGGACCGAGGGGTGGCGGGTTGGGGACCCCGGAGGAGTGGACCAAGGGGGCGGCAGGAGGTTCTTCTCGGGGCCGCTGCCACCCCCTCCCGAAAGCCTTCCTCCAGGACAGGGCAAAGGAACATCGGAGGGGCTGCGGAGGGCCCCCTTCTGGGCCCTGGGGGCCATCGGGGAAGGCTGGCTGGGCTGACATGGGGGGGGGCCCACGTGGGGAGGGAGGGGGGAAACTCGCAGCTGGAGAGCCGGACCAAGAGCTGCACCCAGAACTCGGGGTCCCTGGGGCCCCCAGGCAGAGAGGGCTAGAGGGGAGCCAGGAGGCTGGCCCCAGGCCCACCAGAGGCTGCCTCTCTGCCCCAGCCGGGAGGGCCTTCTCCAGGGCCATGGGTCCAAGAGTATGATGCCCCCTCCCCGTCTCTTGTGGGGAGGGGTCTTGGCTGAGTCTCGGCTTCCGGGCAGGAGCAGCTGATTTGGGAAAGATAAAGAAACCGAAAGGTTGGTCCCAGCAGGGAAGCCTTTTTCTTCAGGGGGAAGAAGGAAGGAGCCCTTTTGGGGGTGTCGCCCATGAAGAAAAGCCTGAAAACTTCCTCTCTCCACTTTGAATATGGAGCCTGAAATGTGGCTCTGACTAGCGGACTTGGAGGTGAATGACAGAATTATTGGGACACCTCAATGTATGGCATTTAGGGCTGGGCCCTCCAGGCCCCCCAGCAGTTGGGAAGGGAAGAATCTACCCCCCCCAGGAAGGACCCCCCACCCTCCCACCTCTAGGGACGGAAGAGGGGAGCCAACTAAGGCAGGAGCAGAGCTGGCCCTGATGCCCTCGCCAGCCTGTCTTCCTGGGGAGGGGACCGAGGGCAGCCAGCACGGGACCTCCGAGCCCCCTACCCTTCTGGGGTCACCCTGGGACACCTCCCTCTCCTTCCCAGACTCAGCCCTGTCCGAAGGCCCAGAGGTGGACGGGCAGCTGGCAGTGCCAACCAGACCGATTACTAAGATGGCAGGGAGCCCCCGGCATCTACCGATGGACATGAGGCAAAGGCCGACTCTGAAGGGTGTCAGGCCAAGGAAGCGGCTGCCCTGGGGTCAGTTCGTTTGCTCAGGGGGGCCGAGAAAGGATATGGGAAGAACTGCAGGTGGACAGAGGGTTGAAAAACAGATGGCCTTCAAGGGCCCCTCCTCTCCTGGCCCCTCAGCCTGCCCAGGGCGGTCCAGTGGGCCTGTGCCTCCATCGGGGACCACCCCTCGGGGGAAGAATCCCACCACTGCCTTTGCCTGTCTGCCCCATGGGAGCTCTCCAAGGCGGAAGGCAGAGAGGAAAGGGGGAGGGGGAGGAAGAGGAGGGAGGAAGACAAAGAGGCAAAAGGAGAGACCCCCTCCCAGTCAGACCACCTCTGGGTGTTCACCTTTCATCCCCCCCCACACACAGCTGAGGGCCCCATGCCTGGAGCCCCCCCCCCCAAGATGGCCCCCATACCTTCTGCCTGCTTGTAAGTCCCACTCCAGAGGGGAAGGGGGTGGTGGGATCAGGGCCCACTTCAAAGGCCAGCGAGGAAGTGTGCAACTTCCTCCTCCCTTTTGCAATGGGGGGGGCCCTCCGATCTCGTGGGGCTCTGCCGGCTCTGGCACAGGAAAAGCTTTGGGCTCCAAGCGGGCATCTTATCGGGTTTTGCAGAGCTTAATGATTAACAGGAGGCTGCCCTGCAGGAAAGTGCCAGGCCCAGAGCTGCAGAGGGCAAGAGGCAGGCAGGAGCCCCCCGAGCCCAGAAGTTCCCGATTTCACTTCAGGACCAAGATGCCCATGGGGCACTGCCCAAGTGCTCTCGATTGCCACAGCCACTTTGCAGCGATCCCTGTTCAGGAGGAGGAGGAGGAGGAGAGGCCTCTCCAACCTCTGACCCCCCCCCCCCATTCTCAGTCCCATGGGGCAGGGTGGGCTCCCTGTCTGGAGGGGGCTGAGGCACCTTTAGAAGCTCCTGCCAAAAGTTTTCTCCCAGCCCCACTGCCCATTTCCCAGGGGAGGGGTTGTATGAACTGGGCACCTGGCAACTCCCAGGGGTCCCTGAACACAAGCCCCCCCCCCCCCCGCCATGTCTCGGGGCCAGTCTTTGTGTGGTTCTCTGTGTGCTTCTGGCTCGGCCTTCAGTTGGAATCCTGCGGCCTTCCCAGGTGGACGCCTGCCCTGCGCTCCCAGGTGCGTTTGTGTGTTTGTGTGCAGAGTTCTTGCAGCCTGCCTGGTTGAGACACAGCCTTTAAGACTGGGGAGGCTTTTGCCAATGCAGATCATCCCGCCAGGATCGCTGCACCCCGGCCGGGAGCAGCCCCGATGCCGGGGGGGGGGGCTCTCGGCGGGGCCAGGCATGCGAGAGGCGGAGAGCCCTGAGGAAGCTGAAGCTCTAGCAGGGTGCAGTTAGCAGCGGCCGGGGGGAGCCTCCCCAGGCAAGTGGAGGGGCTGCCTGGGAGCCCCCAGGAACCTGGAGGGAGCGCAGCCCCTGTGTGCGTGTGGGGTTGTGGTTGTTGGTAGCTTAGCCAGCTCCTTCAAGGGGCATTTGCCCCACAGGCTCTTCTTGGATCTTGCTTCCTTCTGCGACTGTCCCTTAGCTGGACCCCGAGCTGTCACACACACACAACACACAACACACACAGAGGCGTGCACGCATTTTGCATTAGGTCTCTTGCCAAAACACAGCAGGCAAAACTCAGGGGCCGCAGGGCTGGTGTTTTTCATCTCTTCACAGGAATTGGCAAGGACACAAAATCACACACCTCACACCAGACTTCAACTGCATGGAAAGCTACAAGGCCCATGTTTATAAATGGGAAAGGGTGTCACAAACACTGCCCCCAACCTTGAGTACTGCCTACTGGGACGCCATTGGGAGACCACCAAAACTCCATAAGCAGCAGCAGAAGAGTTAAGGGCATGAGAGCTGGGATTTTCCCACCTGGTGGTGCCCTTTCCTTTTGGTGCCGGAGGGAAGTGCTTAAATCTGCTAAGTGCTTCCTCCAGGACTGGCATGAGCCCAGTCTCTGGGCACGTGAGGCAGGGCAGAAAAGCACAGGCCAGGTGAGCACTTGAACCCAGAGCCAGTCCATTGCTGGGGCTCAAGGAAGACGTGACCAGCGGGCAGCTTCTTTGCCTGCAAAGTCAGTAGGGAAATCTTTCTGAATGGCCTCCCACCGAAAGCCCAGCAGCTGGTACACACACACACACACACACACACACACACACACCAACCATTGATTTGGCTTTAAAAAAAACATCCTTAATGTGTTTGGAGTAAATCGCCCTTGTAAGTGAAACTCCACAGTGAAAACAAATAAAATTCTGCGCTAGGAGCAAGGGGAAAAAACCACCATGTTGGCCTTTCAGGTGTTTATTTAGCAAGGAGAGGCTGTTCTGGAGCCTGAAAAGGGCTTGCGTAGAAAAAATAACCGAAACCGACTCCCAGATCACAGGTCAAGGTTGCAAAATAAAACGGAGAAACTGCTTCGGTGCTCCAGGTCGACCACATCCGAGAAGGGAGGCCATTTCGCTTCCTGCCCGTAGTTCTCACGGGGAGAGAGGAAGAGAGAGACGGTGTCTTGCTTTAAGACAGTTTATGAATGCTTGGGGGGGGGGGCAGCTTCTGCCCTCAGCCCTGACTCCCGGACGGAGACCTCTGGGTTGCCCCAGGAAATCAAATGGACTAAGAATGATCCATCTGGTAGTCCTCGATTTACGATGGTTATTGGGACTCGCATTTCTGTTGCTAAGCAAGATAGTTTTATCATATGGGGTGGACATGTGTAAAAACAAAGAAATATTGGACAAAAATATACATAAATGGTTGGAGAAAATGTTAAAACAACATATAGATTACAAGCCAGAAATATTTTTGTTAGGCATAGTACCTGAAAAGTAAGATAAAGGGAACTTATACTTAATATTTCATATCTTGACAGCAGCAAGAATTGTATTTGCACAGTACTGGAAAAATAAGGAAACACCTACAGAGGATGATATAATTTAAAAAAATTAAGTTGCGCAGAAATGGACACATTGACATTAAAAAGCATAGATACAGAATATTTTCAAACATGGGATTTGTTTTATAAATTATTGGACAATAGAGTTAGAAATTAGGAGTGGGAAAAGTTTTATTGTATATAAATAAATTGACCCAGACAGTACGCTGTTCACTGAGCACTTATGTATGTCATGTGAAAACAAAGTGTTAAAAAAAACCAAAAGAGGTGTTTTACAACCTTTTTGCCAACCACTGCAGTTATTAAGCAAATGACACAGTCATTAAATGAATCCAGCTTCTCTCGTGATCTCTGCTTGTCAGAAGACAGCTGGGAAGGTCACCAGCGGCCATCCCCTGGCTTTTAGGATACCACAACCATCACAACTACATGAATACATGCCAAGGGCCCAGGTTTTGCTCAAGAGGGGTCCGTGACGGCCATTGAGTGAGAACCAGTCGTAAGTCAGTTCTTTTTTTCAGTGCCACTTTTAACTTTGAACAGCTGCCAAGCGATGGTCGTCGGTTGAGGATTGCCTATGTATGAACCAATAGTTTCCATATCACAATAATTTCTTACTATATTCAAGCTCTCCCTAGGCAGAAAATATGATAAAGCGTCGCAGGAAAGTATGACTACATTTGCCCCGATGACAGAAGGCTGCAGAGTCAAGGGTGTGGTTGTGTTAGCTTAGTGCGTTTTCATTTCACACGGGGCTAAACAAAATGGCCAACATCATCTTGGCGTAACGGTTGCCAACGATTTGATTTCGCTGAGATCCCATGGGTGTTGCGTAACTAACACCACACTGGGAGGGTCTCAGCAGAGAAGGGGGAGAGGAAGACACAGGGACCCCGGAAGCGGCATTCAAGCCAAGGGAAGCCCTCCTTAATCCTGTGGGTTGCCAGGATGCTGCAGGAGCCGGTTTGGCCTGGCCAGGATCTCAAACGGACTTTGCCCCAATCCATGTTTTCCGGACTGGGGTGCAGACGGACCCAGCCTGCCCCTCCCAGTCGCACGCGTCCCATTTACGCAAAGCCCTCCTTGGCTCAAAAAGTATCAAAAGGCATAGGAAAGTCTTGGTCAGAATCCAACGCATAGAAAAGTGGAGTATCCACAAGAAAGTACATTTAAAATTAAGCCTCTAAAAATATTTCAGTGTGGTTGTATCAAATGGACCGAGGCGGAAGGAAGACAGAGACATGAAAGGACCGGAATGGTTATTGGCCGACTTTCCTGGCAGGGATGGGATCAAACAGGAGGGTTGCATCCTTCCCAAGGGGGCAGTACGGTCAATGGCTCAAACTGGAAAGGCACCAGTTCGCTCCATCTCAGGGAATTGGGATACAGGAAGAAGCCAGAAGGAACCTGCGGATTTAATACTAAGAGGGTGAGGGGACTGGAAGCTAAAAGGTGTGAAGAAGAACGGTTGCAGGAACTGGGCCTGGCTGGTCTGGTGAAGAGAAGGATTGGTGAGTGGCAAGATAGCAGCCTTCCAATATCCAAGGGGCTGCCCCAAAGAAGAGGGAGCCTAGCTATTCTCCAAAGCCCCTGAGGGCAAGAGAAGAAGCAACAGATGGGAACTAACCAAGCAGAGAAGCAACTTAGAACTAAGGAGAAATTTCCTGACAGTTACAGCAATTAACCAGTGGAACAACTTGCCTCCAGAAATTGTGGTCACTCCAACACTGGAAGCTTTTTAAAAGATGTTGGATAGCCACTTGTCTGGAATGGTGCAGGGTTTCCTGCTTAGGCAGGGGGTTGGACTAGAAGACCTCCCAGGTCCCTTCCGACTATTCCATTCAATTCCATTCCACTCTAATGGAATGCCCTCCCACCTGTGCTCCTCTTCAGGGGAATCTTAGCAGCAAATGTGTTTTCACGTTTTCAGGTCCCCTCTCTGGGACCCCTGCCTGAATCCCCAAGGCTCAATCTCCACTCTTGTCATTGGCCCCCACAATCCCAGTCCAAGTCCAGCTGGTGGACGGAGGCTGCCGTGATCCATCCTCTGGACCAGGGGTCTCCAACCTTAGCAACTTTAGGTCTTGTGGACTTCAACTCCCAGAATTCCTCAGGCAGCTTTGCTTGGGGAATTCTGGGAGTTGAAGTCCACAAGTCTGAAAGTTGCCAAGGTTGGGGACCCTGCTCTGGACAACTGGCCAAGTGACCCCTTCAGCATCAGACCTGCGTCTGCTGTAGGCAACTGACAATTGTAGGAAGTTCCCCAAATGGCACATCCCCAAACCTAAGAGGGAAGGGAGTTTGCTGTGTGAAAGGAGCTAAAAGGGTTAAAACTGGGTTCCCTGGGGGGGGGGGGATGAGAGTGTTATAGCAAAGCTGGCTGAGGAACTCTGGGAGTTGAAGTCCACAAGTCTGAAAGTGGCCAAGCTTGGAAAGGACCCACCACCAACCCAGCCAGACCGAGGACCCTTCCCCTCGCCCGGCCTTAGCCCAGACAAACCCACCTGGCGCTTTGATAGCAAACTGCCTTTCAGGGTGACCTCAAAGTGACGGGATTGCCGAGCCTGGCTCCCTTTTCAGACAGCCTACGAAACTGGACACTTTGATTCCTGCAGCCTATGGGACTTAAATACCACCACCACAACACACACACACACACACACACACACACACACAAACTGTTATTCTGAGCACCTGATCAAACCCATTCCCTCTTGCTCTTCGCCTTGCTGGCTTGTGCTGGGACCCTCCGGCCCCAAGACTCCTCCCCAAGGCTGGACACCCTCCCACCCATCCAGCCCCACTCCCACCTCAGCCAAAGCCCTCCTCTGCAGCAGCCCCTTCCTCGCCCCTTGGAAAATCAAAAGCACCGATTTCCTGCTAACACCCAGCTGCTCCCCTCCATCTCCTCTGCCCTCTGGATGGGAAAGCAGAAAATCAATATTCCAAGTGGAATCAAGAAAAGGCTACTGGAAGCGGCTGAGACTTTATTGTTTCTCCTAGAATGGTAGGGGCTTTTCTGACTTCTCAGCCCAGGCTTTGGAAAGATTTCCCCCAAAAGCAAAGAGGAATGCAACCCCCCCCCCACCCTGTTTTGCCCAATTGTAGGAGCCCTGCCCAGGGAGGCTGGCAGCTCCCCCGAGAAACAGTAACTGAGAAGGCAGCTCCCTTGAGCTCAGCCCGCCTGGGAACCCGTGAGAATTGCAGGGCCAGATTTCATCACCTTTAACTGAGGCTTGCATATTTGCACCCTGGCCCAGGAGCCCCATTCAGACAACCTGAAGGGACCATCCTGGCAAGTGGGATCCACCCACAGATCTCAGAGGAAGCAGAGCTGTGATTTTGAGGCAGCAAGTTCTCCTTCTGCCAGTGGAAATACTTCCGGGAAGTTAATCCTCTCCCTGACAAAATCTACACTCTGAGCCAAAATGCAGCCAGAATCTGGGGGTCTCCTTCCCGCCCCCCAAGACCCCCCTTCAAGCGTCACTTGAGTGGCGCCTTTCCCCAAACTGTGCGGGACTCAGGAGAGCTTTCCTTGAAAGGGGGCTGTTTGTGTTGCAAGGACCCAAAATCTTAAGGCCATTCGAGGGAAGCCGCAGACAGGAAGCTCTGAGCCCCGTAAACCCCTCAGAAACACCAGAGTTTCGTTCAAATGCGAGCCATAAGCCCCAATGGCAATCCAGACCAGCGTTTCTGAAGGTATGTGGACTTCCAACTCCCAGGTTGGGGGATTCTGGGAACTGAAGTCTGCATGTCTTCAAGTTGCTAAGATCCAGAAAGAGGCAGGAGAGCATCTTCCAATATTTGAGGAGGGGCTGCTGCAGAGAGGGGGGATGTCAAACTATTCTTCAAAGCACCTGAAGGGCAGAGAAGGAACAATGGATGGAAGCTGAACAAGGAGAGATTCAAAATGAGAAATAAGGAGGAATTTTCTGACAGGGGGAACCATCAACCCACGGAACTGGAGTTGCCCTCGGACGTTGTGGGAGCTTCATCCCTGGAGGCTTTCGAGAAGAGACTCGGCTGTCAGAAATGGTGTAGGGTCTCCTGCTCCGGTGGGGGGGCTGGACTCGACCGGGGTCTCCAACCTTGGCAACTGTAAGCCTGGGGGACTTCAACTCCCAGAAAGCTGGCTGGGGAATTCTGGGAGTTGAAGTCCTCCAGGCTTACAGCTGCCAAGGTTGGAGACCCCAGGACTAGATGACCTACAAGGTCCCTTCCGACTGTTACTCTGTTAAAGACGCTAGTCAATGGTGATCACGGCTTTTACGGATCACCCACTAGAGGGCAGCAAAGGGTTACAATTTGAATTTAATCTCTTTTTCCCCTCTTGGGTTCTTACTGATGGTATTATTGACTAGGGAGGTTTGCAGGGAAAAGGAAAAAAGACCCAGCAGAGAATAGGGAGACCCCAACCCCGAGCTCCCCACTTCCTCTCCTAGGGGAATGGCGTGGCTGCCTTTTGCGGACTTTTGTCTGGATTTGGCATCTCGGATTGGACGGACACAGCTTTGGCCTTGGGCTCCAGAGGCCCAGAAAGCCGGATCCCCTTGCCCCCCCCCCCCACCTGGCTTCAGCAGAGCTTCTGGTTGCCCCTGGGTGGGAGACCCCTTCCAAATAAGGGGAGGGGGGAATTAGCACTGCCTGCAGCCACAGGCAGCTGGGGTTTGAGTGGGACGGGACTGGATTGGAATTGAATTGAAGGGGCTCTGGAGGACTGGGGGGGGGGGGCATCCCATCTCAGAAGCAGGAAGACCCTCTAGCTCTGCAGCAACAGACAAGGATTTCCCATTTTTAAATAACCTTCAGCTTTTGACCGGGTTGTTTGCATATTCTTGTGTTCGTCTCCACAAAGCATTGCAGTGATTCTCACAATACATTCACCACCTTAACCCAGAGTGATCAAGCCTTAATGGCTGCCTTCCCCTCACATGCAATGCCCCAGTAATAAACCCTGTTATGGCTTACATTGATGGCTTGGTTCAAACACAGGGAGAGTCCCCCACTGCCCCATCGCCCTTCAGCTGGGTCAGTCGCTGTGCAAATGGAGAGGCCCAGCACTGGAGCCTTTCAAGGAGAGACCAGACAGCCACTTGTCTGAAATGGTATATAGACTCTCCTGCTTGTTTGTGCGGGGAGTTAGGCTAGATGACCTCCAGGGCCCCTTCCAACTCTGTTATTCTATGTCCTATGGGGAGAAGGGGGGCAGTTAGAAAACTGTGGGCAGGGAAGCAAGACCCCCAGGAAGACGTCCAAGTGGGGAAGGACAAGTTACACAGATCAGGATTTTTTGGGGGGGGATATGGGACAGAGAGGGAGGGAGTCCAGCAGGAAAGGGGCTGGGGGGCTGTTGCATCATTTTAAAGAATGACAATGTCCGGCTAAGAGTCCTGCCCAGATCGAGCCCCCCAGGAGTCCCTCTGGCAGAGCCCTCTCCTCCCAATTCCGCTCCAGCCACAGGGTGTTTCAATACAATAGTTGCCAGGCAGAGCCCAGGGAGGGGTCTCCTCTCCCCCCCCCCATCCCCAGACTCTTAGGGGCAACCCAGCCGAGGCCTTTGCTTTGCCCAGCTCCCTCCTGGCCCCTTTGCCTCCCTCATGCAACCTTGGGGGACTTTTGCATCCAGAAAACCCTTGTGTGTGGGGGGGACATCTGGAAGATCCTTCCCTGGGTCTTCTCCCCCCCCCCCCCCATCTTCCCTCTGGGCAGAGAAGAGCCAAGGGAGGCCATTCAGCCTGCAGGAAGACCGAAGGAGCTTGAAGCACCCCCCTCAGTCAGGGGCCTCCAACCTCGGCACCTTTTGGACTTGTGGACTTCAATTCCCAGAATTCCACAAGTCTTCAAGTTGCCAAGGTTGGAGCCCCCTGCCCTAAGTGAGCAGGTGGGCTCCGCCCCACATATTAGCTTGTGAAAAAGCATCTTTAACTCACCTCCCAGGCTGGGCACAAAGTTGGTTGGATCCACTGCAGGAGGGCCCCCCCACCTCCCTGTTGGAGGCCAAGGAAGAACAAGGCCAACTTCCGCCAAGGGGGGGCTCGGGGGATTGGGACGCGGCAGCAGTAAAGAAACCCCCGCAGGATTTTTGGACCGTTGCAGACCAAAAGTTGTGCGTGCATCAACAAAGTTGCCAAAATAATAAGAATAAAGCCAAGAGTGGTTTGCAGCAGAGTCTGTAATTACCCAGCCTCCCCTGGAATGGTGTGTTTAGGGTGAAGTGCCATGAAAAGTGCCATGGAGGCCGGTTTAACGGCCAAATGGAGACAGCCGAGATGGGCAGAGGACGGCCGGCGAAGGGGGCTCAGCGGTCAGGAGGAGCCCCTCCAGGTCCCGGGAGAGGACAGTCAGCAGTGGCTGGACGTGAGGAGGAGCCCCTGGAAGAGAGACGGAGGGTGAGGGTGACATCCTTCAGCGCCCGCTGGTGGACAACTGCTGGGCCCTTGGACAGGCCTTCTGTGTGTGTGTGTGTGTGTGTGTGTGTGTGTGTGTGAAGGTGTGTATGGACTCAGACCACCTGCGCCTGGGAGCTTCAATCTTGCCTGGCAAACTGGAGGCTGCCCCACCCTCAGGGGTGTCCAGTGGCCTCCAAAGCTCCAGCAGATACACACACACACACACACACACACACACATACCCCGTTTCAAACAAAGCCAGTGAACAGAAGGCGACACAACCACTCTGCACAAAGGATAAACACGGCTCCTTGCAGGCCAAAGAAATTAAAGACCGAACAGTGGGCAACTTTAGCCCCCCCCCCCCAGGGCAGCAATGAATGACAGCTTCCAAAGGCTCCCTGGAGCCAGGGAGGGTCGGGGTCTCCTAGGCTTGGCCCCCCCCCCCCCCCCCGCAACTCTTCCTTGCAGAACTTTCCTAGCTCAGAAACCTCCTCGGGCCTCTTCCATGCTGGTCATCTCCCCACAGCCTCTCAGTGAGACGTGGGGTGTGAAAGGCCCCCCACCCCAGGCTCTCTTGGAGGCGGTTGGTGGTCGATGTGGAAGCGTTTCGGAGGCTTGTCTGGTGATCTATCAAATCTGCTTTTGGCTTCTTCATTGCCTTTGAGGTTATGGCGACCTCGAGTGCAATCCGCTCACCCTTCCCCCTGCGCAATATTTCCTGGGCCACGGGCAGCACACAACCGCCCCTCTTCTGGCTCCTTTTTCACATGCCTCACTCCTTGGTCCCCCTTCCCCCCCCCCCCAAAAAAAAAAATTATCTTGCTCCATTGCAACTGAACGGTTTTGGCTCCGTGTCCCAAAGTATTTCTGGCTCATCCAGTTTTTCTTGCGAGTCCCCTGGGCAAAGGGAGGGGGGTGGATTTCTTTTTGACAACCATCCCAATGACGGTTGAATAAGCAACGGCTGCGCTGTGGGCCAGGAGGCGACAATTCCAGGAGCAGCAAACTTTTCTGCTGGTTCTCTGCAGTGATTTGGGGACTTTGTTTGCCCATTAGATTAGATTTCAGGCGGTTTTCATGTTCTGAATCTGTGAATAATTGCACGCAAAGGTTTAGATACGCCTTCAGGCTTATTGAAGGGTGTCCTCCTTCTCTTTGGCCCATCATAGACAGAAGGGGCTGAGCTGACAGGGCTCTCCAAGCCGAACACTTTGCTGCAGAGCTCTTAAAGGCACCGCTTAAGCCACGCCGCCGATGACATGAGCTGCTGAAAATGTATCTGGTGCCCAAATTCACACCCAAGGTCATAGCAGGTCAGACGCATCACAACACCCTGGAGAAACTGGAGTGCCTGGTTGGCTCCACGGTGAGACCCCAGCTGCAACCACGAAAGGATTCTCTCCTGAGCTACTTCCAACCAATGCCAGAGGTTTGGGGGTCCCTGGCTTCTCCACCTTGATCCCCTTTGGCAGAAGGCCCCATCTGAGGAGACTGCATTGAACCCCCTCACACTGGGTGACATCCTGCCGTGACACAACGCCTTTCGCTCCATGGAGGGGAGGCTTAACAAGCCGTGCAAACTGAACTCTCCAGTCGTCATCACCACGGCAGAAGTGCGAGTCGAGGGGAGGAAGCTGCTCTTGCAATCCATCGGTGGCCAAGACTGGAGTATCCTGGATGTCACGCAGCCAGTCATGAGTGGCTGTTGTGCCTCTCCTGGGTGCTCTCCCACCTGCACATGGGAAATCCAGCCAAGGGGCCGCCTTCTCCACCCCACAGAGGAGCGTATGGGGGGTTTGCTGCCATGTCACCGACAAGGGCTGCAGAGGAGTCTGCCGTGTCCCCCAAACCCTCACCAGCATCCTGCACGTCTGCAAACTCACCTGAAATGCGAGATGTGCATGACCGAAGCGTCTCCTTCAGCACCTTGAAGAGCTCCTGTGCAGAGCAAGTGTCCCTTCCTGGGTTGAACCCATCTCCCATCTGCTTAATCTTTCATCAAACCAGACCTGATTGTGCACTATGGGTCCTTGAGACCTCCGTGGTCACTGGCTGCTGGGCGAGAGAGGCCAGGACTTCGATACCACCAAATATGGACATCCTGGCTGTGCCGCCAAGCTCCATCCCTGGGCGAAAGCTTCCACTTCCGTTCCGGGACACCATCTGCCCGTCCTAACCTCCAAGTAGGGATTGTTCTATGACTCACTGGGGTGGATATTCTGGACCTGTGTTCACTCACCATCGGCCGCTTGCTCAAATGCTACAAGCTGTACATGTGTCAAACCAAGGCTGTGTGTTCTTGAACTGTAAGAATCTACCTGTGGCAGTGACAAACAGCTTTCTCACCCGGCCAGATCCCACCGTTGTCCTCCCTGCCCTTCTTCTGGGGGGGTTCTTTGTGGTAGAGGGGGATGATAGTCGGGCAGCTCAATAAAACACACCAGCTGTGTTGGCCACTTAATTTCTGCCTGGAGCAGAGAGGTTCTACACAAGCAGGAGCCGAGTAGACCAACAATTTGCTTACAAATAGGACAGTGTCCAAATTGTAAGAGTACCACAAAAGACAGCTGCAAAACAAGGGTTGCACTGAACTAAACCAGACATTCCAAAATAAAATTGCAATCACAGAAGCGCTTACCAGAGATGAAGTGCTGTGTTTTAGATTTTCGGTGAGATGACTTGTGCGCCGTTAGGTGCGTGGGCCACCAACTTGGACAACTGGATTTTGTCAGTCCTCCTGAACTCAGAGTGAGCAGCCTCTGGGGCAAGGCAGATGCAATGCAGATGCAACCAGAGACTCTTGATCTGGCTGTCTAGCAGCGAAGTATATCGCCTTAGAAGGCTGACTTGTCAGGGGAGGAAAGGTTTGTGTTAAACTACTTATTTTGTGGTTCACCTGCCTAAAAATAAAACGTTACTTTGCCAAGTTTGGAGATTCACTTTTAACACTCTCTCTGTCTTTCGAGAATTGCCCGCTCCAGATCAGGGGAGGGCAGTTAATTTCCCAAGAGGCCACATGACAAACTGGAACTGTTGTGGAGGACCTTCCCCCATTGGCATTGCCCTGCCCCCTGCCCCACAGCCATCCCCCAGCCAACACCCCACTTCCACTGATGCCACCTCCCCTATGCTGCAGCACCATTGCTCTGCTTTCTGCCGAGACCTCACACACACCCCACTGCCAAAATACCAACAGCTGCTACTCACGCACCGATGCCAATGCTGCAGGACAGACTGGGACTCCCTGCAGGCTGGACATGGCCCACAAGCCACAAAATGCCCAGATCTGGTATAAATGGTACGACTCTCATGACAGAACAAGGCCAAGATCCTGCAGAGGTGGGCTGGACTCTTGGAAGCCGTCCTTAACTGATTTGACATCTATTAATGATGAGGCGACAGACAGACAGGGCTGCCCAAGCTGGCACCATCAAGGAGGAGGATCACTCGCAGCAGTCATGAAAACTGCCAGCCAGCTGTCCAGTGGCAAAGCCTGAAGGGCAGGTGCCACACCTGCCCAGGTCTACAAAGTTGGTACTGTATTTGTAGAGAAACCTACCTGCATTTTCCCGAAAGCAAGAATCCATTCTGCAGGAAGTTAAAGATGCACCCACTGGGCACCTCTACAGGAGGAAGGGTTAAACAACATGCATGCGACGACCAATCAGGAATCTCGCTGCTCTCCAAGCCAGGAAAAGTCATTGCAGGTTTTTTTTTTCTAGTCATACATCTGGAACTGGAGCCGTTGCCAAAGTACCCCTCAGTGTGGCCCCCAGACATATTGTGGGACCATTGGTGCCAAGAGAAGGGTCAGGAGCAGAATTGTGAACTCCGTACAATCTTTGTTGACCTCACAAAAAAGCCTTCAATGTGTCACCTCACAAGGCACATGAAAGACCATGTCAGAACTCGGCTACCCAACTTATTCACTCAGGTGGTGCACCGGTTCCTTGATGGCCAATGGTTGCCGGATGGTGGAGGATCCTCCCAGGCACTCCCAGTCCCCAGTGGTGGTAACTGGGTGCTGTGCTGGCACCCACACCGTTCAGCATGATGTTTACTTCACGTCTTACTGTGCCTTTCAGGACAGCCATGCTGGAATCAGCCTCAACTACAGAATGGATGGGCAACTCCTCCACCTGAAGATGTGGACAGAAGATTCACTCCACTATGTCCGGCTCTTGGCAATTTTATGGTCCAGGTCTCTCCCCATCTTCCAATATTGCGCTACGTCTCCTGAGTTTTCCTATGCTCTGGTTGGTGTCAGCCTTGAGGGTATCCTGCTCTTCAACCTTGGAGACTTCAAATGGTCACCAAAGTGAAGGAAAGTCTGCTAGGAGGATTCCTCTGCCCACGATTCTGCCCCAAACGCTGCCTCAGAGCCAGAGACGCCAATCCGCATGGACAATTCTCTCCAGCTTGCGCCAACTTTGGACTCACCATCACTATTCAAAGACCCTGCGCCAGCCTGCTCCTCCTCATGCAACGCACACAGAACCCACCGCCACAATCAAAAGGCACTTCAGGCCCCTTGGGTACTCCCAAGGGGCCCCAAGCAGAGACCCTCAGATGGAACTCAACTGCAGGAGAGGGAAGTTGTGCTTTCGGTAGATGGTGCCCCATGGGGGGGGGGGGGAAGGCTGAGGAAGCCATCCAGCCACAAAACGGAAGGGCTGCCGAGCTGTGGAAGCCAGTTCCCTTCCCTGTGCCCAGCCTGCAAGACAGCTGAGCCACTTCCATGTGAGTGGCCTTCTCAGACTACTGGGCATCGGATGGTGAGATGAAGTTCCAGGGACCAAACTTCTCTCCAGAGCAGGCCTACCATCTGCCCACATGCGGCTGAGGAGAGCACAGACTGGAGGGTGGCTCATGCCCCCCATGTGCCAGGCTACACACCCAAAGCAGCTTTTTTGGAAGGGGGAGGAGAAACACCCACATGGGAGAAGCAGCTCCCCAGGGACACCTGAAGGCCTCCCTGAGGTTGTTGCACACAGCCAACTGGGAAGCGCCGGCACAAAAGCACCCTACACGGCGTGGCCTCACCCACAAGGGCTGCCAAGCCTACAAAGCGCACTGCGGAAGCCAGCAATGGAACCCCTGTGGTGCCTACATGCTTCCCCCTTGCCGAACATGTGCCAGGGCAAAGGTTTGCAGCCCTGTGCCGGACGATAGTCCGTTCAGAACCGAGCTGTGGAAGTGGTAGGTGAGTGCATGGGCACGAAGCAGCATTTGTGAAAGTGGCATCCCCCCCAGCCACTTCTGCCAGTCTGCCAAACCCAAAATGTTGGGGGACGCTGTGCCAAGACATTCTGTGGGGCCTGCACCCCCAACATTGAGTTGTCTACTAGTGTTGAGATCTATATTGACAACAATGGACACACAACAACCACACAGAGGCAGTGAGTCACTTTCTCTTCACTCCACTATTCTCTGAAACACCCGATTCGGTCAGGGCTGCCTCCCCTTTTCGTGCTGTTATGTCAACAGATCCGTTCTGGGGTCCGTCTTGGGCAAGAAATTGGGCTGTCAATCGTGCCAAAGGATGCGATGCACTTCCAGGCTGACCCAGCAGGCATTCCTTCCATTTTATTATGAAAAGTCAAGTCCTCTTGCGCTCCCTGGACGCCGAGGAGGAGTCTCCTTCAGACCAAGTCACGGGACGCACCCAGTGATGCCACCCCCCAGGCTGTGACCCATTCCCTGCAGGGCTCACGGGTAAGGGGGCGGCCCTCCACTTCCTGAGGGGTCTCAGATTTTGCCTTACTCCTTCAAACTGGAAATCTGAAGCTGCTCACCCCCTTCCCTCCCTCCCTCCCTCCCTTCCTTCCTTCCTTCCTTCCTTCCCATGAACATGCATTATTCCTACCAAGACCACCCCACCCTGCCCCAAAGCTTTGCCCAATGTTGCACTGGAACCGGCCTGGCATGGTGGCCACTTCTCCAGGCTGAGCCCAAGGTGGCCTGGCCCTCCCTCTATACCCTCCTCCATGGGAGGCTGCTGGGCTTCAGGGGCTTTCCAGAAAGAAGCTCAGAGGGATCCGGCCACACGATGGCCATAGGCAGCAGAGCTGCTCTGGGGCTCCGGCGTGCGTCACCCGCTGTTGGAGGACGTGTGCGGGGCGGTGGAGGGAGACTTCCGCCGCTGCGTGGGGGCCCACAGAGTGTGCTCCGAGCCATGGAGCCGGGGCAGGGCCCGGTGCTGCTGCTGCTGCCGCCAGATGGCTTGGCTCACGAGGCCCGGCAGCGCATGCAGGGTGAACCCCAGCGTGTCAATTTTGCCCTCCAGCGCACTGATGCGCTTCTCCAGGTCTTCGTTGCGCTCCTGCAGCTCGGACACCATGTCGTACATGATGTTCTGGGTCTGCCGAGGGAGAGAGAGAAGGTTACCTCACCCCGAGAGGCTCCGGCTGGGCTCTGGCGTTGCTTCCTTTGGGGGGGGTCTCCTTGTGAGCAGAGGGTGGGTGGAAGAGGGGCAGGAGCAGCAGCTCCCTTGCTCAGTGGGGCACAGTCACAGCGCAGCCCTCCACTTCTCCCCCCTCCCCGGGCTCTGTCTCAATGACCTGAACTGGCTTGAGGGTTGAGACTCCCTCCCTATAGCCTTCCCCCATAGATTTCCCAAAGGCATAAGGGCTGGATTGTCCAATCTGTGATGTTCAGGGCTGGAAGGGGTCCTGGAGGTCTTCTAGTCCAGCCTCTTCTCAAAAGTCTCCCGGGATGGAGCCCCGACCTACAGCTGCTGAAGGAGGCCAGCTCCCCTGGTGAATCCGTCCTCAAGACGAACCAATTTGAAAACAAACCAGAAGCCATTCAACTGACCGGCTTTTAATTAAAGCAGCTTTTGAGAAGAGACCGGCTGACCATTTGGCACAGGGTCTGAGCAGGGGGATGGACTAGAGGACCTCCAAGGTCTCTTCCAACAACTCAAGGAAGTAGAATCGTTTGCAGTGAGTGTCTGCTGCCACTGATCTGAAAACGAAGATATCAGTGGCTGACACGCTCGACTGCAGGGAGGGGAGAGTCGCCTCCACCTGGGAGCCACAAGGGAAGTCGAGGGCGGGGAGAACAGAGTGCTTGAGAAATGGGGGGGGGGGCTCAGGGGCGTCGCAAAACATGGTCAAAACCTACCAAGGGGGCAGCCAGGAGGGTCGATCAGAATTCCACCCGTGCTTTGTCTCAACGTTGTCACCCCCCCAAGACATGGAACAAGAGGCAGCTTTCCAAGCGATTGGGGGGGGGGGGGACTAAACCTTTGTGGTCATCAATCAAGGGAGGAAGGCAAATATAAGCGTCCCAGTGACCCTCCCCCCTTGCATTCGAAAAAGTCGCTCGGTGCCGGGGGCCCATCCCTCTCCGGGGCCCCATCAGAGGGGGAGCCGAATCCTCCCCAGGCCAGAGTCCAGCAACAGCCCCTGTGGGGAAGCCCCCCTGCAGCCACCCAGGGACTGAGACAGGGGAGCGGGGGGGGGGGGGGAGCAGAAACCCGCCTTTCTGGTTCCCCCACAAACCTTGGAGAGATCCACCAGCATGTTGGCTTGGTCGCTCAGCTTCCTTTGCTCCATCTTCACGCTTCTTAACCTGGAAGCCAAAATCCGGCCTGACCCTCCTCTCCCTCACCCCCAGCCCTTAGGCACAAGCCAGGTGGGAGGAGGGAAGGAGGGAGGGGGCTTCCCAGGCCTCCGGTTCAGAAGCTTCCCCTGGGACCCCTGGCCTGGGAGGGGCGCCCCCCCTTTTCTCTGGGGAGGGCAGGGGACGAAGACCCTCCCTTCCCCCCAGCTGCCTTTCTTCTTTCCTTTAATTCTCTGTCCTTTCTGCCCCTCCCCCCCTTTGGGGTCCCCCCTCCCAGGCCGCAGAACCTGTGGTGTTTCTAGCTAGGCAGCCCCAACTGCTGGGTGGGGAAGGGGGCCCTGCTGCTCCCCAGGAGGCTGCCCACCCGCCCACCTTTGGGGTCAGTCGCCCCACTGCAGCTTCCTCCCCTGGAGAACTGGGGGGGGGGGGCAGAGTCCTCCGTGACCCCAGGTGAGCATTCAGATACAGGTTGCAAGCAGCCCTGGGCCCTCCGGGGCTGCCAGAGGGCATTAAGCTGCGTGGCAGGAAGTGCCAAGGGAGGAGCCGCCATCCGTGCCCCTGGTTGGCGCAGGGTCAGGCGGTCCTGGAGCTGAGTGCAGTGCTGGGTGGCAGAGCCTGGTGCTCCTTGGGGGTCAAACTGTGCCAAGGCCGCCAATGGGCCTTCCTTGCCCAGAGCAACAGAGGGGCTCCTGCCCACCCACCCCTCCCGCCAAGCCCAGCTGGCCCTGCCACCCCGCCCCACTGGCACCACAAGCCTTCCCCCCACAGCTGCCTCTCCTGGAGACTTAGCCTGAGGGCCCACTCCTCCGCCAGGCACCTCTCCACTTAAGATCCATCAGCAAAGAGCCTGAAGGGACCCCGGAGGTTTTCTAGTCCAGCCCCTACTGAGGCAGGAAGCCCTCCACCATCCCAGGCAAGAGGCTGTCCCGCCTCTCCTTGGAAACCTCCAGGGATGGAGAATCCACAAGTCCTGGAGGGAAGCAAGAGGGGCACAAAGGCAGGGAGGGCCTTCGCCTGGGACCCACCCCCGGAGGCAGCAGCCCCCAAATAGGGGGAACCACCCCTGCCCATTTCTGGACCAGGGCAGGCGGGGAGGGGCTCCCTCCTGGATCCAATGGGGGGAGGCAGGGGGAGGGGCAGGAAGCAGGTAAACAGGTGGACTTACTGATGGATGGCTTGGAGGAACTTACGCTGGTGTTTCCGCACCTTTGCGTGGTCGAGCTTTCTCACCAGCTTGGTGTGTTTGTAGATGAGCCACGTTTCCCTGAGCACATTGGCCGCTGAGTTTTTCACCTGGGGAGGTTGGGGGGACAGACAGGTGAGAAGGGAAAGCCCCCCCCCCCCAAAGGGCAAGGGAAGAGAACAAAAAAGGGCTCTGCCTCCCTCGGTCCCCACCCATTCATCCGCCTTCCCTGGGGAGGGGGCTCCAAAGTCTGGGCTGGGAGAGGTTCCCTTCCCATGGATCCTGGGGGGGCTGTGCAGACCCCCCAAAAAAACAGAAACAAGGAGGAGCAACAGGGGACACCACTCCCCCCCCCCCCAGAGAGACAGGCCAAGGGGCGAACGGGCAAAGGGTCTCACCCGCTTTGTTAGTTGTGTGTCCATCATGAAGTTGTGGACGTGTTTCTCAGCTTTGGTGAGTTCCAGTTTCCGGGCCACCACGGCCACCACAAGCGCTGTGCACCCTGCGCCCTGAAACACGACGGGGGGCGGGCAGAGTCACTCCCCCAGGAAGGGGGCACTCCAAGCCCATCCAGCCCCCTGCCCTGTCTCCTGCCCTCCCGGCTCAGGAGGCGCCTTGGGGTGGGTCCCCTGGAGGGCTGGGCCAGCCTTGAGGGGGTTGCGCCTCGCTTCGGTTCCCCAGCCGCAGGCGCTGGGAGGGTTTCTAAGGATCCCTGCAAGGAGAAACCCAGCAGGGCAGGGACGGGAAAGTGGAATCCGGCAGAGCTGAGGGGCGTTTGCAGAGCTCTCTCTACACAGGCAGTCCTCCCGCTACGGCCCCATCTGAGCCCAACCTTTTGGTCACTAAGCGAGACCGTTGTGGAGGGGGTTTGGCCCCAGTTAGCAACCTTTCTTGCCACGGCAGTTCAATGAACCGCTGCAGTTGTGAAGCGGGTCCCACAGTTGATAAGTGAGTCTGGCATCCCCACTGGCTTGGCTCACATTTCCCAAAGAGGATCCCCTCACCCAGGGACACCATGGCTGTCGTAAGCATGGGTCAGTTGCCAAGCGGCCGGGACCCCTGGGGAGGCTGCCACAACAGTTGCAAGTGGGGAAAATGGTCATTAAGTCCCTCTCTTCAGTGACGCTGCAACTTTGAACAGCCGCTAGGTTAGATTTCTCCTTGCAGGGAAGTTTGCCCCTCCTTCTCTTGCACAGAAACCTTCAATGTGCCAAAGGCTGCAGTGCCCCTCCCCCCTTTCACGGGGCCCTTCAAGCCTCTTTTGGGACACGGGGGAGGGGGCATTCTTGGGGGGGGAACAGGCCCGGGGATGGGGGGCCGCTGGATGCAGTGGAACAATCGGATTGGTTGAAAACCATCTCAGAAACAAATTTTGGCTCCTGAGGATGATGATCCCATCACACGCACACGCACACGCACAGTGTCCCCCAAAGCAAACCACTTCTGCTCTTAAGTCTCTCACTCAGGGTAAAATTCATGGATCTTCCTGCGAACCGATTGATCAGGGGCTGCCCTGTAGAAAGGGGCACTTTGGGAAAGTCTGGGTTGCCCTGGATGACCTTTGAGGGCCCATCCAAGCCGGGACCCGGGGAGGGGAGGGGAGCCCGGAGCTGGACCCTTACCATAATCCCGGTGAGCAAGCAGACCCCTTTCCCGCAGTAGGTGTGGGGCACCATGTCCCCGTAGCCGATGGAGAGGAAGGTGATGGAGATCAGCCACATGGCGCCCAGGAAGTTGCTGGTCACATCCTGCTTGTCGTGGTACCTGCGTGAGGGAGAAGGGGGAGTCAAGCCTCAGGTGCCCCCCCCCAGCAAACAGGCCCCCACGGCGGGCTTTCCCAGGGCGGAGCTGCCCTGCCTCCTTCAGGGCAAAGTCCTCGCCTCAGCCCAGGGTCTGGGCACGCTGGCTGGGCGTCATGGGCCCCGGAGTCCAACCCAGCAGCAGGCCCAGACCTTCAAGTAAGAGAGTAACAGGGCGGGAAGGGACCATGGAGGTCTTCTAGCCCAACCCCCTCCCATTTCAGACAAGTGACGGTCTGAACTCCTCAACAGCCTCCAGCGTTGGAGGCCCCACAGCGTCCGCAGGCGACTCCTGCTCCCCTGGCGCATCGCTCTCCCCGTCAGGAGGTTTCTCCGGAGTTGCAGGTGCTTCTCTCCTGCACGAGTTTCGCTTCTGGCCCTGCCCTCAGGGGCTCTGCAGAAGGGATGGGCCCCCTCCTCCTCCCTGGGGCAGCCCCTCAGATACTGGAAGGATGCTCTCATGTCGCCCCTCATCGGTGGTGGGATTCAAATGGTTTTATCACCGGTCCAGTGGGCGTGGCTTGCCTAACCCCTGCGCCCAGCTTTCCCCGCCCCAGGTGAGGCTGCAGCTGAGAGGAGAAAGAAGAGAAATGCGGCGGGGGGGGGGGGAGGCCGATCCTGCAATTTTCCCTCCTTTCTCCTTTCAGCTGATCGGCGGAGGCATTTTTTTTTTTTTTACTTCCGGTTCGGCCCAACCATTGTGAACCGGTATCACGCCACCACTGCCCCGATTCTTCTTTTCTCCAGAGTAGCCAAACCCAAATTCTTCCGATGGTTTAGCCTCCAGTTCCCTCATCCTCTTTCCTGCTGTTCTCTGCACTTTTTCACAGAGTCTCAATGTCTTTTTTAATACAGTGGCGACCAAAGCCGGGCACAACCTTCCGCGTCTGGTCTCGTCAAGCACAGAATAAAGCGCCACGGACCCTTGAGGGGCCTTGATAGACAAGGGAACCTTCTGGAGAAGCTTCCTGGCCTTTGCCCAGCTCCATCTTTGGGGGCATGGGGGGCTTCCCCCCCCCCCCGGCCTCCCCTGCAGAGCGAGGGGAGCTCCTACCTCTCGCAGACGCGCACCGTCCAGGCGGCGATTATCCAGGAGGAGATGCTGAAGACCAGCAGGACGGTGCCGGGGCAGATGGTCATGAGGGTCTTCATGACGAAGCGGGTGTTGAAGTTGATCTTGTTCAGGGCGCCGATGCTGCGCGAAGAGGCGTCCGTGAAGAGCTTGCTGTGCAGCAGCATCACCCGCCCGATCAGGTAGAGGCGCAGGAACATGGGGATGGAGAGGGTGATGTCCACGTCCGTGCTGGCCTCCGAGGTGGCGTAGGTGAAGGCCAGACGGGTGGTCCAGGTGAAGAAGTACTGGCCGGGGATGGGGTGGATGGCACAGACCAGCAGCTCCAGCGCGATGAAGAAGATGCGCTCGAAGGTCATGGCGATGCGCCAGTCGTCCGCCCCGTTGTCCACCATGAAGAGCTGGAGGACGGGACATACAGGGGAGTCGGTCGGGGGTGGGCTTGGCTCTGGGGTCAGCCGCTTGGCCCACCCGGCTCCCCTGGATGCCCCGTCCCTGCCCCCAATGCTTCTCCGGCTCCTCCCATGGCTGCGGGGAGGAGGAGGAGGGGGGGGAGGGGGAGGGAAAGAGCTACAGAAAGGTTCCTCGCTTTACAACTATTCCCCCGGGGACACACTGGCCCTGTGAAAAGGGACATGACGGTTATTCACTCTGAAGACCACTGTTCTCCTCCCATGAAGGACATTCGTACCCTTGGACAACTGGGTCGCAGGGTCCCAGGGTTGTGTGATTCCCCTTTTGCAACCTTCAAGGGAGCCCCGCCCAGGAGGAAGCCGGATTCACTTAACAACCCTGTTTCTGGTTTAACAATGTCAGGGACTCCTGGAACAAACGGGACAGGAAAAGTCGTAAAATGTGACAAAACTTACGGAATGGTGAACAGACCCAAATAGGGCTCAGAAGTGGGGGGGCCTGGAGACCCGGAGGGGCTGATTCCCTGCAGGGCAGGACAGGCCCAGAGGGAGGCGGGGGGGAAGGGCAACATGCTGACCAAATTGCCCCATCAGCCCCTCGGTTGTCCCCCAAGCAAGAGGAGCTCAAACCTGGTTTCTTTCGAGGGGCTCATTTAAAGGAGGCGAGGTGGCGGCTTCTTCTGCTTACGGTGCCAGAAAACCCGCCCACCCCAGCCGGCCTCCCCGGGCATCAGCCCACAGCAGAGGCAGCGGGCCAAGGGCTTTGAAGGCAGGCAAGCCTCCCCCCACCCTCCCCACAGCCCTCCTGGGCACCCACTCTGGGAGGCCTGGAGCTGCCCGGCAGCTGCTGGCAAAGCCAGCACAGGGGCCGCAGGGGCATTGGGGTTGGGGTGGCAGCCCCGGGGGCCTCACCTGGATCTCCCGGGCGTGGTACATGAGGATGAGCCCCAGCAGGATGGCGGTGGAGAGGCTGATGAGGCATTTGAGGGCAAAGGAGTAGGAGGAATCCTGGCAGAGAGAGAGAGGCGGAGGGAGTCAGGCAGGCAGGAGCCAAACCGGCCACACGGCCCCCCCAGCCACAGAGGGGTGAAACAGGGACTGTCCTGGGGGAGGGGATTTGGAGGGGGGGTCCCTCCCACCGCTGTCCTCCTGTGCCCCAGGGGAAGCTCAGGAGGCAAGATGGGGGGGCTCCAGAACGGCCCCCCAGGGCCACATGCAGGGTTTCCGTCCGGTCAGCAGGCTTCACCTTGGAGTAGATGCCCCAGGACAGCTCGGTCTCCGTCACCATCACCACGATGCCAAACATGCCGAAGATGAGGGCGTAGTCGCTCAGCCGCTTGCGCTTCTCGAAGAGCGCCCTCCGGTGGCCCAGCCGGTGCCCAACGTTCTGGTTCCTCTTCTGGGGCCGTTTGCGCCCCCCGGCCCCCCTCTCCTCCTCCTCTGCTCCCCCATCCAGCTGGGGCTCCGACGTGGCCTTGGAGACCACCACCTCCAGGTCAGCCTCGGGGGGGAAGGTCTGCAGGGGCTGCGTCTCAGCGTCCAGCTCACGCAGGTGGCGGGGCGAGAACCCCAAGCGGCCCAGCGGCCCCAGGGCCCCCCCGTTGTGCCGGCAGCTGTTCATGGCTATCTCGGTGAAGGGGCTGCACTCGCCGGCCGTGCGCCTGGACCCCCCTGCATGGCTCAGGGGGGGGCAATTTGCCTTTACCTGGGAGGGGGAGGAGGAGGAGGAGCCCATCAGTACCCAGTGCTGCCAGCGAGCAGACCCCCACCCCAAGCGTTTCAGGCACCCGCTGGACATGGAACGAGCCTGGCCAAATGCATCCTCAACTTATGACCCCAATGGTGTCCAACATTGATGTTGCTCAGTGAGCTCTGACCCACTTTATGGCCTTTCTCACCATCATTGTTAAGCGAATCACTGCACATGGCAACATGGTTGTTAAGGGAATCTGGCTTCCCCATTAACATCTGTCAGGAGGTCACAAGTGGGGATCACGTGACCCCCCAGGAGACTACGACCATCACAAATACGAGTCCACTGGCTCAGCCCACCCAAACCAACCCTCCTCCTCTCCTTGCCAGCCTAGCAGTCGAAGCCATGGCTGCCAACCAGCCATTCATGCCACACACACACACACACACACAGAGGAACAGCCAACCTCTGCCAAGGTGGGGCTCCGTCAGGCAAGGCTTCCTCCGTGGGCACAACACCCACCCGCAGGAGTCTCCCCTCGTGGCACAGAGGAGCCAATGCCAGGGGCCTCTCATCTCCGACACTGATGGGTGGCCCACAGGGCATCAAGATGCCCCAACCAATTCACAGAATGGCGACCAGCCAGCGTGCCAGCCCTGAGCTGCCCAGACCCGCTTCCTGCACACCTGACTGTGCTCCACCCCCTCCCCTTCTGATACGCCTGTGAATTGGGGGGGGGGGGGGTGACCAGCGAATAAACATAAATAAATAGAAAGACAGTTAAAACTGGGCTGCCAGGAAGATGGAAAAATGTGGGCCTCCAGACAGGGCGGTGATCAGCCAGGGTTCCCCCTGGGCCATTGCCTGAAACGTTTGAGGAGGGGTTGGACTAGAAGACCTCCAAGGTGCCCCCCAAGTCTGTTATTGCCAGGTGTTATTGCCTCAAGGGTATGGGAAGGGAGGCAACGGAAAGGAATGGAGGAAGAACACCCCCCTCCGCACACACACACACTGCCAGCAAAGGACTTGCCATGCCAACCAGGCCGGGAGGGGGGGGGGCTGCAGTGGGGGGGCACCTAGTCTGGGCACCAGGGAATCCAAGTCGGCATTCAGCTTGTGCCAATCCCTCGCATGAAGAGCAGCAGCCAAAGGAAAGGAAGGGGGGCACTGGGGGCCTAGGAAAGAAGGGGAAGGGCTGGGGGTGCCCCACTTA
Organism: Laticauda colubrina; assembly: GCA_015471245.1. Classification (NCBI taxonomy): domain Eukaryota; kingdom Metazoa; phylum Chordata; class Lepidosauria; order Squamata; family Elapidae; genus Laticauda; species Laticauda colubrina. The sequence goes on from BLBF01000127.1 coordinate 285,615, forward strand.
CATGACCCCCAAAACTTCCTTCCTTTCCCTCCACAATGGCCTTGGCCTCCCAACCCGCCCGGCTGCTGGTAAAGTTCTTGAAGAGGGCCTGGGGGGGGGGGGGGGGTCTTAAACGGGAAAGGGTTGGGCCAAAGAGGGGGGGGGGGGGGGGGCCAAGGGAGGAAGTTGGGAGGGTCGACCCCCCCCCCACCAAGGACAAAGGCCTTCCTTGACCTGAAGGGGGAGGGGGGAATTGAATCTAAACCAGACCAACCAGCTAGCAAAGCAGAAAAGATTCCCTCCCCAGCCCCCCAGCCCCCTCAGAGGGGAGGTCCAGGACAGCCCTGGCTGGGAATGCTGGACCAGGAAGGTGACCACTGCCTAAAAGGCGCCACTGAGGCCTCGCGGCTTCTGCAGCCGGAAGCGCTTCTGGCCCAGAACCCTGGAGGGCCCTGGGCCTCCCCCCCCCGACCCTCCCCATCTCCCACCCACCCTGCCTGTGGGGGGCAGAGGGTCTGGGTCTCCTGCTGCTCTTCCTTCTAGGTCTGGGGTCCACCCCCTCCAGCCCAGGCCTCCGGGGCAACTGGCTTGCTTGCACCCAGTGCAGGGGGGGCTTTGAGGAGGCCAACCTCAACCGCCAATGCCAGGTGCTGGTTAGCAACACCTGAGCCTGGGAACTACAACTCCCACCATCCAGAGCTATGACAGCTGGCTGGGGGTAATGGGGTCGTAACTCATTGCATCTGGGGATCCTGGCTGGGTGGGAACAAGCTGTTCCCTCCAATTGCAACAGCCCCCCCCCCAAAAACAAAAAACAAAAAACCCTGCAACATCCAAGCAGTGGCACAATTCAGCTCAAGGGTCCTTCAGCCCCAGAGCAAACCTTGCAATCTGGTGGGGGGCTGGAAGCAGAGAAGAGGGTCCCTGGGTGGCCTGGGGGGGCGATGGGGCAGACTGACCCCCCTCACTTTTCCACTTCCAAGGACATCTTGACCCCCCACCCCCAGCAGCAGAATGCCCCCCCCCCCCTCCCGGCACTGGAGGGAGCCGGGCCTGCTCTCTGCCTCAGGACAGGACTGTGCCAGGGAAGGGGGGGAGGGCCAGGCCGGCTCAGGGCGCAGTGCTGGGTCTCCCAGCAGCATGCCTGAGCCGTGGGTGCCCAGGAGGGCATCCAGCTGGTCCAGCAGGGAAGCAGATGAAGACAAGGGGGCACAAAGGGCCCAGCGGCCATCCCTCCTTGACTGGGGTGGAGAGGGACGGGCCCCTTCAGGCCCACTTCAAGGGGGCCAAGGCCACCTGAGTGGCGGAGCCTCCCTGTGCAAGGGCAGTCCGCCTCGGAGGCGGCACGCGTTTCCAAAGCTTCCCACGGCACCCGAGCCCCCCCCCCCCGCCCCCCGGGCGCTGCGGCTCACCTGCGGGGCGCGGCGCGGGGGCGGCGGGCGGGCCCCCCCGCAGAGCGCCTGCAGCGACAGGTAGACCAGGTGGGCGGGCGAGGGCCGAGCGGCCAGGCGGAGCCCGCCGGGGGGCTGCTGGGCCGGCGCGGCAGGCTGGGCGC
>BLBF01000127.1:291216-334939 GCA_015471245.1 Laticauda colubrina
GGGGGGGGGCGGGGGAGCTAGCCAAAGCAAAATTCTTTCTCTTGGGAACCCGGTTGGAGGAAGGTGGAGCGATGCCACCCGGTGGTTGGACTGCACGGCAATTGGGCCATGGGACGGATGGTTCTGGGAAAGCAGAAAGACGTTTAACGAGGTGAAAACCACGGGAGTCTTTCGCCGGACGTGGGCCAATGGAGTATTTCCAATAAAAGCCGTCTTCAAGGACTCCGTTGCCTCGGAGTCCGGCTTGCAATGGATCAATGAGTTGGACTCCGGGGGGGGGGGGGGGAATCTGGCTTCCCCACTGATCTGGCTTGTCAGACGGTCGCCAAAGGGGATCACGTGGCCCCCAGGACACGGCAGCCATGATAAATACGAGCCAGTTTCCAAGGGCCCAGATTTTGATCACATGACCTTTTGGAAGCCATTGTAACTTCAAACGGCCATTAAATGAATTGTCGCGAGTCTGAGGACTGCTTGTATTGTGCTGGGACCACCCCTGATATGCAAGGCTCAGAGAAGCAGTGAGAGAACCTTTCAGAATGGGGGGGGGGGTCAGCCTTGCCCTGGGTACCTGGGCATCCCCAGGACTGCCCACAAGACCCTTCACTGCCTCTTGGGGTTCAGAGCAGAAATCTCGGGGGGGGGGGGGCTTGTATCGAGGCCGGGATGGCTTCTCCTTTACAGGGGTTGCATGGGGGGATGCAGGGAGGGAGAGGCTCCCAAATGAAGAATTCAAGGATTCCTGGAAGAGCTGCATGGCTGACCACCCTGGAGTAACAAAGAGGGTGGCAGAAGCTAAGGGGTTTTTTTGGAGGGTGGGGGCTTCTCTGAGCTTGGTTGTTTTCTTCGAGATGTAACATCCTCAGTGCTAGTTTGCTAATGGAACACCTGCAAGAAAATCGCCAAACTCTGAGAGCACCGAGGCCCCCCAGGTTCAATCCTAAGGCACAAACCTTCTAATCTAATCTGGTCTAATGAAGGGAAGGAGGGGGGGGGCAGGATAGTAGTTATTCCAGTGTTTGAGGGGCTGCCCCAAAGAAGAGGAGGGGGTCAACTTCTTCTCCAAAGCACCAGAGGGCAGGACAAGAAACAATGGTTGGAAAATAATCAAGACGAGAAGCAACCAGGAATTGATGAAACCTCCTGACAGTGAGAGCAATTAACCAGCGGAACTGCTAGCCACCAGAAGCTGTGGGTTCTCCATCACTGGAGGTTTTCAAGAAGAACCTGGATAGGCATTTGTCTGAAATGGTAGAGGGTCGGACTAGAAGACCTCCAAGGTCCCTTCTGTTGTTTGGGCCCCATAAGCCAAGGACTCCCTGTATCCCAACCCTTCCACCTGCCTGGGAAAACATTCTGCGTTCACTCTGGGAAGCCCCTCCCTGCTTGTCCCTCATCCTGCAAGCCTTCAGGTGTGTTTCAGAGAAGGGACCCCCAACCCGTATGCGAAGGGGAACGGCTGCCTCTGCAGCAATCCAAGGCACAAGCTGAGAGGGCATTCCAGGGAAGGTCACGGGTACACACGCACACACGTGCAAACACATGCACACACAAATGGTTCCTGCTTTGCCACCCCTTGTTCCACCCCCAGGTTTCAACAGGTGGAATTGGCTCCCCCCCCCCCCCCCCCCCCCACGAACAGCCCAGGAGACGTGGCTCCTCCATGGCTTTTCCAGAGGCAGATGAAGCAGCCTGGGGGCATCTGGGAGCCTCTCCTATCTGATCTGGGCACCCTGGCCCAGGCAGCCCCTCCCACCGCCTTGGGCGGGGGGTGGGGGCAATGCAGGGTAGGCAGGCAAGGGGGACTTTCCCGCCCAGCGTTCTTGGCTGCCTTTCTCGGAGCCTCTGCTGGTCCTGCATTTCCCCAGCCCTGCTTGACAAGGGCACCAAACACCCTGAGCGTAGGAATTGCACAACCAGGAGGGCAAAGAGGATGTTTCAGGTAAGAACGGTTCACAGCTCAGAATAAGAGAGTCCTTGGGTGAGGCCCCCTCTGCCAAGAGGGCCACATTCACAAAAATAGCCTTCCCCCCCCCCCCCAAGAAAAGGTCTGGGTGAGTTGGAAAGAGGCGTAAGCTGGGGGGGGGGGGGAAGGATCAAGTCACAGGACAGATTAAATGAAGTGCTGCTTTGTCCATAAATCTGTTTGTGGTTGAACGTTCTGGAGCATAGAATAATAGGGTTGTAAGGGACCTTGGAGGTCTTCTAGTCCAACCCCTTGCTCAGGCAGGAGAGGCTATGCCATTCCAGGCAAACGGCTGTCCAGTCTCTCCTGAAAAGCCTCCACTGATGGAGCCCCCACAATGTCTGGAGGGAAGCCGCCATTCCACTGGTTAATTGTCCTCCCTGTCAAGAAATGCCTGTGGAAGATCCTCAGTCATCCAGGCCAGGGTGGTCCCCAAGGGGCTTTTTCAAGAGGCAACTGGACTTTCTGGTTTATCTTGAAGATAGTTTTGCTTCTCATCCAAGAAGCTTCTTCAGTTCTTCAGAAGCAGCAGCAAAACGTCCTCAAAGAAAAACCAGAAAGTCCAGTTGCCTCTTGAAAAAGCCCCTTTGGGACATGGTCAGGAAATTTCTCCTTGGCTCTAGGTTGAGTCTCTCCTGGATTAGTTTCCATCCGTTGCTTTTTGTTTGGCCTTTTGGCGAAAACAGGAAACAGGTTGACCCTCTTTATGGCCACCTCTCAAGTACTGGCAAGTTGCTCCAGTCAGATTCAACCAGACCCCTCAATGTTGAGAGAGCAATTACTTGTAGCTCCTTATTTATGGGAGCCTGGGAAGGGGGAGGCTGCTTCTGTGCCAAACGGAAGCCCTTTGCTGGCTTTCAGGCAGCTGCTCCTGAAAGCCCATCCTGAAAGACAGACGAAATGTAGAGTTAACTCTCATCCCTTTCAATCGCGGCAATCCTTTTAGTTTTGACTTATTTTCCTGGTTGGTCATCTTCTTAGCATATAGACTTGATGGGGTGATCGGTTTTAAAATGTGCTATGGATGTTTGAAATGGTGACTACATGGCATTCTCTGTAAGCAGCCAAGAGGCATTCAGATTGCCATGGGGTGCAAGTTTAAACATCAGACACATTTGGGGCATCTGCTCTGGATGGAGTACCCTGCCAGGCAACATTTCTCAGCCTGGCCAAGTTTAAGAAGTGGAATTCAACTCCCAGAACTCCACTTCTTAAACTTGCCCTGGTTAATGAACGTTGCTGGATCCAGATATGAAGAGCTGTATCAGCCACACCTCTATGGGACCCCACAATGTGTGAGGTTTTCCTGCTGGCACCTGAAGGAAGGAATGAGTTTTTCATGAGCTCACCAATAACTGACCATCTGTAGCCAAATCTGATTCTCATGTCCTTCCCTCTAAGATCATATCAGCGCCATACATTTTACATCCTTCCGATCTGTCTTTAGGGAATGTTTAAGGTGCCTTCTGTCTTTCAGCTGGGCAGCCATAGAGGTAATGAACATTAGTTGAGAATTTCGGTTGACACGATATAAAGATGTTGGAAAGAGTGCAGAGAAGAGCAATGATGATGATGAGGGGACTGGATGCTGAAACCTACGATGGACTGGACCGTTGCCGGAACTGGGCCTGGCTAGTCTAGGAAAGAGAAGGACCAGGGGAGACAGGAGAGCATCTCCCAATATTGGAGGAGGGGCTGCCCCAGAGAGGAGGAGGAGGGGGGTCAAGCTATTTTCCAAGGCACCCGAAGGCCAGACAAGGAATAAAGGATGGAAACTAATCCAGGAAAGAAGCAATCTGGTATGAAGGAAAAATTTCCTGTCAGTGAGAACGATCAACCAGTGGAACTGCTTCCCTCCAGAGGTTGTAGCTGCTCCATCCCTGGAGGCTTTTAAGAGACAGGACAGCCAGCTGCCTGAAATGGTATACTAGGGTCTGCTGTTTGAGCAGGGGCTGGACTAGAAGACCTCCAAGGTCCCTTCCAACTCTGTTATTCTATTAGTTTAATTGTATTGGTCTCTTCCATCTCTGTGATTCTGTGAATCTGTTACTAAGTCGATCCACCTGCCTTTGGATAAGGAGAGGTACTAACTGGCAAGGACGCCCGAGTTCCTGGGAATTTACCATGCCAAAGAGCAGATTCCCTGAGAATTCCCCTTGAGGATTCTTACATGGCAAATCATCTTTTGGGGCTTTGGGGACTTGGAAACTTTCTGGGCTTTTCAACCAAACCAACAAAAGGCAGAAGGAAGAAGGAAGGACCCAAAAGTGGACAGAGGCTCCTCGACCTACGACCACAATTGAACCTCCTGCAAAGCAAGACATTGTTATGTGGGTTTGGCCTCCATTTTACGATGTTTCAGGCCACAGTCGTTAAGTGAAGCTGGGGTTCCCCACTGGCTTTGCTTGCCAAAACTGGCTACGTGACAGTGCAACCGGCATATGTCCAGCCAGTTGCCAAGCGTCCAACTGGGGAGGCTGCAGCGCAACGGTTGTGAGTGTGGGAAACAGTCCTTAAGTCCCCTTTTTCAGGGCCTCTGGACGGTTGCTAAACAAATGTTTGTAAAGTGAGGACTGCCTGGACTGATGTCCACTGTAAGGGCTTGAAAGCAGGGCCTCCAACCGTGGCCCCTTTAAGCCTGGAGAACTTCCTCTCCCAGGACTCCCCAGCCAGCTTTGCTGAAGTCCTCCAGGCTTAAAGGGGCCACGGTTGGAGGCCCTGCTTTCAATCTGTCCCCTGTCCAAGGCCGGCGACCCTCATCCTCCGTGGGGAGCATTTGGGTTCCCCTGAGCAAGGAATGGGAGGCAGGGGCGCAAAGGGGCACCCCTCCCTCCACCAGAGCCTCCTCTCCCCCATGGGGCCGCCTTGCCTATCGTCCAAAGGCCGGAAGGGTTTTGGATCTTTCCCAGGGGAGGGCCCCAAGAAGACCCTCCCAGGAGGGTCTTTCCCAGCAGGGCCACTTCTGCCCTCCCCCTCCCTGCCCACCAGGAGCTGCTGAGGGGATTCCCGTCACTGCCACCATCTGCCAGCCATTCATTCAAAGGAACAGCTATTAATAAACCCACTGGAGAGGAAATGGGGAGGGGGGGCTATTGTATCCCTGCTTGGATACCGTGGTCCCTGTGGAAATGCAGACACTGGCCGAAAACAGCCCCCTCCCCCGCTGGCTGCCCCTGGCTGGCAGGGGGATTAAAAGGGCCTCTGGGCAGAGCCTCGCCTCTTCCTTGCGGGGTGGGGGGGATGATAAGGGTGGTCTCAGCTGGACAGAGAAGGGGAGGGGTCTCTCCTGCCACTGGAGCAAGCCCTCCCCCTTTTCCCAACCCCAGGCCGAACTCCCCAGGGGCCGGGAGGGTCTGTGCCAGGCAATGCCGGAAAGGCGGCGGCTTGGGCTCATGGCTGGCGCATTCATGCTGGCTTTCCTCCCTGCAGGACTCAGAAAGGCTCTTCCCAAAGGCAGCTGGGCTGCATTGTTTTTTTCCCTCCAGGGAGAAGAACAAAACGTTTTGTGAAGTTTCAGGTTTCTTGGATGAGGAACAAATGTTTTGTTCCAGGAAAAAACAGCCCCGCTGCCTCCTGAGGAAGCCCTTTGGAGGCCACTGGGTGGCTGAGGATCTCCACAGCCACCTCTCTCGCCACGAAATAAAGCCGGATGGCCCGTCGTGGCCATTCAAAGCAGGGAGCTGGCCCAGCCAGCAGGGACTGAGTCAGGTGTGGCGCCACTGGCCAATCCCGGCTTCTCTGCTCGGCCTCCGTTCCTCACAACTTCGGGGATCAGCTGGATCAAGCGGGCGCTATGGAGCTGCCTGGTGCTGAGCGAGGCCTGGTGCTCCAAGGCCTCCCTCCCTCCCTCTTCCAGCTGTGCCTGGCATCCACAAGGGTGCCACTCGCCAAATACCCACCGGCCTCGGGTCAAGCCTTGTTCCCAGGAAGCCTCCAGCTCCGTCCGAGCTCTCTCAGGGCAGCCCAGATTCCAGGGGGCGAAAGGAGGGTCCAGACCCCTCTGCCTTCAGAAGGAGACCCCCCTCCCTTCAGCCGCCCTGCCACGCTTGCTGCTTCTACTCAGGAGGTTCTGAAAGGGAGGGGTCCTTCGTGCTCCCCAGGGGGCGTTTCCCTGACAAGGTTCCAAAGGAGGAAATGGCGCTGCTGGTGTTCTCCTCCCGGGCAGTGATTGGTGACCCCCAGTTTAGCTCCTGAGACACACCTGCAGGAAAATCACTCTGCTCAGGGAGCCCCAAGGCCCCCCAACCCTGAGCCGCAAATGTTCCCCTCGATTAAAGCCCCAAAAGCCAGCCCCTCCTCAGGGACCCTCCCGGGAAGGCATCCACGCCTCCATCTCCTCCGGGGCTCTTGCCCAAAACTGGCAGGAACACGGTGCCAGGGACGAGAGGCACAAGGGGGCCCAGGACATCTGCCCCATGGGGGGGTGCAAGTGGCCTTCCAAGCCCCCCAGCAGGGCAGGAGAGACCAGAAAGATATGAGCCTGAGGAAGCCCCCCCCCCCCCCCGGGGGGGGGGGGGGGCAATGCCCCCCCCAAAGGCCCCCCCCGAAAATTCCCCCCCCCCCCCCCGCACATCCCAACACAGGGCTGTGTAATCTGGCCTGGGCCCGTGGGGAGGGGGCCGTGACAGACCCCCCAGGCCAGATGGGGCGTCACTCCCTGCCCGAGAAATGGGAGGTTGGCTGGTCCGGCCTGAGGGGTAGTTTATGAAAGGCTCACGGCCCGTCCCCGCTGGGCAGAAGGGCCGACCCGCTTCGGCTGGCGTCTTTGTCCCGGGCTTTTCCCGCGAAGGGAGGCAAAGGGCCCGGTCACAGCCCCCCACCCCCGCCCCAAGGGGGCCAACTCACCCAGCCCAACGGAGCGGGCCGCTCTCCGCCGCAGCCCCGGAAGACGCTCCCTTCCCGGGCCTTCGGGCTGCTGACTGCCCCCGCCAGAGGCGACGCCGGGCCCTCCCGCCCCAGCCCGGGACAGCCGGAGCCGGAGCCGCAGAAGGCCGAGGCGGCTGCTCGGCGGGGGGAGGCGCGGTCCCCGAGCGCAGCCGGCCGAGGCTCCCCCGCCTGCGGGGCCGGGATTTCCCTTCGCCCCGCGGGAGGCAGCCAGCCGGCCGGGGGAGGGCGCCGCGCCGGGGTCCCCTTCGGGCCGGGCAGGCGGTTGCCAGCCGCGGCCCCTGCAACCCGCTCCGCGGAAGGAGGGAGACCCGCCGGCGGGCGGCGACCGGGGCCATGCGTCTCCCCCCGCCGGGCAGGGGGCAGCGAGAGGGGGTCGGCGGGCTGCAAGGCCGGGAGAGGGGCGCCGCGGCCCCGAGAAGGCGCTCAGGGACCCCCGAGGGGGCCGCCCTGGAGAAAGGGGCGAGGCCGGGCGGGGACACAGAGAAGCACCCGCGGGGTCGGGCCTCGCAGAGCGGACGTCAGAGCCGAGCGCCACCCTTCCCGCCCAACGGGGCCCGGCAGGCCGCGCTCACCCTCCACCCCCCAAAACGGGCGGGCCGACTTCCCTCCCCCCACCGGCCCCGCCCGAGCGGAGGAGGCGCGCGGGGGGGGGGGGGGGGGCGGCGGCTCTTTCCGCGCAACCAGGCGAGGACGGAAGAGGCCCCGCGCCGACCGGCCTGCAGCGGCTTCCCCCGGGACGAGACCGGGACTTTGGGGGGCAGGAAACTGCTCCTCCTCCTCCTCCCTCAGACCCAGGACGCGGCAGCCGAGCGACGCGGCCGGTTCGGCCGGCAGCCCGAGGGGGCCGCGGAGGGTGGAGTGCCGCCGCTGAACGGGAGCGCAGCGCAGCGGCCCAGCCGCCCAAGGGGCTCCCGCGAGCATGAGCGGCCGAGGGGGCCGCTGCCGGCTCGGGCTTGGGAGACGCGGCGGGGGCTCCCGGGCCGCCCAAGGCCGAGCGGCGGTCCGTCCCTTCCAGGGCGGAGGCTGCCCGCCCACCCTCCTTCCCTCCCGGCTGGCTTCGCGGAGCGTGCAAGGAGGCCCGGGGCGGCGGCGCGCATCTGCAGCAGGGGCTCCGTGGGCAGAGGAGCGGGGAAGGGGAGCCTCCGGGGTCGAGCAGCCGAGCTCCGGGCTGCGTGAGGCAGGGAGCCTGCAGCGCGGCGCCCCCCCGGGGGTCTGCAGCTCCTCCCCCGCCGGGCCTTCCTTGGGATCTCGAGGGCGGCCTCCCAGCTCCGCCCAACCGAGCGCCGTCGGTCCCCGCGGCGGGATCGGCGCCGGCCAGGCAGGGACCTCCGGGCCTTCCTCTTCGCCCCCCCCGAGGGACCCGTCGAGATGGACGCTGGCCTCGCTGGCCCCGAAGTCCGCCCGGGGATCCCCCCCCCCGCCCCCCAGCGCCGCCTCGCTCGAGGCAAGGAGGGCGCGAGGCGGTTGGGGCTCCGCCTCCTCCTCCTCCTCCTCCTCCGCCCGGCAGCCGAGAAGCGCCGCGATACGGGAGGCCCCGGCCGCATCCCGGGGAGACGCTCGGGGAAGCCCGCCTCCGCGTGACTCCCCCCCCCCCGCCGAGGGAGATGCCCCGTTGCCATGACGACAGGGCTGGCCTGGACCACGCCGCCTTCCTCGGGGAGAGCACAGCTGCCCATCCCCACCGCAGCCAACCCCAGCAGCAGAGGGGGGGCTCCTCCCGTTGGGAGGGCCGAGGCCCCCAACCCCTCCGCCTCTGCCGAAGAGCCCAAGGGGGGGGGAAGCCCCCAGGCAAGGAAGACCCGTCAAGGAGCTGCGGGGGAGGGGCCATGAAGAACCTCCCCCCCCAAGGCCCCCCAGCAGCTGCCCTTGACCCCTCCTGCATTGAAGGCAGTGGGTCCCCGTTTCTAGCACTGCAGGGGGCTTGTTTTGGGGGTGTTGCTGGAGGGGGGGCCAGTCCTGCCCCACTGGGCGAGAGAGCAGTGAAGGGCAGAGGTGGGCACAATTCTCTTTATTTCCTGGTGGGGTTGAGGTATCTGTCCATGTTTTAAAAGTCCAGAACTTTCCCTGAACATGTGGGAAGTGGGGGCAGAGTGGGAGGGGCCAGCTGGCATGGCCCCTCCCCCTTCCCTGCAGGCGGTCCTTTGGAGAAGAAGGACTTTGTTGGCCCTGCCCTGCCCGGGGATGCCGAGGCCCTTCATGGGGAGAGGAGGGGTGAGGGTGAGGGTGTGGCTGTGTGTGTACATGGGGGCAGGGCCTGGTTTGATGGGGTTGGGGGGGCTGCCTGGCATGGAGTGAGGCGGCTGCTCCTCCCAGCCCCACCTAGCACAGGGTTCAAGTCAGGCAAATGGCACTCAGTGGCAAGAGGGCAGAGGCCCAGTGACCTCTGTTGGGGGGGGGGGGGGGGGGGGGGGCCAGGGGGGCCGGGCCCGGGGGGGGCCCGCCAGGGGGGGGGGGGGGGGGGGGGGGGAAAGCCCAATCGGGGGGGGAAAGGGGGGGGGGGGCACTGCAGGCCCACAGCCAGAGGCCGAGGAGACCCAAAGAACCGGAGCCACGGGGGTCTTGCGGGGCAGTGGAGGAGCAGCTGCGTGCTCCCTGGGCTGGGGGGAGGCAAGAGGGGCCCAGGCCAGAATCCTGACCCCATTTGCAGGAGGGGGGGCATGCCTGCACCTCCAATGGGGGGGCTGGAGGCTGCTGGAGCAACCAAGGGGCCCCCTGAATTGGGGGGTCTTCAGGGGGAGAGAAGGGGAGGAGGGAGCTGCGCTGGGCTAGATATCTGGAAGGGGGGGTGCGGAGGGGAAGCAGAACTGCCCCCCTATTTCAGGGGTGGGGGCGGTTCATGAGACTCCAGCCCAGGAAGTGGGGGGGGCTCCAGTCTCTCAGGGGGCCCCAGAGCAAGTGGGGGGCAGAGCGGAGGGGAAACCGGGGGGAGGGCAGTAGGGGGAGCCGCCCCCCATCCGCCTCATTTCTGGCTGTTGTAGGTCGCGTGCCGCTGGTTCAGGGGGTTCTCGGGGGACTTCATCCACTCCTTCTTCAGCAGCTGCTTCAGCTGGGAGAGGCGCATATTGGGGTTCTCCTGCTTCAGGCGGGGCAGGCTCCCCTCTTCGAAGGCCGAGAAGGCCGCTTTCATCCGGCGTTCCGGGTGCCGGTCAGGGTCCTCGGACACACTGTAGGGGGGCAGCCAGGGTTAATTGGGGGGTGGCCCACCCCCCTGCCCCCCACCCCCAGGGCTCCTCCGGCAGAGGAAGGCCCCCCACCCCTTTCGGCTGCGCAGGGTCCCACAGGCTCCCCCCCCCCCAGGAGTAGCTCTGACCCCCAGACTTGTGCTCTTTGGAAAGAAGGGAGGGGCTGCTCCTTCTCCTGGGGTAAGAATGCCTCCCCCCCAGCCCTCCCCATGCCAAGGAGGCTGGGGAAGGGGAGGGGCCCTGCACCCCCGGCGGAGCCCACCAGCCCCACCTGAGCACCGCAATGGCCTCCTCGATGGTGCGGGCTTCCACGGAGCCCTCTTCTAGCACCCGCCGGTTCAGGTTCTCCTCCAAGGGCAGCTCCAGGTGGCTCTTCAGCTTCTCTGCCGGAGGAGGAAGGGCAGGTGGGACCAGAGGGACCGGCTCAGGAGACCCTCCCCAGTCCCCAAGAAGGAGGGTGCCTCTGGATGGGGCTGGGGACCGACCTCCCGTTGCCCCCCTCCCATCTCCTGAGACCTCCCTGCCTTCGGGGTCTCCCAGCCCCGCTCGGCTCCGGCTGTCCCGGGAAGGCGCTTGGGGATCCCCAGGGGGGCAGGGGGTGCTCACCGTTGCCGGCAGCGTCCGCGCTCTCCTTCATCTCCTTCCGGAGAGCCTCGTCGATCTGGGCCCGGGTGACCTTGGCGGGGCCGGGGGCCTTGGGCGCCTTGCCCTTCAGCTTGGCATCCTCCTCCTCCAGCAGCCGCTGCAGCTCCTTCTTCCGCTCCAGCTGCTCCAGGCGGCGCTTCTCCCGCTCCTCCTGGGGGGAGCAAGAGATGGGGGGAGCCCCGCGTGAGGACCCCAAAGGGATGGCTGGCGTCCAAGGTGGCTGGAGCAGATGCGCCATGAGGGGCCCCTTGTGGTGAGGAGGCTGGGGTCTGCAGTCCAAGAGCCCTGGAGGGGAAGGGCAGAAGTCCCCCAAGACAGACCTAGCAGTTGCCCCGCTTCCCCCCCCCCCAGGCCTTGCTCTTGGCCGCAGGGCCCCGCCTGCCTCTCTGGCCCCGCAGAGGCTGGGCGAGATCTGGTCATAGCAGACCATCCACCTCCCTCCCGGTCTCCTCAGGCTTCCTCTGGGTGCAGTTCCCCGGACTGGTGAGGCTGCCTTTTCCCCCCTTCGTCCTTGCATGGGGCCCTGAGGCTCCTCGAGACCCCTGGGCGGTTCCCAGATGTCCTCCTCATGCTCCTGAAGGCCAGGGGGGGGGCTTTTTCTCCTCAGGGCCCCGGATAAGGAGTGGCCCCCACGGAGGAAGCGTCCGCCTGGGGTTCCCCAGGAGGCCTTGAAAGCCCTGCGGCTGGATTTGTCCTTCTGGCTGGAGGGGCTCCAAGGTACAGCACAGACTCCCACCCACCACCCACCCCGGTCGCAAACCTCTTTTAACCCCATTTCTTTCCCAGCTCTTTCAGAGACATGGTTCTGGGTTCAAGTTTCCCTTTCCTTTTGGGGGGGCGGACTTTTGGAACTATATTGGAAGGATTAAAAACACTTGGGTGGTTGCTTTAAAAGAAAAAAAAAGCTCTATAATGGCAACACTTGTAAATGAACTGAAAATGGAATTTAAAAAATATAAAGAAGAGGAACAAGAAGGGAAGGGCTCTCTTGGCTCCGTTTTTCAATTCTTAGAAATGGCGATCTTTACCTTCGAGAAACTACAAGAAAAGACGACGCAACAAGAAGATTGGGACAAAGAAGAAGCTATCTTTGACGAACAAGTAACTTTACTTGGGGAAGAAAGGGGAAAGGGGGGAAAGAGAATGGAGAATCTGAGACCTAAAAAAACAACCAAAAAAGGGAAAAATAAGGTGAAAAGTGGATATAATGTGAGAAAGCAACAGAAAAAGGGAATACAGAAAAGGGAAATTGAGGTGGAGAGACAAGGGGGTAAAAAGGGCAGAGAGAAGAAGCAAAGGAGGAGGGAAGAGAAGAGAAGCTACAAGGCTGTGAAGCAAGATGTAAAGAAACAGGACTTATTCAGAGATAATGGGTAAAAATTTAATTGAAAAAGGGATTCTGCAAAGGTACATATGATTGTATTGTTATATTTGAATTTAGAAATAATATTAGAAGATTGGAAACAACGTATGATTTAGTGAAACATTTCTGAATAAAATAAATGGAATGAATTAAATGAGAGAATTAATTTAGAAAGGAATGGGAACATTTTAATGACATAATGTTTTAAAATGCAAGTGAAGTGCTGGGGAAGTAATCATGGAAAGTGTATAAGCGTTCCCATAGAAGCATGATACCTATTTGAAAAGTAATATGTTAAATGTTTAAAATTTAAATGAATATTAACATTAATGATAGAATTGGATTGCTATGGATCGTTGTTTTAATTATATTTATACTTTTCTTTTTAAAATGTAGTGTCTAGCTTTAATGTACTACGCAGAATCCGAATGGAAGTTACATTTTATATTAAGTGTTATAATTTTAGGGGAAAGATATAAAGGCATCATACTCCAGTCAGTGACCACAGGAGGAATTTTGTTTAATGAGAAAAGATAATAGATAGCTGAAATAGGACAGACAAAGAATATAAATATGATGATCTGATTTGAGATGAAACAAATAAAAATAAAATTAAGAAAGTTAAAAGAGGGGAGAAGCCATATAGAAAATGTAGAATGGTAATAAGATATGGAATGGTGTATAAAAATGAGCATGAATTTGAATTGTTGTCTGTACAAAGAGATGTAACCCGGGATCAGGCTGCTTTCAGAAAAGAGGTTTCATGTTTTTCATGTTCTGTGTTGTTTGTTTGTTTATGTTTGTTTCTAAAAATCAATAAAATTTTCTTCAAAAAAAATTCTTTTTTCCCCTTTCCAAGGGTGCCTGGACAGCCGGTCTGGCGGTTTGGAGGCTGGCGGGGGGGGAGAGAGGGGGACGGTGCCCCGGGGTCCGGGGGGGGGGCAGCGCCATACCGTGAACTGGGCAGAGTCTCTCCTCACCACTGCGGGCATCCAAGTTCTTCCACCTGCCCAAGCTCCAGTGTGGTCAGCTGGCCAGTGCCCCCTCCCTGCCCCCTTGGCCTAACCTGGCCCACCGTGAGGTGCCAGGCTGCGGTTGTTGTTTTTTATAAAATTCATATGGCTGCTTATCTCACACAGGGTGACTCGGGGCAGTGTGCAATAATACCAACAGTGAAAACATATTAAACAATTAAAACGTAGTATAAAAAGGACAGATGATAAAACACGGAGAACAAGACTCTGTGTGTCTGTATGTGAGAGAGAGAGAATTTGGTTAGTGGTTAAGGCACCAGGCCGGAAAGCAGGAGGCGATGAGTTCCAGTGCCGCCTTAGGCATGAAAGGCAGAACAGCCCAGCCCACCTCACAGGGCTGTTGTTGTGGGGAAACAGGAGGGAGAAGGGCTGCTGAATGCGTTCACCGCAGGCGAATGAAGGCGGGATACAAACCCATGGCATGAAGCCCAAATGCCGGTGCAGGCAGGGCCTCCTCTCCAGGCCGGGTGGGAGAACCTTCCGGGGGGGTCAGCGGAGACCCTCCGTCCTCTGGCTCGGGGCCGCCCTGGAGTGTCTTTGTTTTGCCCTGAAGACGTTTCGCTTCTCCCGCTCTGAATGGGAGAAGCCCAGGTGCCATTTGGAGGGCCTTTTCAAGGCCACAAAGGTTGGGGCCAACCTCACCTGGGGGGGGGGGGAAACAAGCTTGGCACTGGGGCTCCATGGGGTGGAGCTGCATTGCGAAAAGGGCCCAGGGAGGGCTGGCAAGGAGCTGTTGCTGCTCCAGTTGGCAGAGCCCCCGCTGCCGCCGCCTCCTCCTCCTCCTCCTCCTCCTCTTTTTTGGCCCCTGCCAAGCAGCCCAGCCTGAACTGCCTGAGGCCCAGGCCGGCCCCACTGGAGTCCTGAATAGCTCCCACATTCCGGAGCCAGCCGGGGTTCAACCCAGACACGCTCCAAGGAACCCCAGCACTCTCCTCCGTCCAGTCCCCAAACCTCTAGCGGACACAGGAAAGAGCCACGTGATTTGGCTGCCTTGGGTCCCCCTGTCGTCCCCACCCCCACCCCCGTCTTTGGCCACCAGACATCCCCCTCCACAGAGCCCCCTTGCCTTCCCTCCCTCCCTCGCCAGCCAGCCGGTCTACCTTCCTCTGCTCCTTGCGCAGGACGTGCTTGTCCTCCTCCTTCCAGAAGGCATCCTCCAGCTCCTTCTGCCGCTTGGCATCAGCCGCCGCCTTGGCCTCGGCCTTCCTCGCCCGGGCAGCGGCCGACTTGGTGTTCTCTCCTTGGAACTTCTTGGGCATCCCGCAGGGTGCTTGCGCCTGCGCACCCGGGCAGAAAGAGCAATCACTCAGAGGGCTGGCTGCACGGGAGCTGCCACACCCCCTTTGCTAGATGCCAGTCTGTCCTTCGCTATGGGGGGCAAAGGGGGAAACCGAAAGAAGGACCGAGAGACGAGGGCAATCCTGGCTTACAGTCCAGAGGCATCCCAAGGCCAGACTCCCGGGGGTGTGTGTGTGTGTGTGTGGCATGCACCCATCCGAAACCAAGCCCTGCGGGGAGAGGGGCCAAAATCTCTTCTCTGAATGCGGCTGGACAACAGGGAGATAAAGGGGTGGAGGTGGGGTGGGTGGACCAGGGAAGGGGAAGCTAACTAGGGGGTTTTCTCTCCATTCTGGCTTTGCTCACCGGAACCGCTTGGCTTCTTTATTTCTTGGAAAGGAATAAGTAGCAATTTCGGTGTATTTTAACTTAAATTATGTGGCGTAAATATATATAAAAACATAAGCAATATAGCTGGTCCCTGACTTATGACTGCAATTAGGACCAGAATTTCTGTTGCTAAGTGAGTCACACCCAATTGTACAAGCTTTTTTTTTTTTGCTACAGTTTAATAGATTAACAGAGTTGGAAGGGACCTTTGAGGTCATCTAGTCCAATATCGTCCCCCTCGCCCAAGCAGGAGACCCGACGCCATTTCTGACCAATGGCAGTCCAATCTCCCCTTGAAAGCCTCCAGGGATGAAGCCCCCACAACTTCTGTTCCACCGGTTGATTGTCCTGTTCGAAAAATCCCTCCTTCTTTCCAGGTTGAACCTCACTCCTTGATCAGTTTCCATCCATTATTCCTTGCCTGGCCTTCGGGTGCCTTGGGAAATAGGTTGTCCCCCTTTCTTCCTCTGGCAGCTACTCAAATACTGGAACTCTGCTCTCCTGTCTCCCCTGGTCCTTCTCTTCCCTAGAGCAGCCAGGCCCAGTTCCTGCAACCGGTCTTTGTTATGTTTCAGGTGCTTTTTCAAGGGGCAACTGGACTTCCTTTGTTTTTCCTTGAAGATATTCCGCTTCTCATCCAAGAAGCTCCTTCAGTTCTGGCTGAATGGTGAAGGATGGAAGGACTTGTACTCCTTGCTGTCCTCTGGTGGTCAGCACTGTCTCTGAGAGTCCCTGAGGCCACTTGGGGGTTTACCGGTGCCCTCAGGGTCACCTGAATCAGGGTGCAAATAGGTGCGGGACCTTCTTGGAATGGGAAATGAACCCTTCCCATTTCCCATCATCCAGTCAGAACCAAAGATGAGAAGCAAAACTTCTTCAAGGAAGTCCAGGTGCCTCCTGAAAAAAGCCTCCCTAGGACAGCCCTGGCCAGACATTCAGCTCTATGCCCTTTGGGACGACCAGGGTTGCTGAGTGAGTCCTGCTCCCCACACTGACTTTACCAGAAGCCAGCTGGGAAGGATGCAGGGAGGGAGCCCAGAACTGCGGGCGCGGCAACTGCCACAAAGTACCCCCGCTGACAGTCAAGTGCCTGAGTTTTTATCCTGTGGTCGTGAGGCTGCTGCCGTGGTCACAAGTGTGGGAAGCGGTCATAAGTCCCTTCTTTCAGTCTCTTTGTAACTGAATGTATTGGTGTAATTCTATGGGCAAAAGAGATGCCTCTATCACAGGGGTGTCCATGGGGCCACCCTGGAAACAGCAGAGGACCGGCCCATGGTGCCTAGGCTGGCGAAGACAGAGAGGGCCCAAAGCAAATCGAAGGGAAAAGTGTTTCCCCTTTTGCACCTGAGCATGTAAGAAGGGGCAGGAAAGGAGAAAGAGGAAAGGGGAAAGAAAAGGAGGGAAGATGGGAAGAGAGCAAGGAAGGAAAAATAAGGAAAGAGGGGAAGGAAGAAGCAGAGAATGAAAAGGGAGGAGGGGGAAGTCCTGCCTTAGCACTTGCCCACCCCAGGTGCCTCCAAATGAATGACGCTGAGCTGGCCACGCCCTCCTGCCCCCCCCCCCCCCCCCCCCCCCATCAAACACAATCCTGATGCGCCTTCGGTGGCCTTTCCCCCAACCGTGGGGCGGATGCCTGGAGGAAAAGCTCCGAGGAGAGGCAGGAGAGCTGGGCTCAGGGCCCTCCAGGGGAACAGGAGTCACAGCTCCACCTTGCAGCTGCTTATGCCTCCTTCAATCCCGTGGAAGCCCCTCCTAAGGCAGACCTGGACTTAACAGCCATTTGCTTAGAGGCCATTCAAAGTTACAACGGCCCGGGGGGGGAGGAATGGGCCAGACTTATGACCGTTGCTCACACTGATGGCCGTTGCAGTGATCAAAATTCAGATGTTGGGCAAATGGCTTATACTTACGACGGTTGCTGTGTGCTGGGGGGGGTCACATGATCAGCTTCTGGGACCTTCTGACAACAAAGTCCATGGGGTGAGCCAGATTCACTTAACGACTGGGACTCACTTAACTGCAGGATTCAGTTAACGACAGCAACGAAGGTCGTAAAACACAGCTTAAAAATTCAATTTAACAAAGGTCTCCCTTAGCAGGGGACTGTCGTAAGTCAAGGACTACCTGGACAGGCACAGACCACCTGCGAGAGTGGGCCAGTGTTTCCCCAGAGAGGTGGGGGGGTCTCTGCGTCCTTGGAGTGGGAGCAAGAAGAGGCTGGGTGTGGGGGTGCAAAACCGTCTTTCCCGTAGGATGCAGGAGGTGGGATGGGGTGACTTGTGGGTCACCGCCAACCCTACAAAATCATTCTCCTCACAGGTAGGGAAAACGCCCCAAAGTCAACCAAGTGGGAATGGCCTGTTCTGAGTTCGAAACACACAGACCCCAACCCTTCTAAAGCGACTCTTGGTTTAAGGCCCCAAATAGGGGTTCGAAATGGTTTATTTCCTGCTCATCCGAATCTATTTTAATCCGGCTTTAAGCCTTTCTCCGCCCCTGCGGTTTTAAGAGCCGTGGACTACAAATCCCAGCTAAGTTTATCTGGCTGGGGCATCCTGGGAGTTGTAGTCCACGGCTCTTTAAGCCGCAGGGACGGAGAAAGAGGGACCCGGGTGTCTTTGGGGGGTCTCCCAGCCGCCCCCCGAGGCCTTCACGGCCCTCCAAGCGCCCCCCGAGGCCTCGAGACGCCACCAGGACTACGTATCGGGGCTCCCCGGGTAGGAAAGAGGGTCGGCGGGGCCCCCAGAAGCCCCTCCGGCCGCGCCCAGTCCCTCGTTACCGGGCTCCGCCTCACCGGCGGAGAGGAAGCCGAGCGGGCCGACGAGACAGGCTGCACCTTCCCTCCGTTTGGCCGGAGACAGGCTCGACCCGCCAGAACCCCTACCTGCCGCCGCCGCCGCCGCCGCCGGGGGAGTCGCAGCCTTTGGACGTCACGGCGAGTCCCGCCCGAGGGCGGAAACGGCGGTCGCCCCTTCCGCCCCTCCACCATGCTTGATGAGGGCAACTCCCATCTGACTTCAGGCCCACGTTCCCCTCTTTCCCGTCTGTCTCGCACTTTCCCGATGGGAGGGCGAAAACAAAACTGCCGCGACCCCCAGCCTGGGCAGACTTTTGCAGCGTCGCTCCCTGTAAAGATGGGTCGGGAGTGAGAGGAACAAAAGGGCTGCCCAAAGCCAAGATGGCCGCCGGTGCGGTCCCTCCCTGGATTTCTCTGCGCTTCCGCATCTCTTGCTGCGAAGTCCTGTCCAGATACATGGGCGAACCCAAGTCGTATGGCCTTGCCACCTGGCGGCCAATCTTCTCTACCGTATGAGGACCCGTTGTCACGGTAACGGATTGGTTGCCCGCTGGGCGGCCTCACCGACAGGGCAACCACCTCTACAAAGATGGCGTCTTTGGCTTCGAAGCCCGTGAGACGTGCAGAATCCAAGGGGCCGGCATAAAGGGGCCGGGCCTGGACCCGGATGGGAGGCCACTAGGAGATCCAATGGGCCAACATTTTCCGTTTTTCTGCTTTTGCAGGTTGGAGAGGAGAAAAATCAAGCCCTTCCATTTTCCTGCTCGTCTGTCTCCCTCAGGAGTTCTCATAAAGATAAGTTGGAGGGCTCAACTTTTTAGGGGTTCAGATGTCCCCCAGAAGTTATCTGTGAATATTCTGCCTGACTCAAGGAGGGAGCCAAATATCCAAGACCCCAAGGACCAATTGTGCCCATTTGCAACTACCCAAAGACACACCTGAGCAACTACACAGAAAAAACACAGGAGGACCAAATTTGTTTTTCAAAGATGCTTATATTTTATTGCACTTCAGGCTCCCCCAAGGCCAGGAAGGAGCCTTGAGAGTTGGCAAAGAGGAGGGTGTGTGTGTGTGTGTGTGTGTGTGTGAGTGTGTGTGTCGAAAGGAAAGGAGATTGGCTGGAGGAAACCTGGCCATAGCCATCATCTGAAGCCAGTTTGACACATTATTTTAAACATCAGAATTTCCTCTTCCACGAAGTAGGTGGTTTCCAATAAAAATACTTTCAGTAAGTTTCTTCATAGCACCCCACCTCATTCAGGGGCGGGATTCAAATTTTTTAACAATCGGTTCTGTGGGTGTGGCTTAGTTGGTGGGTGTGGCTTGGTGGCCGTGTTATTGGCTGGGTGTGGCCAACTCAATATCACATGGAGGCACCCATCTCCTTGCTTGGCCTCTCATGACTGTGGGGATGCTGCAACAGTGGTAAGTGTGAAAAATGGTCATAAGTCACTTTTTTCAGTGCCATTGTAGCTTTGAATGGTCCCTCCACACAAGCAAAGTCCCAGCAAAGGAGGAGAAAAAACTCCAGAGACAGGAAGTCTAGTCCTGCCAAGAATGTAATGAGGGTTAACGGAGAGGCAGTTTCTGTAAGCAACACCAGAATGTTTCCTTCCTGCCTCCTTTACAGGATGAGGCCAGGAATTTCTTCCAACAGCCGGTTCTCTGAACTGCTTTGAATGTTAACAACCAATTCTAGCGAATAGGTGCGAACTGGGAGAGTCCCACCCGACCTCATCCCTGTGCTTTTTTTTTTGGGGGGGGTGGGTTTCTAACTGGCCTTCATTTGTCTGCTGCAGTTTGGGGCTGGGGGCAGCAGGGTGGGGGGATTGCACAAAAACTCTGAATGGGAAAGCAGGAAAGTTCTCGGGTTCCAGACCAGGATCCAAGGTGAATCAGGAAGGTTGAAGCATCCTCTTGAAAAGTGGTCAAGGATCCTCAGAAGACACCAAGCAGGGGACCCAAAGCACTCCAGGCCCCACATTGCGGCTGCCCCCTATTAAAGTGAGACCCTCCTTGGATGTAGCTATTCCTTGGATGTGCTTCCAGCCAAGGGGGCTCTGCAATCCCCTTTCAATGTGGTGGAGATTGCCCAGCTTCCACCCCTCTCCTGAGCCTCAGCTCTGCAGCTTCTTAGGGAGGGTCCCCCTTGGCCTGGCCTCTGCTTACATTTCAGGAGGGTCTCCAGCCTCCTCCTGGGGAAAGGAGAGCCCCTGATGTGGTTTGGCTCACCCTTTTCTGTCTCTTCTCCCTTCCTTCCTGAAGCTGGGTCTCCTTCCTTTGGGGACAACCCCCCAAGGACCAACTTCCACATGGGCAGAATTCTCCCAGGGGCCCAACATGCGTCCAAACTACAATTCCCAGCCATCCTTGGGAAATCCCGTGAACTTCCAGAAACTGACCACAAAGAAGGCTTCTGCATTTCTTCACCACCTGCTACTTTTCAGGAAAGGGTGAGCTATGGACTTGGAAAGAGTCAGCGGGGAGTGTTTCCCATATTCTAGCACAGAAAAACATTGAGTTGAGGAGGGGCTTTTCTCTTTGCTGTGTGTGTTTTTTTCACAATGACACACCCACACCCACCCGTGTCTGCTTGGAAACGGGCCCTCAGGAGCTGCTGGTGTAAGGCAGATTTGGGGGAGAAACAGCCCCTGGGTCAGGAACGTGTCAGTCTGCTTGGGGGTGGGGGGGTTGCGTTCATCCCTTGGAGAACCGGCGGGTGTCCTTCTGCTTTCCCGTCGCCCTCCGGCCCTAAACACAGGTCTCTCGAAGGAGGTGGAAGCAGCTGTGGTCGAGGGCGTGGCAGGGACAGATGGACTCCGCAGAGCCTGTGACCAGGGTCACCTCCCCCTTGGCCAGCAGGGTCTTCTCCTTCCCCTCGAAGCCAAGAACCAGGGAGGCCGAGTCCAGCGCCTCCTTCTTCTGAGGCTCTTCAGCCACATCCTTGGGGGTCTGTGCGGGGGACAGGAGGAGAGCGAGGTCAGCCCTGGGGCCTCCCCCACCTGAGTGAGCCGGACCCTCCTTCCGCTGGCCCGAAAGCCAAGAGCAGTGGTGGGAGAGCCAAGGAAACCATCCGGAACCCCCTGCCTCTGGGCATCCTGAGCAAAGGAAACTGCTAAGGCCCTGGGCCGCTTCCCCAGCCCTCCAGAGACTCTTTGACCTCGCAACATATGGACAGACTTGGCCGTAGTTTCAACCGGGGAACCGTGACCAAGGCAAGCCCAAAAAGAAAGGTCAGGAGGTTTCCGGAAGCCTGGCACTCTGGCAAACGGGCACATAGACATGAGCAATATCTATACCGACAATGAGCAAGGCCAAAAAGGGAACGAAAAGACCAAAAGACCCCTCTGGACCAGCTATCAGATGAGCAGAGGATTAACGTCAGGCCGACAGCCGCCAAGAAGGAAACCATCAGCCCACCTGGGAAGTGCCAGGCAAGCCAAGAGGAAACAGCCCGACCAAAAGACCCGCCAGGCAACAGGCAGGCAGCGACGGAGAGCAAACCCTTCCTCCCCCCGAGCGCCGATGCTCTCGTCCGCTCGGGCCACGGAACGCCTGCAAGAAACCAGCCCGGCCCGGAGGGCACCAAACCCCGCTACCTTCCGACATGGATGATGCTGCCTAGTTGGGTCAGGAAAGGTCTGCAAGAAAACCAGCCAAGCTCAGAGGGCACCAAGGACCCCCTAATTCAACCCTGAGCTATACTCTCCATTGATTTCCCAGCCCTCCCCATCAGCAACACAGGAGGGCGACCCAGGAAACGGCAGGGCAGCCCCATTCTTGCCCACTCCAAGAGAAGCAAACTCTGCCTGGGGCGTTGCGAGCCCACAAGCCCAAATCTTATATGGGGATCACCAAGGAGCCAGAGGAAAGTTGCTTCTGCGTTCTCAGGGACCTTCTGGGAGGAATTACGGATACTCCATCTCCCAGAGCAGAGGTGGGCTTCGTTCACCACTCCCCAGAGCCCCCTCCCCTGTGGCTGAGCCCCCGCGCGGCACTCTGGTCCTCCTCCCTACCGTGTCCAGTGGCCTCTTCATGACATCCCACCACAGCACCGCTGGACGCTTGCTGTCCTCGCCAGCGGAGCCTGAAATGAAGCCCAGAGAAGTCAGGAAGTGAGTCCAGGCCAAGCTCAGCCCTGCCCCACCGAAGACTCGCCCATCAGCACCGGCCAGGTCTGGACAGCCCGCCCAGCTGCTTCCAGGACATGGGCAGCCCCCTCCTGGCCCTCAGACCCAGGGTCCTGCACCAGGGAGCTCCTAAGGGTGGCAAAGGGGGCCTGGGTCTCCTCGTGCAGCTGAGCATGGAAAAATTTGCTCTCACCCTAACCCTAACCCTTTTGACTCAAGCTGAGGGGAACTGGACCTACGGACCTCTTGCGGGCTAAGGATGCCCCATCGGCAAACCACCCCTCCTCTTCGTCATAAAACCTAAGGGCTGGATGGGGCCTGAGAGATCATCTACACCCACCCCCTGCCTGGAAACACCCTCGGGCTCTTCTGCTCCCCCCCCCCAGGAGAGTCCTTGACCACAAAATGGGGAGGCCTCGAGTGCCCCAGAGAGGCAGGGCCTCTTCCTTTTGTAAATGACCCCTCCGTGGGCTCTATCCAGCCTCAAGGCAGGTGAGATGTCGCACCCAAGGCCGCCCCTGAAAGGGTGGCCTGTCCCTGCCAGAGAGACTCTCGCCAACCATCCTGCCTGCCTGCTTACCTTTCAGGCAGCTGGTCAAGAGGCCGACAGCCACCGTGCTGAGCGTCCCCAGGGCACCGTAGTAGAGGTAGGAGATGGCATAGAAGTCATCTGCAATGGCCGGCCTGCAAGGGAGCCACTTGGTCAGCTGCCTCGGGAATGGCTGGATGCCACCAACATGAACCTCAGCACTGCCCCCACCTGTCCAGATGAGCTCCTCCTGACAAGGATATCCCTCCCCTGGTCACTCTGCAAGCATCGTTCTCTCTCTCTCTCTCTCTCTCTCTCTCTCTCTCTCTCTCTCTCTCTCTCTCTCTCTCTCTCTCTCTCTCTCTTTCTCTCTCTCTCTCTCTCTCTCTCTCATCTCTGTATACTTAAAAAAAGAGGTTGAGACTCTGGAAAGAGGGCAGAGAAGAGCAACAAAGGAGGGGACTGGAGGCTAAAATATATGATGAACGGTTGCAGGAACTGGGCCTGGCTGGTCTAGGGAAGAGAAGGACCAAGGGAGGCAGGAGAGCAGCCTTCCAGTATTTGAAGAGGGGCTGCCACAGAGAGGAGGAGGAGGGGGTCAAGCTGTTCTCCAAGGCACCTGAGGGCAAGGAGAGAAGCAACCTACAATTAAGGAGAAACGTCCTAATAATAAGAAAAAATAACCAGTGGAACTGCTTGCCTTGTCATGCTGCTCCATCACTGGAGGTTTCTAAGAAGAGACTGGACATTCACCTGTCTGAAATGATATAGGGTCCCCTGATTGAGCAGGGGGCTGGACTAGAAGACCTCCAAGGTCCCTTCCAACTCTATGGCTTTGTTATTCTGCTTTTTTCTGTGCATGAAAATTCCTTATTTTTTTACTCCTTGTAGTGCATGGAAGCCAGTATCCTCTACTCCCTGCCCCCCCAGGCTGGGGATCCTGGAGATTGCAGTCCCCATGGATTGGGAAGTGGGTGGAGGGACTGGAAGGGAGGGCAGAGCAGGAGGAGGCCACCCTCAGAGTGTGCCAGTCCGGCTTTGAGCCTGAGGAGAAAACCAAAAGGAGGCCCCTGGGGGTGAGGGGGGTCTGAAGGGGTATCCAGAGGAAGCCAGCTCAGCCTTGCTACTCACCTCTCTGGCTGCTCCAAGAGGGCCTGGTGGGGCAGCAGCCCAAAGAGCAGAGTGCTGCTGTTGGCCCCCCAGGAGACGTTGAGGAGGGGGCAGAGGCCTGCGTAGGAGGGGAGGACACCCATGGTGCTGGCACTGGGAGGGTAGAGGGTGCCCCCCACAGCGACCCAGAAGGAGAGGAGGAAGCCGAGGCTGAGGCCAGAGAAAACTCCCTGAAAGAGAAGAGGCGGCCAGGGTCAATCCTGGCCAAGTCCTGGCTTGCTCAGGAGGAGGCGGGGGGGGGGGGGGAGGGAGGGAAACCAACGTATTCCCACAACTGTTTCAGGAAATAGGCTCATGGAAGCTGCTTCTCCCAAGCCCAGGAAGAGAGAGGCAGGTTGCCAGGTTGGCCTCCCCCTCCCCTTGCTCCTTATTCCTCCCCCAGGAGCCAAAACAGACCCTCCCTTGGCTGCCCCCTGCAAGCCCAAGAGCCACCCCTGGAAGACTGCTAGCAAGAGCAGGTGGAAAAACCCCCGCCCCCCCCCCCCCAGGTCTGGATCCTGTCCTCCCCTCCCCCCAGTTGATGCCACTCAGAAGCTGGCCCACCGCACACCCCCTCCCTCTCCAGGTGGGACTCACCAAGGTGTTGCAGGTTGGGAAGAACATGCCCAGGATGAAGGCGCCCAGGAGGGGCCCACTGATCACCCCCATGACAGTGAAGGAGCCCTGCCAGAGAAGCACGGGGGGGGGGGGGGGGGGGGGGGGGGGGAAAGAACGCCGCCCCCCCCCCCCCCCCCCCCCCCCAGCCCCTTCCCCAGTCCATTCGCCAAGGGGGAGGGGGGGGGGGGTCTCCAAAAGGAACAGCCATCGTGGGGAGGGATCCGGTCCCGAGAGGGAGGGGCAGGAAGCTTTAGCACTGCTCCCGTCCTTGCATTCACGTGTCCATAATTCATCCCCAGATCCAGGTCACCATTCAGAGAATGGAACCCCTCCCTCTGACAGCCCCCACCCCTCCACACACAGAAGGGGGGGCATTTCTGGGGGTGGGCAGTTGGCTTTCCTCCTGGGGAGGGTCTCTGCTGCTGTTAGGAGAGGGGGGAAACACTGGATGGGGAGTGCAAATGGGGAGGGGAGGAGGGAGGCAGTGCGAGGCCCACCATGAGTGCAGGGGGGGGCTTTCCTCGGGGGGGGGCTGCCTTTCTGGAGTTGCGTACCTGCAGCACACCACCTCCAAGCAAGGACGAAAGAGCCGCCACGGTAAGGCAGGCAGTGCCGTAAACTAAGGCTGGAAGGAAACAGCAGACAGACAGACACACACACACATACACACACACACACACCTCTTAACTGAAAGCAGAAGAAAACAGTTTGGGGGGGGGTGCAAATGTGTGTATGGTGGGCCATTTTAGAAGAAGCCCACCTCCACCTCCGAAGACCCAGTTTGTGGGTCTTTGAGCTTCCCAAGAGCCAGAAACACTGGAGATTCTCAAATCTCGGGAGCAAGGAGGCACCTTAGATGCCATCTAGTCACCCCTCCGTTTAATGTGAGATCCAGGAGAGCATCTCTGCCCCCTTCCATCCCCGCCTCTGTTTGGAGACCTGCGGGGAAGGAGAGCTCAGAACTTCAAAGTGGCAGGCGGTTCCCCTGGCCACTGGCTCCCACGCCCAGGAACCTCTGCTTTTGACCCACTGCCCTGGTCCTGCCTTCAGATCCGGAGGCCATTACCTTATCTCCCCTCTGACCCCCTCTTGCCTACAGGCAAACAGGGGCCAACCTGGAATCCTGCATCCAGTTTTGGTCCCCACGATAGAAAAAATATGGCGAGACTTTGGAAAGAGTGCAGAGAAGAGGAGCAAAGATCCATGGGGGCTAAAACGTAACAAAGATTGTTGCAGGAACTGGGTTTGCCTAGTTTCATGAAGAAAAGGACTGGGGGTGACAGGATAGCTGTCTTCCAGTATTTGGGGGGCTGCTCCCCAAAAGAGGGGGTCAACCTCTTCTCGGAAGGCAGGACGGGAAGCAACGATGGAAATAAATCAAGGAGAGAAGCAACCCGAAACTAAGGAGAAACTTCCCAACAGGGAAGACAATTAACCAGTGGAACTACTGGCCACCAGAAGTTCATGGTGCCCCATCACTGGAGGCTTTTAAGATGTAACTGGACACCCATTTGTCTGAAATGGTATAGGGTCTCCTGTTTGAGCAGAGGGCTGGGTTAGAAGACCTCCAAGGTCCCTTCCAACTCTGTTATTCTGTGCTTGGTTCCATCCCCAAAGTCGGGTGTTGTTTCCAGATGATCTCTCCTGGCCCCCTCCCCAGAATCTGGAAGGGGGGTGTCTCTCAATCCCCTGGGCCTTGACGCTTGCACCCCTCCCTCTCTTAATCCCCCCCTGAGAAAGGAAAGGGTGGGGCTCCCCCTTTCGATGGCTCCCCGCTTGCCACTCACAGAGCCCCTTGGAGACCAGGGCGAGTTTCCGTGGTGACAGGGCAGGCATGTTGGGCTTGATCAGGTCCTCCACGGTGACGGCCGCCATGGCGTTGATGCTGGTGGAGGCCGTGCTGCGGGAGGAGGGCGAGAGGGCATCAGAAAGGGGGGGCAGCCTGTGGCCTGGCAATGCCTCTGCCCTCCACACCGGAGACTCACCTCAAAGTGCCACTGTAAGCGCAAGCCAGGAAGAGGCCGGGCACCCCTGGGCAGCTCTCAAAGATGTCCAGGACCAGGTAGGGCATGTACTGGGATGGAGGAGGAGGAGAAGAAGGAGGAGGAGCAGCTGTGAGTGGGGGAGATTGGCAAAGCCCCCCTTGGCCACAGGGCACGAGGGAGGGAGGGAGGCAGTGCCAGCTGAATGCTCGGCTACCCTGCCCTGCCCAGGGCTCATCCTGGCTTGGGGGTCCAGTTTTGGGGCGGAGGAGACAGAGCGGGGATCTCGGGGAGGGGTCTGCACAGGGGCAGGAGGAGGAGGAAGGGGCGTCTGGGGCCAGGTGGGGTCGGGAATGCAGGGATTGGCAGCTGGGGGGAAGAGGTCGCCCTCCCTGCCTGGCCTGCAGCCCTGGCCTCACGTCTGGTCTCATGTCCCATCTGGCTCTGCCTTTGTTTCATGGGGGGGCAGCAAAGTCCCCTGACAGAGGGAAATGAGTGGCCTTGGCACCCACTTGCTCTTGAGCCCCCCAAGCTCCTCCCTCAAGGCCTCCCCCTCCCCTCCCCAAGAAAGAGCGCTGGGCAGCCCTGCTCTGCCCTTTGGGGGTTCACGTCACTCTCCTTGCCTTTCCTCCGCCTGCCCAATCCTCCCCCCGCTTCTCTCCCATGCTCCACGGCCCCCCCCAGCTCAGGGGCCGTACCTGGTCAGGCGCCGAGATGTATCCGGCCAAGAGTGGGTCGCAATCCTTGTAGAGCGCAAACATCACAATGCCACAACCCACTGCGCAGGAGACAATGGTGAAGAGCCCCACTTGGTTGACCAGGAGGGCCCTGTGGGGAGGGGGCCCAAGAAGAGAGGTTAGGCCCAGGCGGGAGGGAGCTGGCCCTTGGTCAATGGGCAGAGTTGGCCAGAGGGAGGGAGGAGCACACCACTGCTTTCCCCCCAGACACGCCAAGCGCCTTTGGGAGCACTGGGGGGCAGGGGTGTCGAGGGGCCAGAGAGTCTGCCCTGGCATGGGAAGGGCCCGCTGGGCACAGCCCTCCCTCAGACCTGGGTGCCAGTGGGAAAAGGGGGCATCGCACGCCCTCTGCCCACCGTGGCCCAGCCATAGGATGTGCCCCCCTGCCTGTCAATCCTACAGACGCTGCTCCCATCAGCCCAGGGGTGGCAGGTCCTCCCCCAGCACCTGCCCACCTGCCCAAATTGGACCCACCAGAGCCTGCCTGCATCCCTCCCCTCTGGCCAGCTGCCTTCAGAGCTGCAAGGATTCCAATTACAAAGGTGGTCAGGCACAAGATGGGCGGCAGAAGAGAACAAAATAAGTAAAAATAAGATGATGCCCAGAACACAGCCGGAGGGTCCAGTCAGACTGGAGGGGGCGGGGGGCAGCTGGGAAGAGAGGCCCTTTGAAGGCTGAAGGGAGGGAGGCCGCTCTCCCTCAGCCCCACCCCACCCCTCCCTCCAGCCAGGTGACCCACAGCCCAGAGAGCTCGGCCTGGAAGGAAAACACGCCTTTGTGGGCAGAGGCCGATAGCCCCGTGACCCCCCATGATGGGCGGGATGGCTGAGGGGGTCTTGCAAGGAGGGCACAGCTGCCTGCCTGTGTTTGTATATTCGGGCGGAGGGGGGGCCACTGGGTGAGGCCGGCCACCCTCTGCTGATACCCGCAGCAGCAGAAGGAAAGATTGGAAGGGGGGGTTGGAGGCGATAAGGAGGGCTGCAATCTCACTCCTCCTTGGGCAGACATGGCTGCCTGGCCTCCAGCCAAGCCACCCTGGCCCTGGCATGGCCCTTGGCCCTTGGCCCCATTCCGGTGGCCCAGTGACAGCAAGGTGGCGGGGCTCCACACTCGACTTTGCCACCATCCACGCAGCTTCTGGGTAGCCTCAGTCGGGGCTGGCAGGTGGCTGGTGACCCTCCCAAGACCACGCGGAGTGGGGGGCGCTGGGGTCTACCGGCCTCTGGCCCCAGGGGCTCCCGGCTGATGCGGGGCAGAAGCAAAGTTCCTGGGGCGACTCACCGTTTGGCCTCCTTCTCCGTCTTGCAGGCCACGTAGCGCTGGACCTGGGCCTGGTTGACCCCGTACATGGAGAGCCAGACCAGCGTCCCTCCGAAGAGGAAGGTCCAGAACGTGTAGCGGCTGCGGGGGTCCAGGTTGAAGCTGGGGGGCCCAGAGAGGGAGGGAGGGAGGGAGAGTCAGGAGGATGGGGCGTCTCCAGGGGCGTCTACCAAGCAACAGCCACACACACACACACACACACACACACACACCCGTTGGAAAAACAAATCTAAGGGATCCAGCCTGAAATGTGACCCTCCGATCTCCTTAAGATTCAGGGCAGAAACAAGACAATGGTCTTGCATTCGTTCACTCTCTCTCACTCACTCATTCATTCATTCTCGTTTTTATAAAAATACTTTATTAAACCATTTTATACAAATACAATAAAACCAAACATTCCGCTTATCGCAACGTGAGCAAGACAGCATTCACTCAATCTGGCATCTCTCAAATTATGTAGAATAATCATTCATATCTACATTAACAGATAACACATTTCATCTAATTATATATTACAAACATAGTTACATGTAGTGTTGCTAATTTCCATCACAGCGTTTTATTTGACTTTGATTTGTTACTTTCATGTCTATCTGCCAACCAACTGTCCCAAAAATTCCAGATCTCATAGCACTTTGACTCCTCTTTGTTTTCAAGTTCTATTGACAACTGTCTATTTCTGCACATTCCAAAATTTTCTTTATAATCATAAAGTTGGGGGGAGTATTTTTGCATTTCCAATTTTGGGCAAAGGCAAATGTTGCTGCTGTTAATATATGGAGTATAACATACAATAATTTTTATTGTTTTAAAATTCCTAATAAAAATATCGCTGGTTTCAATTCAACTTTACCTTTTGTAATTTCTTCTAGCCAATTTCTAATTTTCCACCAATATTTTTTTTGCTTTTGAGCAGGTCCACCACATATGACAATAGGTTCCCTGCTCATAGCCACATTTCCAACAGCTTGCCAAATTATTGGGAAACATTTTTGCAAGTCTCGCTTGCAATAAAACATTTTATATACATTCTCCTTATAAGTTGCTGATAGAACTAATTTATAACCCTCCAATCTCCTTAAGATCCAAGCAGAAACAAGACAATGGTCTTGCATTCATTCACTCACTCATTCATTCCATTAATTCATTCATTTTTCCACCTCACCTAAGTGACCCCATTGAAAACAGACCCATTCAGCATTTGGGGGGCCACCCTCCCTCATTCCAGCACTATGTCCAACCGAGCGGAGCCCCATTTACTCAGCTGCCATTACGGCAGGAGTGTCCCCCCCTCTCCCAAGCCCGCCCCAGGTGGAGGGACAGAAAGGGGGGAGGGAGGCTGGGGAGCCGTTGCTGCAGGCCGGCATTCGCCCCAATTCCCAAGTGGGGCAGCAGCTCCACCTACTCTCCGAAATTGATCCTGGAGTGGTTGTAGGCGATTGAGAGGACCTGGCCTGGCCCCCCCACCAGCAGTGTCCCCTGGATCAGGATGGCCACAAAGCCAGACAGCATGACGAAGACCTGGAAGACGTCCGTCCAGATGACCGCTTTCATGCCCCCCTGGAAAAGAGGGGGGTTCGGCTCAGCCAGCTTCGCTGGGGGGCTTTAGGGGGCAGCGAAAGGTTCCCAGCAGGGGGAAGAAGGGAGCGCAGATGCCCAGAGACACCCCCTCGTAAGCCTCTGGGGCGGGGGATCAGGGGCAGGGGGGCTGCAAGGCCACTCACAATGGTGGTGTAAAAGGTGCAAATGGTGCCTGTGGAGAGAAGCGAGGCCCAAATATCCAGACCCGTCACTGAGAAAAGAGAAATAAAAATCTTTATTCAGAGATTTCCCCACAAAAGCCTCCCTTTTCCTCCACTGCCCTCGTCTGGGGCAGAGGGGCGGCAAAGGGGAGGCGCCTCTTCCCAAGGAGGGGCTGGGGGGCCCGAGAGCCTGAGGGAGCCCAGTCTGGATGGAGTCCCTGAAGCCTTTCCCAGATCGAAGCCACCCTCTCAATCAGATCCCCGGAGTCCCAGGAGGGTTTGGTTTGGAAACCCAAAGCGGGTCAGATCCAGCGGAGTTGACACCCCCCCCCTCAGCCCGAGAACTGCCTTACAACAGCAGGCACAAGCGTGTGTCACACCCGTGGCCCAGGCCAGCTCCGGGGGTCTTCAGAGGACTGACGGGACGGGGGGGAGGGGGCTGCGGGAATCCAACCCTGGTTCCGAGTGAGGAGCAGGTGGGACCCACCTTGGTTGAGGATCAAGGCCGGGGCGTAGATGACGATCCCCGTGTACAGCACCTGAGGGAGGCCAGGAGGCTCTTAAAACCTGCAAAGCTGCAGAGGGAACGGAGGGGGGGCTGGTGCTCCATTCCCCCCCCCCCAACAAAAGCACAAAACACCCCTTGTGGCAGCAGTTCAACCCTGCAGCGTCCTCAGGGGCTCCTGGCTGGCCGAGCAGTTCACCTTTCTGCTCTTCCGCTCCGAAGGACCTCCAGGCTCCGAATGTTACTTTATTGGGGGCATTGAGGAGCCCCGGGGGGGGGCACGCTGGGTGAGGGGGGCACTTTCTTCTCTCCTGTTTTCAGCCAGCTCTGATCAGGTAGCACCACCCTCTTCAGGGCAGGGGGGGATTTTGGACGGGGGGGGGGGGAATGCCCACTGCAGGCCAGGCACAATCCCTGGCACTTACCGTGGCAATGATGTACTGGACTGTGCCACACAGCCGGACTTTCTTGGAGAACCGCAGCTCCAGGTACTGCCAAGGCAAGATGGAGAAGGAAGAGCTAAATGTTCAGAGGCCCACCGCCCCCCCATGCCCCAAAAGGTATGGAGAGTAGGAGTAGGAGCCGGGCATCCCTGTGCTCCTTTCACCCTCGGCCAGCGAGAGGACACCCATCTCACCCAAAGCAGCTGGACTGCCTTGCTTTTCCTTTGAAGACGTTTCGCTTCTCATCCAAGAAGCTTCTGTCGGAACTGAAGAAGCTTCTTGGATGAGAAGCGAAACGTCTTCAGGGGAAAAGCAAGGAAGCCCAGTTGCCTCTGGAAAAAGCCCCTTTGGGACAACATGACCCGGGGGGCGGCAGAGCGGAGGCGGGGGGGGGGGGAGGCCGAATCCTTCCCCCCGGCCCCCGCCCGTATTTGGGGCAGCCTCCCCTCCCGAGCAGAGCCGCCGAGGGCGGAACAGCCCGCCCCGTCCGAGGGCCTCCCCGGCGGCTTCGCTCCCATCAGCGGCTCCGTTCCGCCGGCCGCCGCGCACCCCGCGGGCCTCGGAAGGGAGAGGCGGGAGCCCGGACCTGGCGGACTCCAGAAAGCCCGGGCCTCCCCCCCCCCCCGGTTCCCTTGGCCTTCGGACCCTGCACGCCTCCGGGAGGCTCAAAGGTGGTTGCAGACCGGGCCCCCTTCTCCCTCCCCCAGGGCAGAATCCATCCCCAAAGCCCCACAGTGCTCAGCTGAGTTGTTTCCTCAACCAGGTCTCCCCCCCCTCCCCACATAGGGGGCCTGGGGTTCTGCTCCTTCCAAGGGCGGCCCCTGAGAAGCAGGGGGGGCTCTGGTTAATTAGAGGGCCCCCTTCCTCCTTTAGAGACCCCCCCTCTGGCTCTCTGCCAGGCCTGGGAAGGGCAGCCACACCCCGTCCAGACCAGGGAGAAGCCAGGGGGCTGGCAAGCAGCAACCTTTGGGGCAGAAACCCTCAGGGGCTCCAGGGTGGGGAGAAGGGGGGCTGGCAGGCAGGTCTGTCTCCAGGGTTGCTCTATCCCTGCCCCCGCAGCCCCTCCCCCTGGAAAGCCCTCCAGGGCTGCTGCTCCAGCAGGCAGAGAAGTTGCTGGAGAGGGCCTGAGAGCCCTCTGGGTGCCCGAAGGGGGGGGGGGGAAGCCCTGGAGGACTGTTGAAGAAGCCCCTTCCCTGCCTCCAGCCTCTTTTGGGAAGGAAGCAGCCCAGGCGAGGGCCGAGGCAGCAGCTGGAGGGCAAGGCTTCCTGGCAAAAGCCCCCCCCCCCAAGCAACCTGAAGAAATGGGGGATACAGCCGTCAAAATCCTCCTTCCTGCCTTCTTTTAGGTGTACTTCTGGAGTACTTCTGAATGCACAGGCAAAAGGCAGGCAGGAGGAGGGAAACCTGTTAAACCAAATGGCAATTATTCCCCCCCCCCAGTACCCGAGCTGGGTCTCGGCTCCCATCATCCTTGGTCCATCTCTTTGTGAACCATGGGAGTTGGAGGCCAGCCTCAGCTTTGCTGCTCAGTGGGTGCAAGATGGGACCCTTTCTCAGTTGCTGTCTTGGGGGG
Source organism: Laticauda colubrina (assembly GCA_015471245.1). NCBI lineage: Eukaryota > Metazoa > Chordata > Lepidosauria > Squamata > Elapidae > Laticauda > Laticauda colubrina. The sequence goes on from BLBF01000127.1 coordinate 323,490, forward strand.
CACTTGGAGCCCTTCAGATCAGTTCTCCCCCCCACCACCCTGAGCCCTTTGCCCACCTCCCACCCCCAGGACGCCTGGGCTGCTGAGCCCACAGGCTGCCTCCCGGCTGTCTCCGCTGGAACTGGGAGTGAGTCTCCCAACCTCCCGGGAGCTGCCCAAGCGCTGGGGCAGCAGCAGAGCTGCCATGGGGCTGGGTGACCAGAGGGGGGAGGGGGGGTAGCCGCTATAGGCCTTGTTCTGGTGCTTGGCTCAAACAGCCCCTCCCCCCATGGGGCTGAGGGAGGAAGCAGCAAAGGTTGGGGGTTCAGGGGGCGACCTTGGCTGGCCAAGGCTGGAGCCTGAAGGGGGGTGGGAGATTTCAAACTCCTTCAGGAAAAGGGCTGGTTTTGGGGAGGAGAAACTAGAGAGCGGCTCCTCTGCTGGGGCTCCAGAAATTGTGGGAGGGGCCTTCCAAGAATTCCCCCCACTCCATCCTCTAGCTATCCCTTGGGGCCACTTATTAATGCCCCTCCCACTGATGTTGCCTGTGGGTGAACCCCAAAAGGGGCAGAGAAGGGGCCCCTTGGCTAAAACAGGGAGGAAAGTTGGGGGGACAGACAGGCACCCTCTTTCACCCCCCAAAAAAAAACCCCAACCTGGGCAAAATACCTCCAAACTACCTTCTTGGTCAACTCTCCACCTGCAACAAAGGGGTGGGGGAGAAGAGAAGTGCCAGCCTGGCCATTTCCTTCCTCTGCCCAGACTGGCACGAGACCCCCTGAAGTGCTCAGGGCCAGGCAGGGGCCTCTGCAACAGCCCTGGGGAATTCCCCCCCCCCCCCCCACACACACACAAGTAAGGCCTGAGATGGTTCCTTCAAGGGGCTCGTTTCTCTGCTGCTGTCTGGGGCAGCAAGGCCAGAAGAAGCCCCCTCCCCGCCCTCTCTGGCTTGCTTCCTGCCCAGCTGGACCCTTGGCCAAAGGGCTGATGCCAGGGGCCACAAAGGCCCAGCAGGCAGGAGGCGCCCAGGGCTCCCAAGGGAAAGCTGCCAGGCCTCCTGCTGCCCGGACAAAGCAAGACCCGTGGGCTGTGCGCTGCCTTGCTCCAGACTGCAACCGCAGGCCCACGAAGGCTGCAGGGCAGAGGCTGTTTGCAGCCGGCCTGACGCTCCTTCAGGGCCAAGGATCCATTTGCTCTCCAAGGGAAGAAAAGCTGGGAAAACATCTGGGCTCTTGCAGGGTCATCGCTCAGCGGCTCAGCCCCAGGCGGGAAGCCCCAGGGGGTGAAAGTAGCCCCCTCCCCAGCCAGGGTCCTCCGGGCTCCCCAATGATGAACTCTGACCCCCCAAACTTCAGAAGGGTGGGGCACCAAGTGTTTGCCAGCCCGGGCGCCACACCCAACGCAACCCCTCTGGGCATTTCCTGCTCCTCAGCTCAAGATTTATCCTGTGTTGATCTTTCAAGTTTCCGAAAACAATTTGCACTTCTTGCTTTGTCAGCAGAAAGCCAAAATAGGCAACGTTGAGGGTGAAGGGAGTGTTTGTAAGCCGCCCAGGGTTACCTTGAGGTGAGATGGCAGCAAATACATTTTACAAATAAATAAAAGTTTTTTATTTAAAAAAACCCTTGGATCTACTCCAGGCCCTCCCTCCCCTCCATCCTGGGCCACCCACCCCGAGGGGAGCTTCCTGCAGCTCAAGGGGGCGTCCCAAAATGCCAGCCATGGCTCTCCATCTCCCGGTTCAGCTGGCAGCGCCAGCAAAGGGGAAGCCCCTGGTTAGGCAGCCTGGACCCCTCGGGGCCCCCCATGGGAAGAGGCTTCCTGGGGGTGAGCAGCATGCAAGGTCCCCTCATGCCACCCTGAGTTAAGCCCGCTCAGCTCGGGATGCCCGTGTTAGGCAGGGAACCCCAGAGGTCATCTCCTGCCCCGGCTGAAAATGGGATACAGTCCGGCCAGTTTGGTCTACTGGTTAAGGCACCAGGGCAGAAACCAGGAGATGGGGAGTTCTAGTCCTTCCTTAGGTGTGAAAGCCGGCTGGATGACCTTTGGCCAGCCCCGCTGTCTCAGCTCAGCCCAGCTCACAGGGTGGTTATGGTGAGGGAAACAGGAGGAGGAAGGTGTGTTGGGTGTATTTCCTGCCTTATTTGTCAACTATAATAAAGGGAGGAGATCAAGAGAGAAAGGAAATAAAGACCCTCCAGCTCCAGCTCCAGCTCCAGCTCCCTGCCCCGGCTCTGTTTCCCCCCTTCGAGAATGACGCCCCGGGAAGTTCTCCTCTAACCCTTTCTCCAACTTCGCTCATTGTGTGACGCTTGTGTACACCTGGATGGGAAATACGTCCCTCTGAACCGAAGCTACATTCAGAAGTACGTGGTTTTGGCTTCACCCATATTTGCCCGTTTGGTATTGGTGCAATTTCTTCTTTCTTCAGAAACATTCTCAGATCACTTGAGCTCTTCCCATGAAAGTTTGGAAGATCTTGCCCAATGAGACAATTGACATTGTGGTTAACCTCAGAGTGGCACCTTCTCTGCAAAGATCAGCACAAGCCAAAGCAAACACCTGCGAAGACCAGCTGCCTCTCCCCCCGCCCCATTTCTCCTGCCCCACAGCCACTCCCCAAAGGCCTGGAGGTCCCCTGGCCACGAGGGAGAAGTTAGGTCTAGGCTTTAGGCTGCAGGAGAGATGGGGGCCAAGGGGCGACCCTGTTTCCCCCCCCCCCCCCCCCCAAAGGCTGCATCCAATCCTTGGCAGGTAACTCTGCCCAGCTGGCAAGTGCACAGCTCCTGGTAGGGGAAACCCCCTCCCTGCTGCATCTATGGGGGGTTTTCTGCTCCAGGCCCAACTGAAAGAGCTGCTGTTACTCTGGGCAGTTGCTCTCAGAGCCCTGTGAAGAGGCATGAACCCTCCCCCCTCTGGGGCAGGTTCCCCCTCCCCCGAGACCCCCTCCCTGGTTCCAGGGCATTTCTGCTGGGGTCTCTGCCTTGCCAAGGCTTCCCTGAAGGGCTGGGACAAAAGGGCTGGCTGGAGGGATTTCGTGCCTTGCTATATTTATTTTTTAAACCGGCCAACAAACAATACAAAAAAGTGAAAACATCCACAGTGTGATTGGCAATAAACAGTAACATCACACACACAACCCTGAGGAAAACGGCAAAACCAACAAGCAGGAACAACAAAATAAGAAAGGGGAGAAGGATGAAGTCAAGAGAAACAACTTCAGAAACAACTTCAGCATTTTCCTGAACCCCAGCAGGGAGGGAGGGAGGGAGGGAGGGAGGGATGGGGGCGCCTGGCCGGGCAGGGAGGCCATTCCAGGGCGTTGGTTCCAACCCCCAGAAGCAGACCCTCCTAGCCCACCATCCTCCCCTCCTCCAGGACATCTGGTGCCCTTGGCAGCTGTTCTCTGTGGAGTCCAGCAGGTTGGCCCGCTTCCTGGAAATGCTGTGCTGACCAACCAGGTTTTGAGGATGGTCTTGCTCCAAGGTGGAGAAGCCCTTCCAGCCAGAAGATCCAGGGCCAAAGGACCTTCCCCTTGCACAAAAGTTCCCCCAACCCGCCTTGCACCCCCAGGATGCTCTGGGTGGTGACCCCGGGGAGGGGCAACCCAGTGTTCTCTGCAGCAGGAGTAGCCCCTTTTTCTGGGCTCAGCCGGCCATAATGGCAGTCAGAGCTGCCCTCTTTGTCTGGCTCTGAGGCCGGGGTGGGGTGGGGGGTTAACTGACACCTTGTCACCTTTACTGTGAGCTCTCTAGAAAGATGAGAAGGTTAAGCATTTCAGCTGAATAAATCAGGGATGCTAGAAGCTTCCTTAGGTTAGGCTAAGTGGGAAGGGGCTTGGGCAGCTTGGGGGTCCATGGAGGGGCCCTAAAGAAGGGCTGAAGGGGACTCCACCCAAAGGCAGCCTGGGAGGAGAGAAGGGGGAAAGGGGCTGAGAAGGAGAAGAGAAAGGGGTGCCTGGGATGCCAGGACCCCCAAAGGAAGGGAGGCCAAGGTCCAAAGGGAAGGGGAAGGACGGGGGGGGGGGGTCCAGAAAAACCTCTCTCCACGAGAGTAAGGGAAATTGGCCTGGGGTGTCATCCTGGAGGGGTGACCAAATTAGGAGACCCCACCTCCACGCTATTGTGTACACACACACACACACACACACGCACACACACACACACACACACACGGTCTTAATTCCTTATTTGTTAATTTTCATGTTTTCCTGTTCTCATCTTTTTCGCAGTCCGCAGGGTCGAGTGAGGTCAGGGGAGGAAAATCAATGTAATACACCGAGATTGAGAGGTGGGGGGCGAGCCCCGAAGGAAACCCGGAGGCGCTCCCCCCCCCCCGCAAGGGCCTTGCCAAGGGAGGGGCGGCCGGCCTCCTCCGCTCCTGGGGCGCCCTACCTCGTAGGTGCTGGTGAGCCCCAGGCGGTAGAAGACGGGCAGGAAGAGGCCGGCGGTGAGCAGCGAGTTGAGGAGCTGGCCCAGGCACATCCACAGGAACTTCATGCCGTAGCGGTAGGCCTCGGCCGGGACGCCCAGCACCTGGATGGCCGACATGAAGCTGGCCGAGAGCGACAGGCCCACCGGCAGCGCCGACATGGCCCGGCTGCCCGTGAAGAAGTCCTCGGGGCTCTTGTGGCCGCCCCGCGACAGGCCGGAGAAGAGCCCGATGCCCGTGGAGACCAGCAGCATCAGGCCGAAGACGCCGTAGTCCCACCGGCTGAAGGCCCGCGGCGCCGGCTGGAGGGCGGCCAGTTCAGCGGCGGCGGCGGCGGCGGCGGCGTCCATCCCGCCGGCCCTCCTCTCCCTCGCCCCGCGGGCAGCGGCCGGACGGGCCGGGAGGGAGCGGGAGGAGGGCGAGGGTCGGGATTCAGCCCGAAAGGCCGAGGAGCAGCGGGGCCGCCGCGGAACTGCCCACCTCCCGAGCAGGAGCTGCCTTCGGGGCAGGCGGGGAGGCTCCGTATCCCCCCGGGGGAGGGGGTCCCAGACGTGGGGGAGGCCGGCGGAATGGCCGGGGCCAGAGCAGGTACCGGGCGCGAAGCTGAGGAAAGACGCAGGAGACCGAGGCAAAGTGAGGAGGGACGGACGGACGGACGGACGGCCAGCGCGGCACCCAGCGCGGCTCATCCGGACGGGGAGCAAAGAGTGGAAGCAAGCGGGAGCCTCCCCGCAGCTGCCCGCTCGGTCTGCCCGGGCCGCGGGCTCCCGTCGGCGGAGCCCGTCGAAGCAAAGCTCTCCGTCACCTGAGCCTCGGGCTGCCCTCCAGGCCGAGCCGCAGGACGGACGGAGCGCGCCGGCGAAGCAGGCAGGAGGCGGCGGCCGCCGCCGCCGCTCCGCTCCCCTTGCCGGCTCCGGGACCCGCCGAGGCTCGCGAGGGCCGGGGGCGAGAGCGGCTGCCCGAGCGGAGGCTGCGGCCGTCCCGGGCTCGGCGGCGCCTTAAGAAGCGCCCGGGGGAGGCGTGGCTGGCTGGGACGGCCGCCCTTCAAGACGGCGTCTTTCCTTCCCGACGCGCCGCGGGACGGTTGAGGCAGCCCGGTGAGCGGCCCAAGCACGAGCCTTGCTCGCCCCTCGCATTCCGGCGAGGCTCGCGCCGCTCCTGTCCCGCGGCCCCCGGAGGGCAGCGCTGGGCTCCTCCGCTTGCGAGCCCCCCCCCCCCCGGCCAGTCAGGCCCGCCTGGATCGAGGCGATGGGGGGCTCGCCGAAGGACCCCTCTGGAGCCAGCGAGGGGTGCATTTTCTTCGTCACCCGACAGGTCGGCCTGCACTTACAGCCATTGGAAAAAGTGACTTATGGCTGGTTTTCACACTTACGGCCACTTCAGACCCCCCAGGATCCTGTGACAGAAATTCAACACCCACCCCCCCCCCCGGATCCCTGTTTATGACAGCCGCCCTGTCCAGGGACCACATGGTCCTTCTTTGCAGCTCTCCGGCCAAGTCCACAGAGAAGCCAGGTGTGGTGACTGTCCTCTCTCAAAATAACCCCAAACCCAAAACATACGTTAAAGTCCGGTAAAGCCTTCAACTTAGCTTCACTGTTTTATTGGGCACAGTTGAAAGTCACAAAAGTGAATAATGAGGCAAAAAGAAAACCAAAACAAACCGCATTGATGAGAGTCCCAAAGAAGCCAAGATAGCTCATCATACATTCCAGGAAGATAACCGAGACAAGCCCACCGGAAGGAGGCCAGCAAAGATAAGCCTCTTTCCAGGGAACACTAACTGACTCCAGCAATTCTCACAGCGCAGTTGCAAACTTATATGCGTAGCTTCCACCTGCAAGCCGCGAGGAGGATCATGGTAATCTCCTCCTGAGTAGACCTCGCTTTTCCCTGATCCTCTCCTCCCTGCATGCCCTAGGATGCAAAGGGGATGGGCCTGGGTCCTCCTCTGACTGCCCAGCTGGCCTCTGCCCTTCCCCAGCCTCCTCCACCACCTTTGAAGCCACACTCTCACTCCCTGTCGGCTGTTCCTCCTCTTCCTCAGAGTCAGACTCCGCCAGGGGCATGACACCAGGCTCGCTTAACAGCGTGTTGCTAATTGAATATCTGCAATGATTCACTTAACAGCTGCAGCAAGAAAGGCCGTAAAATGGGGCAAAACTCACTTAACAAATGGCTCACATAACTTTGGGGCTCCGTTGCAGTCGTAATTCGAGGACTACACGCAAAGCCAGGAGGCAGTCTCTGCTATTTGTCCTTTACAGCTTCCAAGGTGAACCTTTTAAAGGGGGGAGGGTTAAAGGGCCGCCTTGGAGTGGAATGTGAGAGGCACCTCATTCTGAGGCCTGTTTGGGTCTTGGGGGTGGGGGGGGGGCAGACAGCAGAGGGAAATTGGGAAAGAGTGTGCATTGGGGGAGAGGGAAGAAAGGAGAGGCAAAGAAAAAGGGGGGTTTGGAGAAGAGTTGACAGTTTTTTAAATTATTATTTTAATTTTTCCATCATGAAAGAGTCTCTTTAACAGAGTTGGAAGGGACTTTGCAGGGCATCTAGTCCAACCCCCCACCCTACACGATTTCTGACTAGCTAGGCCCAGTTCCTGCAACCGCTCTCTGTGTTTTAGCCTCTGGCCCCCTCATCATCCTGACTGATGACTTCTGTTGTTCTTGGTGTTGGAAAGGAAGCTTGGAAAGATGAGATCTTGAGGACTAGTGTCTGTTTGTAGACTAGTGTCTATTTGGAGACTGTTTGTAGCTCAGGATTGAAAGGAGGTGCTCCCTGAGCCTGCTTGTTTTCTTGCAGTCGTTTCACATGACCCAACTCAGTCACCTCATCAGTGCTGGTAAGGGGTGGGGTTTGCTCTCACTTTATGTCCCGGTGTGTGTGTGGGGGGGGGGGGGGGAATCTTAGGGATTATTTGGTTGGGCTGTTTGCTGACGGCTCTTTGGCAGTCCCTTGATTGGGGAATCGCTGGGTGCTGGTGGGGGGGGGGGCGGGGGGGCTGGTCGATGGTCTCTTTTGCATAGTCAGCGGGTGTTGCTGGCATCTATCGATGGCTGATTTGTCTGAGGGCCAGCAGGCTTCTAGAAATCCCCTGGCATTCGGGGACTTGGCCTGGTCTGGGATGGTCACATTTACAGCCCTCTCAAAGCGGTTTACAAAGTCAGCATATGTGCTGTGACCAGCATCCTAATTTGAACAAATATTTCCCACTGGCTTTTTTTTTTTGTTCTGGCGGCTGAGCACCAGCCCCCTCCACCCCCCCCCCAGATGCAGGGAGCCCCCAAGGAACCTGCGGGGGGTGGAGACTGCAGAAAGCCCTTGGCTCCCCATCCATGGCAGTGGGGCTACTCCAGAACATTGCAAGCTGCAGAAGGCAGGATCCCCTCAAACCGCTGGGATCAGAGCTGTCTCTCTCTCACACACACACCCCGGAATGGGCCTGCTGTGAAGGAGCTTGGTCCCCCCCCACCCCAGGTCTTCCAAGAGAGGCTGGGTGGTGGATCCTGCACTCAGTCAGGTGGACCAAGGGATCTATGAGGTCCCTCCTTGCTGTGTGCTGAGTCAAGATGATAAACCGCCAGAAGGAAATGCGAGCCGGCTTGGCCAGGAGCCCAAGCCCAGGTTGACGGGTAATTCCCTTCCACGCAAACACTTTGTTACTCATTCTCCTTAAGACTCAGCTCAGCTGTGTTCACTCATTGGTCTCCTGGCCTGCCTGGCTTGGTGGTGGACCAATCCGAGGAGGGGTCTTGGGGCCCCCTGGAAAGCCCCCTGACTCACAAGTCCAGCACGCAGAGACTCCTGTGCCTGAGCTGAGACCCTGGGGTGGGGAGGGGGGTGAAGGCAGCTGGCCTGGAGCAGAGCCCTGCTAGGAAGCCAGAAACGGCGGGGGGGGGGGGGGCTCATGAAGCCCCTTGGGGAAAGGGCTTTGGTGGTGCAAAGGCCGGTCTGAGGGAAGACAGCTGGCTGTGGAGTGGAGGAGCCCGGGGGAGATGCGCTCTCCTTCCCAAGAGAGAAATGCCAAAGGGGTCTTGCTGTCTTGGACTCCCGCTTAGACTTTATAAAAGAACAGAAGAACCGAGCTGGAAGGGACCTCGGAGGTCTTCTGGTCCAGCCCCCTGCCCAAGCAAAGCTGAGCTGAGTCTTCAGCATTCCAGACAAGTGGCTGTCCAGGCTCTCCTTAAAAACTTCCAGTGATGGAGCACCCACAACTTCTGGTGGCAGGCAGTTCCCCTGGTTAACTGTCCTCCCTGTTAGGAAGTTCCTCCTCCATTCCAGGTTGCTTCTTCCCTGGATTAGTTTCCATCTGTTGCTGCTTATCCTGCCTTCAGGGGCTCTGGAGAATAGATGGACTCCCTCTTCTTTGGGGCAGCCCTCGGATACTGGAAGGCTGCTCTCTGGACAACCATCTGTCTGGGGCGGTGCAGGGTCTCCTGCCTGAGCAGGGGGTTGGACTAGAAGACCTCCCAGGCCCCACGCAACTCTGTGATTCCCTGCTTGGGGGCTGCTGTGGGGCCCAGGAGGCAGGACGTGGTGAGCCTTCAGCCGGTGCCAACTCTGTGCAGGACCCTCGTCTTGGGGAGAGAGCCGTGGGGGGGGAGGCTCCCTCCTTCCCGGAAAGCCTGTGGACTTCCTGACCTCGAGTCCCTCCCTGCCCTCTTTCTCTTTCAGCCGCTCTCCTTGGAGCCTCGCCTTCCTGGCAGAGCCTTTCTCCCTTTTGGCTTGGCCCTTGGGGAATGTCCAGCCTGCCCTGCCTGCCACTGCTTCCGCTTCATGGGGGTCAGGAGGATTCCTGTGGAGGAGCGATGGGGGCCGGGCCTCGTGGTCATCTGGGGGGGGGGTTGTTGCCTTCTTAGCCCACCTGCAAGATTTGGGTCTTCAGTTCTGCAGCATCCCGGCTGAGGAAGGGGGGCCTTTGGGGGTGTCTCATCCTGCTTCTTGAGGTCCACAGCCCCGAGGGCCATGCCGCTTCCATGGAGCATGGCCTGCACACGTGCTGATGGGCTCCCCAGGCCAACGGCCCTTGAAGTCAGAGTCTGATTCAGGCTCATCGTGCCGGGATTCCCCTCTATTCCAGCCTTGCACCCCTGGAGGAAGCGGGGAGGCCCTGTCCACTCTGAGGCCCCCCAGGGGAGAAGACAGGGGCCTGGGCATGGCAGGAGGGGGCCTATCACGTCTCCCTGTGGGACAAGAGTTACACTGATAAGATCGAAGAACTAGCGGGACAGAATCATGACAGGAAGGATGCCAAAGGAGGGGCAAAATGAAATTTGAATGACAAAAATTCAAATATTTTTAAAGCTGTTTTAAGTAATTAAATTGAACTGTTGAATTGTCCAATCTTCGGTCATGCGAGTTGGCCGTGGCCAGTTGGGCCAGAAGGTTCCTAGGGTGGAGCGCTTGGACTTGCCAGGAATGCCCTGGGCGTGCCCAGGAGGGCAAGTGCCCGGAAGGGAGGGCTGATGGGAGACTCCTTGCTGAGAGGGTAAAAAAACGGCCACCTGCAGATCGGACCTGATGCTAAGGGTGCCCGGGATGCTCAGGCTGCAGGGCGGGGTGGAGAGGCTGAGGCCACAACTGGCTGCCACCCCTTGGAAGAAACGGGGCTGGGAAGCCCCCAGGGGAGCTGCAGAACATCAGGCAGGGAGGCGGAGGGGCTCTGGGTGAGAGAAGCAAAGGGAAAGGAGGGCCCAGGGGTCAATTGCTGGCCGGCTGGAGGGATGGCACCTTGGGGGAAAGCTGCTGTGGGAGAGGGGGCTGCCCCCCCCACAACAAAACTAGGGCATTTTGGATCAGAGGCGGAGGAGGAAGGAACAACCAGGAGCTCCTTCATCGGACATCTGCGTGCAGTAAGTCCCAAACGAAGTTGGGGGTTTTGAAAAGGCAGAAGCGGGAGAGGCAGCAGGCAGAATAAAGGGGGGGGGGCATTCCATGCTTGTCCCCCAGGGCACAGGGGGATGGTAGGACGTGGCTGGCGCTCCCTGGGACCCAAGTGGAGATTGGAACACAGTCCTGGAAGGTTGTGGTTTGTTCCCAAAAAAAGCAAGGGGGGGTTGTGTTGCACGTACACAGTGTCTACATCTCTATGGAAATTTGTGACCCAAGGGTAAAAGTCCTGCAGGAAGCACCTGGGGATAAAGAAACATCCCAATGCTGTCGTTGTGTGCTGCACATCAGCCAGCCAAGCAGAAAGCCTGCCCGCCTTCCTATCTGCATCAAAGCCTTCCTTAAAGGAAGCTATCCGGGCACTGAGTGAGCCCGTGCCCACCATGCCAGGCCAGGGCTGCAGGGCACGCGTCAGGAGGCTGGCCCCTGAAGGAGAGGCTGGCACTGGGGGGCCTCCAGAGAGAGAGAGTCTCCGGTGGGTCCCAGCCAAGTGGCATTTCCTCTCTTCTGCTTGGAAAGGGGCACCAGAGGCACCTTCTGGGTGAGGCACATGGGCACACACTGAACTCCTGCGACAAATGCCAGGAGTAACAGCAGGAATAAAATGTCTGTGGAGACTGTCCGTCATCCAGGCCAGAGCTGTCCCAATGGGGCTTTTTTCCCAAGAGGCAACAGGACTTTCTGGGTTTTTTCTTTGAAGGCGTTTCGCTCCTCTGCCCGTGTCAAACCAGGCTCAAGCAAGAGCTTCCCAGAACAGTCCCTTCAAGCAAAGGTTGGTGGGAAGCTTCCTTCCTCTCCCAGCGGGGCTAACCTTGAAGCAACCTCTCAGGGAGAGAGAGTGGAGGCTTTTGCTTTCCCCGAAGGCCGCGTTCCTCCCTCCCGTCCAGCCTCTCTGGAGCTCATGGCTGGCAGCCGCACAAGCAGGGAGGAAGGGAAAAACGGAAACCGCTTGACTAATTTCTTTCACCTGTCTACACAAGGGGGGGGGGGGAACAGTCCAACCTATCCCCCCCCAAACAAAAAAAATTCAATAAAATGCAGATTGGGAATATAAATCAAAGTAAGCAAGTAAGTAAGAGTAAGATGATAAGCTAAGATGAGCTAAGCCAAGCCAAGCCAAGCCAAGCCAAGCCAAGCCAAGCCAAGCCAAG
>BLBF01000127.1:334949-385234 GCA_015471245.1 Laticauda colubrina
AGCCAAGCCAAGCCAAGCCAAGCCAAGCCAAGCCAAGCCAAGCCAAGATAAGATAAGATAAGATAAGATAAGATAAGATAAGATAAGATAAGATAAGATAAGATATAAGAGGACCCTTGTCTGCTCTAGACGGATTCAAATCACCTGGACCAGATGGATTGCACCCCAAGGAACTGGCAGGTGTGGTCTCTGTCCTGTTTCTGGGTCTCCAACTCGAGTTGCAAGTGCTCTCTCCCCCTCTGTGTGTGAATGTGTTTGTGTGAGTGTGTGTGAGTGTGTGTGTGGGGGATTCCTGCAGTCTTCAGTTGGGAGCTCTGATCTGGAGCCCAAAAGCTCGTCCTGCAGGTAAGCGGCGCCCAGGCCCCTAAGAATCTTTCTCAGGGAAGGGGGGAGAGGGGGACAGAGTTCTGTCTACCTGGTGGCTCTCCTTCAGCCAGTTTTGCAACCTAGCTCTACTTTAAGATGGGTGGACTTCAACTCCAGCTGGCTGGGGAATTCTGGGAGTTGAAGTCCACCCATCTTAAAGTTAAGGCAGGTTGAGAAATCCTAGCCAGATGTGTTGAATCCTCTTCAAATTCTCCCAACAACTAGCAGCAGACTCTTCTCCATGAATATGGACTAGCTGCTGGTCACTCAGTGTTAGTCCAATTATACAAACAGCTCATTTGTTGATCTGTTTAAAGTCAGCAATCTTCTTGGCATCATCCTCATTTTCTGGATCCCAAGGATTTACATCTGGTGGATTTTGAACTACATTCCATAAACCTCTACGCAGAAGTAGACTGCACTTCATAGACCAGGAAACATAGTTTGTTCCATCCAACCGGGTTATCAGTGAGACTTGTTAAAGTGTCTTGTGCCATCTTTACCAGGACAGTAACCCACAATTAAACAGTAAACAGCTGTCTGTATACGGTACTGTGTATTCACACTAACTCTTAGTTATCTGAGCCTGGTATGGCCTGGGCCCATACCAGTGTTGAGGTAATTCCCCGTTAGGAGAACAAGTGCACTCAGGAAACGTATTCAGACCGATGTTGAATAACACACAACCAGCATACAGTTCAGTAAATGGAGTTTGTTAACAGTTGCAAGACTCACAGCAATCCAAGCAGAAAGAAGATCAGGCAAAATGGCAAAACAGGAAATGCAAGGAGAAAGAAACCATGTTTCTGGCTCCATCTTATGGCCGTTGGAGGAACTTCAGCCAATCACAATTGCAGCATTTTCTTAAAAGATACAGTATTAAATTACTATCCTGGTTTATATATTGCCAATCCAACTGTTAGGTGACTATCATTCCTAACACCAGCCATGGATGGATGGCCGTCTTTTGGCCAAGGGAGGCGCAGGACTGTCCTTGTTTTACAGCAGGGGTCCCCAAGCTTGGCAACTTTAAGGCTTGTGGACTTCAACTCCCAGAATTCTCCAGCCAGCTGGAGTTGAAGTCCACAAGTCTTAAAGTTGCCAAGTTTGGGGAACTCTGGTTTAGAGCCCCTCTTCCCTCTGCTGTCTTCTTATCTTTTATTTCCCAGCCTGAGGTTCATTTGCATGCTCCTGGGGTCTTTCCTCCAAGGTTTTCTCAACAATCTTTTCAGAAGTGGTTTGCCATGTCCTTCTTCTGAGAAGGGCCAGCCTGAGGTCACCCAGCTGGCTTTGGGACCAAGACGGAAGCTGGAACTCACCATCTCTGGATTGCTAATCCAGGGCCCTTAAACACACCACTAAGCCTGTTGTCTACAGCTGGCATACTAAACAATATTATTTAGCTCCAATATGACCCGTTCTAGAAGATAGAATCCTCGGGCTGGAAGGGACCTTGGAGGCCTTCTAGTCCAACCCCCTGCTCAAGCAGGAAATCTTATAACATTACAAGGGGCTGTCCGCATTTTTCTTGAAAACCTCCAATGCTGGAGCCCCCAGACCTTCTGGAGGGAAGCCGTTCCACTGATTAATCGTTCTCCCTGCCAGGAAATTTCTCCTCAGTTCCAGGGAGCTTCTCTCCTGGATGAGTTTCCATCTGTGGCTTCTGGTCCAGTTTCGAATCCAGCCAGTGGGGATGCTACCTAACCCACATTTTTCTACCTTATCAAAGTGCAGGATATGGACTGCTTAATCAAATGCCTTACGGGAATCAAAGTAAATTATGTCCACAGCATTTGGCCAGTTCACTAATTTTGATACCTTGGCAAAGAATGCCGTTAGAATTGTCTGGCATGATCTGTTTCAGACAAACCCATGTTGGCTTCTGGTTATGACTTTGTTTGCTGCAAGGTGTTAACTGATTAATAATCTTTTCCAGAATCTTCCCAGGTACTGAGGTCAGCCTGATAGGTCTGTAGTTTCCTGGATCTTCCCCCCCCCCCCTTTTTTTTTTGGAAGACAGGAACCATATCAGCTCTGTTTCCTTCCTCTGGCAGTTCCCAGGATGCTCCAAGATCTTTGAAGGACAAATTCAGTGGTTCTGAAACCCTGCCTGCCAGTTCCTTCAGTGCCTTGGGGTGTAATAATCCATCTGGTCCTGGTGATTTGAGCTCAGGTGTTCTCTTAACCATTTGCTTGTTTTATTTTGACCTGCATTCCTACATGGCCATACATTTTATGGGTTCTTAAAAAAATAAACTAGACTATTTCTTTGTTCTTTTGTGTAAAGACAGATGCAAAAAATAAGTTAAGCAGTTTCACTTTCTCCCTGCTGCTTGTCACCTTCTTGCCATTTTCTCCCATTAGTGGACTGATCATTTCCTTGATTTTTTATTCCTTGTTTTTTACATGCTGATATTTCTGATATTTTTTGCCAGCCTTAGTTCATTTTGAGCCTTACCTTTCCTGTAGGTTCAGGTTATTTGCTGGTATTCTGCCTTAGTTATGTGCCCCCCTTTCTGTCTTTCACTTTATCAGAGAGTTCTTTGGACAGCCACGCTGGTTTCTTTTGAGAGCTGTTATTTTTCTTCTTTGTTGGAATTGTGCTAGACTGGGCTTTTATAATCTCACTTTTCAAAGTTTCCCAAGCTTCTTGGATTATTTTCCCCTTGAGGATTCTCATCCATGGAATCCTCCCAAGTTCGCTCCAAGTGTATTGAAATTAGCTCTCTTAAAGTCCAAGACTGTAGTTTATTCCCCCCCCCCCACACACACACACACTATTCCTTGTGCTTGCATTATGTTGAATTCCAATATTGCATGGTGTGTCCCCACGGTGTATGAATCAAAGTTTCTGTGACTTCAACACCTCTTAGTGAGAATTAATGAGAATTAAGTCTGTTGGTGAGAATTAAGTCCAGTCTGACTGACCCTCTACTTCCTCTCTCTACCTTTTGGGAGACAGAATTTGTCTGCTAGGTTGTCAGGAATCTGTTTGATCTTCTACTAGGTGCAAATTTGGTCTCCCAGTTGATGGCAGGGTAGTTAAAAGTGGTCATTTTCCTACATCCCTTCGTTAACTGACTAGCAAAAAGTTCATCTATTTCCCCTGGTTGGTTGGGTGGCTTATGATACACCCCATGGCAATGTCATTCTCCACTCCCAACTTTTGATAATGACCCAAATCCATTCAAGGCAGTTTTCGTCATTGTTCTGTCATGTTTCTGTAGAAATATGTTTCTTATATAAACTGCAATTCCACCTGCTCTTTTATTAGGTTGGGGTTTTTAAAACAGTCTAAATTTCTCTAGCAGTATATTCCACTCATGGGTTTCATCCCACCAAGTTTCCGTAATGGCAATGATATCATCTCATTTCCTTGGATTGCAAACAGACTCAGGAAACTATAGACCAATCAGCCTAACATCAATACCCAGGAAGATACTGAAAAAGATAACAAAAAACAGATCTGCCAACATCTAAAAACAAGTAATAATTACCATGTTTCTCACAAAATAAGGCCGGGCCTTATATTTTTTTAATCCCCCGAAAAGATGGCTAGGCCATCTTTTCAGGGGTGACTTAATTTCCTCCCCCACCTAGAGCGGTCCATGTGCATGTACCTCTCCACGAGGCCGTTTCTATCAGCCGACAAAAGCTCCCCAAAGGCAGAGTCACCAGCCACTTTGGGGGGAGGTGTGGCTGCCCGTGTCCCCTTGCCGTTAGGCAGTGTCTTTCGGGCGATGGAAGCTCCCCAAGGGCCGTCACAAGCCACTTCGATCGGCCGGTGTTGGCGCTCACCCCAAGGCCGCTTCTACCGGCTGATGTTCTATCAGTAGTAGATCGGGGTATTCTTGCCTAAGCTCCCTGCAGGGCCCTCCTCAAGGCAAGTTTTCTCCCCACGCCACCCCGCTCTTCTCCCCCTGTTGTTCCAACGAACAATGTGAGAAACGGCAGGGAAAAGCATGGTTGAAATAGGCCTAAATTTTGGGGGTGGGGCTTAATTTTACCTCATGCCTAGAAATCATGCTGGGCCTTCCTATTGGTGGAGGCCGTTTTGTTGGAGAAACACGGTAGCAGTCACCACGGGTTTGTTAAGAACAGATCATGCCAAACCAATCTTACTTCATTCTTCAACACAGTGACTAAGGCCCTGTCCCACTGCACTTACGGATGCAAAGAGGATGTAAAACGTAAAAAAAAGCTTGCCATCCTTTGGAAAACGCGATGCATCCGTTGTGTACTCATTGCACACGTGTTTCATACGCTCTATCCCTCGAGCATCCGTCCACTGAGATTTCATCCACGTAAGAAGTTTTGAGCTGCACAAAACTTTGTGAACGGATGAACTTTCCGCCACGTACAATGTACATCCACAACATATACAGGCAACAAATGTTCTATGTCCATTTATCATCCGTTAAACATCCACTGTATCCTCTCTGCATCCTCTGGGCATCCTCGCAACTCACATCCGCTGCAGCTGAAAATGGAAAGAGGGAGGAAACAAAAGGTACACGGAACATCCACACAGCGTTAGTAGCACGGAAATAGAAAAGATGTAAGCGGATGCATCTCCTATATAAAGGATTAAAACGGACAAAACGTGTCTGGGATGTATCTCGGATATTTAGGATGTCTGGAGTATGCCTAGAGTATGTGGAAGGACACCTAGCAGACAACTGATATTTCCTATAAAAAGGGGGAGAAAATCATCTGGATCTCAGTATGAGTCCAGCAGCTGTGGTGTACAGACCTCATCACCCTTGGTCTTACTCTTCCACATCTTCCATTGTTCTCCACCATGGATGATGACACAGTCTGTATGATAGCTGCGCTCATTCATCACCAGAACCAAAACCTGTTCAGACTGTTTCACCTTTTATACACAAGGAGAAGAAGGAGACGTCCAAGAGCTGTGTGGCTCTGAGGATGGATCATGAGAAGAATGGAGTTTGGACTGTATGACCAGTTGATGGTGGAGCTGAGGAATGAAGACCCTCGTGCATTCCATCACTTCATCAGGATGCCACCAGCCATGTTTGATGAACTTGTAGAGCATCTGAGACCCAGGTTGGCCAAGCCTAGCACCAACTTCCGGCCCAACCTGGACCCTGGACTGAAGGTGGCACTGACTCTGCGGCACCTGGCCTCTGGAACCACATACAGAAACATGCAATATGCCTGGAGGGTGCCACACAACAGCATCAGCAAAGTGGTCAGAGAAGTGGTGAGGGCATCATCGAAGAATACCTGCAGGAGCTCCTCCAGTGCCCCACCACTGAAGAAGGCTGGAAGAAAGTTGCAGAGCAGTGGTATCAGAGGTGGAACTTCCCACACACCATTGGAGCCATAGATGGGAAGCACGTGGCCTGCAAAGCTCCAGCCAAGTCGGGGTCCACTAATTTCAACTACAAGGGCTTATTCAGCATCATCCTCTTTGCCATGGTTGATGCTGACTACAAGTTCATGTACATCAATGCTTCAGGCAACGGGTCAGCTTCAGATACAACACCAGTGACCTCAAGGAGGGGCTGGAACACAACCTCATCATGGGTTTCCCAGATCCAGACCCCCTACCCAATGACACACAAGATGTGCCCTACTTCATCGTGGGGGATGACGCCTTCTCCCTCAGAACCTACCTCATGAAGCCCTACACTTCCAGATGCCTCACCCGTGAAGAGAGGATCTTCAACTACAGGCTGTCCAGGGCAAGGCGGGTGGTGGAGAACGCCTTTGGCGTCCTGGCCAACAGGTTCCAGGTACTTCTCACCACCATGCAGCATCGCCCACAGACCATGAGGAGGATCGTGGAAGCTTGCTGCATCCTGCACAATCTCATGCGCACCCGCTACCCAGTCTTGCAGAACAGGGTCGTGGACTGTCAACAAGGCAATGGGGACATGGAGCCTGGGGAATGGAGGCAAGGGCAAAACCTGATCGACACTCAGGATGTGCAAGGCCACAACAGAGCCTCACATGAAGGGAAGAAGCAGCGCAACCTCCTGAAACACTGGTGCAACTCCCCAGCTGGAGCAGTGGAGTGGCAAGACAGGATGATAGATGCTTAATGGACGCTTCCTTCAGCCTGTCTCATCACACTGATGAGATTGGGCCATGTATGTTGGGTGGGCCTACAATGAACAGGGCATTTAATAAAGAGTTGTGTTTATGTTGACATGTGTGGATGATTATTACATTATTATTGATAATAAAGGGCCATAGGTGTGGCACCAGGGAGGGTGGACCATACAGTCCCACGATGCTTGCACTGGAGGTTTATTTATCCCACAGCTATTACCCATTCCAAAGGTATCCCTGCTCATTCCACAGGTATCCCTGCCCACCCCACTGCTATCTTAACCCATCCCACAAGCATGCAAAGGCTTAAGCCAATTCTAAAAGTTTCCACCAAGACATTATTAAAAAAAAGAAATGAAGCAAGTGTGTGAATCAAAGATAAACTTTACTGAACAACAAGCTGTAAAAAAAAAATGACCCAAGTCAAGTGTCCAAATAGGTAGCCAGCTAGCCGGTCTCTGGCACTCTTCTTGGTCACTTGGAGGTGTGCCCAGTCTCAGGGGTGAAGGGTCCAGGTACTGTGGTGGTGGGTGGTGCTGGAGTGCCTGGCCTCGAGAGGACAACGGGACGGTGTGTTGAGAAAGCTCTCGGACAGCTGGCTCAGCCCTGTGATGCTGAGAGCTCCTTCCTCCATGCCATGGGGTGTCAGCCCCAGTACTGATGACAGATGTACTGAGGCCGGGCTTGGCTGTGGGGTGAAGGAAGGAGTAGTGTAGTGGGGCTGTCTGCTCTGCAGCTGGGTGAGGACTGGCGTGGGTGGCATCGCTGTCATCGGTGGCATCATTGGCGTGGGTGGCATCGCTGTCGTCGGTGGCATCATTGGCGTGGGTGGCATCGGTGGCTTCAGTGAAACAGGTGGCAACGGTGTCGCCCGATGACTCTGTGCCTGGACTGGGAAGGGCTGCTGCCTGTGCTGCTGGACCTCCTGGTAGCCGTAGCCCTGGTAGGTAAGGGGCTGTGGGAAGCCTTGGAATGGGAGGGACATCACCTGGGGTGGAGGTGGAGGAGCAGACCTGGACTGGGTGGGAGCAGGTTCCTCTGGGTCTGGAGGGTTGTGAAACAGCTTGGTGATCCGGTCCTTCACCTGCTGGTATTGTGGATCCGCCATTTCCTTGAGGGTCTGGTTAACATAGGTGAGGAAGGGCTTGCGGTTGGAGGAGGAGGAGTCGGTGTGGACCAGCTGAGAGAGGAGATCTATGCTGGTGCGGATGGTGTCCCTGATCTCCAGCAAGACATTGTGGCTCTGCCCCTCCTGCTGTCCGGCTCTCTGCCTTTCTGCGGAGGTGGAGCTGGGGGGTGGTGGATGCGGCTAGAAGTGTGGTGGACTCGATGTCTCCTTTCTCCCACTGCACCAGGGAGTCCTCTACGCACTCCACCACGCTTACCACACCTGTCCGCGGGTTCTCCAGCATGGCATGCTCCACAGACACCTGCCTGGAGACAGGGACTGACTCTCGGCCGGAAGAGGACTGGGTGGCAGCAGGCTGCCGGAGAGAGAGGGTCGTGAGAGGGGCTGCTGGTGCTCCTCGGTGGCGGACCACACCCTCCAGGAAGCTGCACCTGGCCATGATGTAGGTCTCTCTGTCTGTCAGCTTCACAGTGGCCTGGCCAGATTTCTTCAGGTGCAGCTTCCCGTACCAGGTGTGCATGTGCTTCCACCAGCCGAGAAGCACCTCTGAAGTGTAACCCATACTCTCTGCCCTCTCTCTCCAAGCAGCCTGCTTCCGCTTGGTGTCCCTGTACAGCCGGTGTCCCTTCCGCCACAGATAGTCGTTCTCTCTCAGCCACTCCAGCACCTCATCCTTGTGCGTCTCCGCAATGGAGTATTGCCTCCTCTCCCATTGTCGCATACGCCTCTTCCTCCCTTTGCCGGGACCAGATGGGCCCTCATCAGAGGGGCTCCCAGGTAGTAGGGGCTGCTCCTCCACACCACCAGCAGCAGCACCAGCAGAATCATCATCATCATCATCACCCTCACCAGCAGGATCATAATCAGCATCAGCATCAGCATCAGCATCATCAGCAGCAGCAGGAACAGCAGGACCAGGATCAGCAGCAATAGAGTAAGCACCAGCAGGGCCAGCAAGTCCAGGAGCACGAGCAGGACCAGGAGCACGAGCAGGACGAGCAGGACGAGCAAGACCAGGAGCACGAGCAGGATGAGCAAGTCCAGGAGCACGAGCAGGTCGAGCAGGACCAGCAGGACCAGGAGCAGCTTCAACAGAGTAAGCACCAGCAGAAGCACCACCGCCAGGAGGAGCTTCAGCAGAAGCCCCAGCAGAAGCAGAGTCAGGGGGAAGGATGTTGGCCCTGTCCCTCTTGCCAGGGATGGCGGCAGGTTGCTGAGGCTTTCGCTTCCTCCCCATGGTTGTGGGGCTGCTGGTTGGCAGGGAGGCTGGCAGGCAACAAGGCTGGCAGGAAGCCTGGCAGGAAGCCTGGCAGGAAGGCAGGCAGGCAGGCAGGCACCAAGGCTGGTTGGAAGGCAGGCTGGCAGGGCAGGCAAGGAACTCGAAGTGTCCAGCAGCAGGTCTTTCCTTGGAATGCTGGCCACGTGCGAGCTGCTTCCCTTTATATCTGGGGGGCTTACGTAATACTTCCCCCCCGCATGCGCAATTAACGCTCGGCATCCATTCCGCTTCCGCTGTGCATCCGCTTTATCCGTTCGGCGTCCGCTCTGCATCCACTGTATCTGTTCCGCGACCGCTTTGCTGAGGCCCCCGGAAGCCCTGCGGTTGCGCCATCCGCTCCCATCCACTTTCATCCGCTGTGCTTCCGTTCCGCATCCGCTCTGCATCCGCCCTGCATCCTCCCCGCGTCCATGTTATCCGCTCCGGTTATGCAAATATTTGCCCCTTTTGAGAGCGGATAACAACGGATGGAACATTTTGCTCGTCCGTTGTGTCCGTTTTGCATCTGTTGGCCAGTGTGACATGGGCTTTAGTTGATACGGGAGCCACCTCCTCATTAATTACTGAAGCACCATATAAAGCTGCAGTGGCTGAAGGGGCTCAGGATAGCATAATGGGAGTGGGAGGGAAAATAATCCCTGTAGAATTTACCCACAACGTACCAGTAGAACTAGGACCTTTCACA
Organism: Laticauda colubrina; assembly: GCA_015471245.1. Taxonomy (NCBI): domain Eukaryota; kingdom Metazoa; phylum Chordata; class Lepidosauria; order Squamata; family Elapidae; genus Laticauda; species Laticauda colubrina. Next base: position 344,490 of record BLBF01000127.1, read on the forward strand.
ATAGACCATACATTCACTATTTGCCCCCAGTCGCCACTATCCCTACTAGGGAGGGATCTCCTTTGTAAAATGGGGGCTACCATAACATGTGGAAAACAGGGGCTGCAATTGGAGAATCCCAGGAAAAGGAACCCAATCATGCTGATAACATGCTGATAACCAACAACATGCTGATCATGCTGATAACCAACAACACGGGGCTTCATGAGGATTTAAACAGCCTACCACCCTCCTTATGGGGCTGGGACACATCAGAGGTGGGACTACTTAAAGGAGCAACACCAGTTACTATCCAAGTAAAACAGGGGCCACCTCCATGTGTGCCCCAAATACAAAATCCCTGCAGAAGCAATTCTCCCTATACAGAAATTAATCCAAGCATACCTACAACAGGGAGTTCTCATTAAATGTACCTCTCCCTGCAACACCCCCATTTTTCCTATAATCATAAATGATCACGTGATACCTAGAGCCCCCATAGTGCCTAATCCATCCACTATAATCACTGAAGTCCCAGCCTCAGCCACTTACTTTTCTGTCATTGATTTGTGCTCTGCCTTTTTTAGCATTCCGGTGGATCCAGCATCCCAATATCTATTTGCCTTTACCTGGCAAGATCAACGATATACCTGGACTCAATGGCCACAAGGTTATACTGAGTCCCCCACCCTATTTTCACAAATATTAAAGGCAAACCTCTCCTCCATCTCCCTACCATATCAGTCTTCCTTAATCCAATATGTTGATGATTTATTGTTAGCATCTCAAACTGAGCTAGCATGAAAGACAGATACCCTGTATTTACTCAAAGCCCTGGCAGAAAGAGGTCACGAAGCCTCTCCCTCCAAATTGCAATATTTAAAACAAGAAATAACATATCTGGGCTATATTATTGCACCAGGAATTAGAAAATTGGCCCCTAATCGAGTAGAAACTATTTTAGCCATGAAACCACCCCAAACAAAACATCAAGTAAGAGCTTTACTGGGAGTACTGGGCTTCTGCCGCCCATGGATCCCCTCTTTTGGTGAATTAGCCCGACCACTCATTCAATTGACAGGCAAAAACATGCCTGACCCCATTGAATGGTCCAAATCTCTGGACAAAACACTTCAGACCATCAAACAAACCCTGGCATCAGCCCCAGCACTCAGGCTACCTGACCATAGGAAACCTTTTACCTTATTCATCCATGAGAAATTAGGTGTTGCCTCTGGCGTTCTCACACAGCCTTTTGGACACACACACCGGCCAGTTGCTTATTATTCTGTAACCCTAGATCCAGTAGCTCAGGGCACTGTCCCCTGCTTACGAGCTGTGGCAGCTACAGTTGAACTGGTGAAACGATCTAAAGATTTGGTACTAGGGCATCCTCTACTGCTAAAAGTTCCCCATGAAGTTTTTGCAATTCTCTTAAAGAGCCAGACACAAGCCTTTACTCAGCAGCGTTTGGCTCAATATGAAGCTGGACTTTTTACCTCTGATCACATTACGTTTGAAAGATGTAATACTCTAAACCCAGCTACCCTGCTCCCCACAGAACAGGAAGAAGGCAATCTCCATGACTGCCTCCATTTAGTGCATGATGCTGAACTACCCCGCTCCGATCTAACAGATACCAAGCTGCAAAACCCCGACTTGGAACTTTTTAGGTTCCTCCTACGTGCACCAGAACAAAAGAGTAACAGGAGCAGCTGTAGTCTCTCTACAAGAAATTATTTGGGCTTCCCCCCTTCCTCCTTCCCGTAGTGCCCAAGCAGCTGAGCTTATAGCCTTAACGAAAGCCTGCGAAACTGCTAGGAACCGATCTACCAACATCTATACAGACTCCAAATATGCTTTTGGAGTCTGCCATGCAACAGGAGCCCTATGGAAACAATGGGGTTTTTTAACTTCAGCAGGACAAAAAATAGTACATGCATCATTAGTAGCCAAACTTTTAGAGTCCATCCAATTACCACAAGCGCTAGCAGTCATCCATTGTAAAGCCCATCAAACAGATGACTCTACAATAACAAAAGGAAATCAATATGCAGATGCAACAGCCAAATGGGTGGCCACCAAAGCTCTACCTCATACCATCATCACACCAGCCTTGACAACAACTCTTTTTGGTCGGCCTCCTGATACCTTACAATGTCTCGATCCTCATTCCCTCTGCCTAGATAGGGGGGGATCTGGTTCTCTCTTCTTATCTTGCAGCCCTGCAAAAGCGACTACAGACCCTCTGGACTCAGTGCACTGACTGCAGACCTCACCCTTGGAAGAAGCCCTGCATCCATATGAACCGGGAGATTGGGTGTGGATCAAATTCTTCACCAGAACCTCACCTCTACAACCCAGGTGGAAAGGACCCTGTCAAGTTTTACTGACTACTCAACCTGCCATTAAGATCGCAGAACGAGACTCTTGGAGGCATTGGACACATGCAAAGCCAGCAGTCATAGACCACAGCCAAACTCCACCACAATCAATCCCACCCATCAAACTCAAGAAAAGTCCAGACACAGATCAATGGACGCTTGCAGCATTTTTCATCACCACTGAACCAAACAACTCTGAGGAACCAAGGGCAATCATTGAATTACACAAAACTGGACTCCCAGGTGCTGAGTTATAACTCTCTATTGTTATTTTTTTGTGTGTGTATACCTTTTTTATTTTTCTTCTGCATTTTTTCTTCCTTTTTTGTATGTTTTTTTAAACAAAGAAGAGACTTTTATAATTTTTGATACTTTTACATTTTTCACATTGTACGAATAAAAAAAAAAGAGGGGGGAGGGAAGAAAAGAATCTAGTAATGGGAAACATGAAATGTAATATACACTGTGTATTATTATTATTTTCTGTAACAATTGTAATACTTGTAACACAAGCAACTGCGTTTCTGGAATCAAAGCTTATCCCAGAGAAAGGAAACATATGGGAATATTTAGCAAAAGAAATACTCAATACTACTAACTTTTGCCTAGCAGGAGGGAAATCAGTCAAGGATATCCTAACTACATGCCTAATGGGAGTAGCAACTAGGCCACATAACATCATTAACTACACCACATTTAGAAACCTTCCTGACTCCTACGAAAGCATTTTTAGCTGGGGCCACTCTACAAAAACCAAGGACAACACCATGTGTGCCCTACACATTGCTGCAGTAACCACCTCTGAGAAATGCTTTGATGTCACTGGGTGCAGCTCACCTAGGGTCACAAAATGCACCAGTCTTAGCAACACAGACCTAAACCATATCATTTTCATATAGTTATCTGAAGCTCCCACCCGGATGGTTTTTCCTGTGTGGCTTAAAAGCCTACTCATACCTTCCTGCAAATGCCACAAATGGCCCCTGCACCTTAGGAAGATTAACCATGCTTATGCCATCCTTACAGAGACGACACAGGAGACCCTTTCAAACCTTAGACTCAGACTGTGACTCCAAAGTGTCCCTTCCCACCAAAACAGAGTACATCTCATTGGCAATATCTTTGGTAGGGGTACCTGGATTGGCAGTGCGAAATTCTAAAAATTTGAACAGACTAGCATGTACCCTGGCAAAAAAAGTTTGAATTCGACCTCCCATGCCCTGGATGCCCTGAACAGAGAACTGAGGGAGGTCAGAGAAGCCACTCTGGAGAATAGGGCAGCAATAGACTTTCCTTCTCTTGAAGCATAACTGTGGCTGCGAAACATTCAAAGAGATGTGTTGCTTCAATCTGAATGAAACCTCAGGACTCGTAGGGAGGGACATCCACCACCTGAAAGAGCTCGCTCAAAATACTGGTCAGGAGCAATCATTCCTGGACTTTTCATGGCTCTTCTCATGGATGCCAGATTTCCATTGGCTAAAAATCCTCATGACAACCACAGTCACCATTTGTGTCTTTGGGGCCCTCATGTGTTGCCTCTGTAGGTGCATACCACCCTGCCTCAGCTGCTTAAAGGCCTGTATTCCCTCTAAAAAGAGAAAATTAAAAAGGGGACAGGCAGCTATGATGACGATCCAGATTGATCAAGAATACCAAGTATACCAAGACATTCAATCAGAAATCACCCCTTAGGGGAAAAAAAATATATGAGGTATTGTAGAAAGGGAACTTCATGAGGACAGTGGTGTCACCCAGAAAGGAAAATGCCCAAAGGGAACATCAGGCCAGCCATGGAACAGGCTTGCATCGGAAAAGAAATCTAATAAACACGCCCCTAGACAAAAGCCACAACATACCAAACCAGCCAAAAGGCAGGAATTACAAATAGAAGATGACAAAAAGCCATAAAAAACTAAAAGAGATCAGAGGAAAAAACGGTAATACAGGAAGCTGCCCCGCAGAGTTTGTTTTCGCACCTCGTTGAGGTTGCCTTTTGGCAGAAAGAAAAACAAACTCTGACAGGATGTTAGTGTCTAAACCTTATACACAAAGGGAGGGAAAAAGGTATAAAATTGGGAACTTATCACTCAAAGTTAGCTAGCTAGCCCCAGGAACGCAGTTACGCTGTTTCTAGCCTTCCTGAGAATAAAAAGATCCAGCTTTCAAGCAGTTGTCTGTATCCTTGCACCAGAGCTCTCCCAGCGGGAAAATTTGAACCCTCAGAGAAAAGAACTTTCAGCCTTTCTACAGTATCAAAACATATCAAAAAGGAATCCTTTATTGAGATGAGACAATTCATGTGAGGGTCTAAGATCTAAGGTCTCTCAGACATGCAGAGATAGATAAGGGAGTTTAAAACCCCTCCCCTTATCTTGATGTGCATTTAGTAAAATGAAGAACCAAAATGCTAATTCCCCCCCACCCCCTTTTTAGAACGATCTTTTGCAGAGTTGCCCAGGACACATCTCACGGTGGGATGTTTATGGTCTCTTCACCTCCTGGCTGTCTCTCTCAGAGGTGTGATAGGTTCCAGCCATCTGTGTTTCATCTCTCCATTGTATCATGTAGGTTATACAAATTCGACGTAAGATTAAATATATTCAGGCTACATCAAGAAGGATTTCTTTATCAGCCTCCCCCTCCTTTTCTTCTTCCATTGAAGAAATGACAGATACATGGATCTGACAAACACCTTCTTTGGCTCAGTATTTGTAAACAGCAATGGATAATGCCCAGGATTTCCTTGTCGAACCACAGACAACTTCAATGATCTAATATATATCAATTTTACAGAAGACAATGTTGAAAAAGCACTACGCAATCTAATGCCATCTCTATCTATTGGACCGGACAGAATATGTGCCTATTTCTTAAAAAAGCTATCCACTGCCATAGCTGAACCTCATAATCTTCGAAAAATCTTTCAGGACCAGCTCCTTGCCAAAACTATGGTCACAAGCCACGGTCATCCCCAACCTCCTTTTGCTGCATCACCTGTAAAATCATGGAATCAATTATTAACCAATCCATCAACCTCCACTTGGAAACAAACAACCTATTCTCCAATAAACAATTTGGTTTCAGGAAAAAACTATCCTGTAATCTGCAACTCTTACACTGCAAAAACATACGGACGGCACAACTTGATCAGGGCAAAGCAATAGACGCAATCTAAATAGACTTCTGTAAAGCCTTTGATTCAGTGATATATGACAAACTACTCCTAAAGCTAAAATCTTACGGTATCTCTGGACACCTGCATAACTGGATAGAAGCCTTCCTGTCAAACAGACAACAAATGGTCATAATTGGAAGCGTCCGATCAAATTCTGTACCTGTCAACAGTGGTGTCCCTCAAGGCAATGTTCTTGGACCAACTCTCTTCATACCCTACATAAATGACCTCTGTGATCATATCAAGAGCAACTGAGGGGAAGAAGGTGGAGCCTCCTTGCTGGCGGACCATAGATAGTGACTCTTTGCAGCTATGGTCCGTGCTCTTTCGTTGGAGATCCCTGATCATTACGATTAGGGGCTGAAGCTGCCTTGGAGGGACGGCGGAGTAAGGGGAAGCCGCAAGCCAGGTTGAGGGGAGCCGCATTTCCCCCCCTGGGCTTGGTCTTTTCCCCCCCAAAGACGATTGCAGCGATGGTTTAAAATGGCCATCCTGAAGAGGAGGACTCAGCTGGATTAAGATTTGTGCAGGAGGGAAGAAAGAGGTGGATAATATCTGAACTGGGACAATTGGGCGATACAACTAAACAAAAGTACCCCGGGATTAAGGTAACATGGAATTTTTAAGAAAAGAAAAGTGAGCGGCGAAATTACAAAGGGACAGGGAAAAAAAAAGAAAATTTTTTTGACAGTTAAGTGGGGCTTTGAACCGGGAAAGGAAGAAGCTGGAATTAAAGATTTAACTAAATTGGACTAAAATATTTTGGCAATAAACAGGAATAAAATAAAGCTGGATTTAAGATTGTTAAAAAATAATAATAATAGAGTTTACAAATTGGAGACTGGACTGTGCTGGAATATTGAGGTTCGAAAAACCCTAAACAAAAAAATAGGGGGGAAAGGTGAAGACTTTGTATTAGGGAGGGTGCCACCTTTTGACAAAAGCTTGAGCTTAAACAAAAGGGAAAGCATCCTGTTTCTGAATGAACTTGTGTGGATATAACATTAAAGAAATATTGGAACAAAGTAAGAATCTTAGAAAGTGAAAACAGAACCAGAATAAAGAAAAAAGCAAGGAAAGACTGACTGTGGGATTGATTGATGTTTTGGGTCTCGACCCTGAGCTGGAATAACTGAGAACTTAAGAAAATTGAAAGAAGAAAGAAGGAAAGCAAAAGTGGCTTTTTTTGTGGACTTTAACGATCATAAAATAGAAGAGTGTGTAATGATATTTCTTCAGGGATTAAAAATGGAACTTTAAAATATGAGATAATTACTACAGGAAAGAGGCAAATCACTTTGCTCTGTGTTAGAAAAAATGGAAATGGCAATTGAAGAACAAGAAGAAAGAGCTTCAGAGGAGGAGGAGTCAGTTAAGGAGAAGACATTTTAAATAGACAATTAACACAAAGAACACGACAAAGAAGAGGGGAAAGAAGGAAGGTTAAAAAGTTGAGATTTAGGAAGGCAATCAAAAGGGGGAATACCTGTGAAATCAGGAGAGGCAGAAAGACCCAGCAGAAAAGGGAAAAGGAAGATATTAAGAAAGAGAGGGATATAAACTGGAATGAGAAAAGATATGGGGAAAAGAGGGGGAGGAGAAGCAAGAAGAAACAGGTGCAGGAAATAAAGAAATACGGAAATAGTAAAACATTGAAAAGAATTTGTTTTTTCAGAGATAATGGTTGATGAATTAAAAAGGGGATTCTGCAGGGTGACAAGGGGTAATAAGAATATTTCTGCAATTAAAAATATTTAGAAAATAGGGTAATATAGATACTGATAGCCCTTATTAAAAATTAAGGGGGGGAAATATGCTGCGGAATCCAAATGAAAAGATGTAATGATTATTATTGTAACTTCTTAAAAATAATGGTTTATTGGGAATCAAGATGAGGGAATAAAGGTCTATTTTAATCACTGAGGTGTCACACTCAAAGCAGTAAAAGGAGGGAAACCTATAGTTGTTTTTTTATTCTTTAGTGTTAAAATTTGTATCATTCTAGAATTTATAAAAATAATGTGTAATGGAAAGGGAACATGACAGACTAAAGAACCAACTAAATAAGTTAATATAGACTATTAAAAGCAAGGAGAGATAATGGTAACCTTTTAATTATTATCATTATTATTATTATTAGGCAATTAAAAAAAAACATATTGTTTATCTTTATTTTTAAAATAAATATTAAAATATTATATTTGAAATAATTAAAATGAAACAAAAAGATGTTTCGACTGAGATTAATGAAAGAGGCTAGAATTAATGTGTTTGTTTCTGTCCTTACTGAAATTTTGGAATGGAAAAGGTAATAATAGAATTAAGTATGCATATATGAATATATAATTGCTGTCATATTTGTATGTAAAAGTGATGACCCGGAAATATGTTGTCCACTAAAAAGAGATTTTTGTTTTTAATGTGAAAAACTGAATAAAATTTGTTAAAAAAAAAAAAAGAGCAACTGCATTCTTTTAGCTGATGATGTAAAGCTATTCAACACACCGCCGACAGTACTGCTACCCTTCAAAAAGACCCCGACTATGTATCAGAATGGTCAGACAAATGGCAACTTCAAATCTCAACAAATAAATCCTCCGTCTTACATACTGGCAAAAAAAATCAGAAAATAAAAAACAGGCTGAATAGTCAAGACCTTGTTGATGATCCAAACTCTGTCAAGGATCTTGGAGTACTCATCTCTAGTGACGTAAGTGCTGGAGCCCACTGTAACTACATAGCCAAAAAAATGTTAAGAGTTGTTAACCTAATCCTACGTAGCCTTTTCTCTGGTAATATCACTCTACTAACTAGAGCATACAAAACTTTTGCTAGACCAAGACAGCTCGAATACAGCTCATCAGTCTGGAACCCACATTACGTATCTGATCTTAGCACAGTTGAGAAAGCCCAGAAATATTTCACAAGGAGAGTTTTCCACTCCTCTACTCGTTGCAGAAGACCTGATGCCACCAGACTCGAAACTCTAGACCTAGAAAACCGAGAACTGCACCCTCTTCGGTCCGATCTAAGTATAGTACACTGCTCAAAAAAATAAAGGGAACACAAAAATAAGACATCCTAGATCTGAATGAATGAAATATTCTTATTAAATACTTTGTTCATTACATAGTTGAATGTGCTGAAAACAAAATCACACAAAAATTATCAATGGAAATCAAATTTAGCAACCCATGGAGGTCTGGATTTTGGAGTTACACTCAAAATTAAAGTGGAAAAAAACACTACAGGCTGATCCAACTTTGATGTCTTTAAAACAAGTCAAAATGAAGCTCAGTAATATGTGTGGCCTCCACGTGCCTGTATGGCCTCCCTACAATGCCTGGGCCTGCTCCTGAGAGGAGGCGGATGGTCTCCTGAGGGATCTCCTCCCACACCTGGACTAAAGCATCCCTCACCTCCTGGACAGTCTGTGGTGCAACGTGGCCTTGGTGGATGGAGCAAGACATGATGTCCCAGATGTGCTCAATTGGATTCAGGTCTGGGGAACGGGCGGGCCAGTCCACAGCATCAATGCCTTTGTCTTGCAGGAACTGCTGACACACTCCAGCCACATGAAGTCTAGCATTGTTGTGCATTAGGAGGAACCCAGGGCCAACTGCACCAGCATATGGTCTCCCAAGGGGTCTGAGGATCTCATCTGGTACCTAATGGCAGTCAGACTACCTGTGGCGATCACATGGAGGGCTGTGTGGCCCCCTAAAGAAATGCCACCCTACACCATTACTGTCCCACTGCCAAATCGGTCAGGCTGGAGGATGTTGTAGGCAGCAGAACATTCTCCACGGCATCCCCAGACCTGTCACGTCTGTCACATGTGCTCAGTGTGAACCTGCTTTCATCTGTGAAGAGCACAAGGCACCAGTGGCGAATTTGCCAATCTTGCTGTTCTCTGGTAGATGCCAAATGTCCTCCACGGTGTTGGGCTGTAAACACAACCCCCACCTGTGGACGTCAGGCCCTCATACCACCCTCATGGAGTCTGTCTCTGACCGTTTGAGCAGCCACATGCACATTTGTGGCCTGCTGGAGGTCATTTTGCAGGGCTCTGGCAGGGCTCCTCCTGTCCCTCCTTGCACAAAGGTGGAGGTAGTGGTCGTGATGCTGGGTTGTTGCCCTCTTACAGCCTCCTCCACGTCTCCTAATGTACTGGCCTGTCTCCTGGTAGTGCCTCCATGCTCTGGATATACGCTGACAGACACAGCAAACCTTCTTGCCACAGCTCGCATTGATGTGCCATCCTGGATGAGCTGCACTACCTGAGCCACTTGTATGGGTTGTAGACTCCGTCTCATGCTACCACTAGAGTGAAAGCACCGCCAGCATTCAAAAGTGGCCAAACCATCAGCCAGAAAGCCTAGGAACTGAGAAGTGGTCAGTGGTCAGCACCTGCAGAATCACTCCTTTATTGGGGGTGTCTTGCTAACTGCCCCTGCTTTCCACCTGTTGTCCATTCTGTTTGCATCACAGCATGTGAAATGGATTGTCAATCAGTGTTGCTACCTAAGTGGACAGTTTGATTTCACAGAAGTGTGACTGACTTGGAGTTCCATTGTGTTGTTTAAGCGTTCCCTTTATTCTGAGCAGTGTATATAAAATCATACATTGCAATGTCCTACCTGTCAATAAATACTTCAGCTTCAACCATAACAACACAAGAGCAAACAATAGATACAAACTCAAGGTTAATCGCACCAAACTTGATTGCAGGAAATACGACTTCAGCAACCGAGTGGTCAATGTCTGGAATCCTCTACCGGACTCTGTGGTTTCTCCCCAAAACCCCAAAAACTTTAACCTTAGACTGTCTACTATTGACCTCACCCCTTTCCTAAGAGGTCTGTAGGGAGCGTGCGTAAGCGCACCAATGTGCCTGCCATCCCTGTCCTATTGTTTCTTTTATTTTTCTTATATGTATCCATGTACTCATAACTATGTTTTTACTTATACCTATTATCTTATAAGCAATTGACAAAAATAAAAATAAATAAAATAAAAAGTTTATATTATTAACCACACAAACAACTGTGGAGAAAGTGATGATAGCCAGATTAGTTTTAGATTGTCAGGGAAAGAAACATTTGGAATCAATGAACTCTCTGTCTCTGTTATTCAATTTAAATGCATCTCCAGGAAACTCCTGGGTTTAATATTCAGGTATCTGGGAATCCTGGCAAACTCGCAAGATTTGTTTCTCTTGCCCTGCACATCTGAACCAGACTGTGTTGTTTCTTTGTGTCATAGAATATATGTGGGTATATGCATAATATTGTATTTATTTATTCATTTTGTCAAGTCCGTGCAGTGTGTATTGGGGGACCCTTTGAAAGCTGCATGCAACAAAATTTCATTTTAAGGTCAGTTGTATGTTCAAAGTGAGCATAAAGTTATTGTTCTGAGTTCCTTCTGCATCCTTTGGGGAGGGGTCCCGGGGGCAGCAAGGGCAGCCGACACGGTCCTTGCCAGCATTCTTGCCTGTCTTAGCAGGGCACCTCTTGTCTCTGCCAGCGGTGGCACCAGGCAGACACCCCTTTTCCAAACCCTCCACGGCCTTTCCTGAACTGGCCCCTCTTACCACGGAGTGGCTGCTCTTTCCAGACTCTCCACTCCCTCGCCTGGCTGACTGGCAACACCTGGATCTGTCACAGGAGATTCATGAACTGGAATAGAGCTTAGTAACAAGGCCGGCCAGCGGGAGCTGAATTGAGAACCGAAACTAGAAGTAGCCTGGTCCTGGCTCTGGGTTGAGCTCCGAGTCTGTCCACTGAAAAGGAAAATGCGTCTCTCGTCTGCTCAACTAAAGGGAAACTGAGCTCCTGAGTTGCTGTTCCGCTCTGAACCTGTAACGTGTCTGCTTCTCTTTGAGTTTGCTCCATGTTGGAGGAATCTGGAACTGGTATTGTAAAATTTACTTGATGTGTTTATAAAGACATTAAATGAAGCCTCAGCAATCTGTGTTCACTTTTCGGGCACTGAATTTACACTGCAAAACTCTGGACAGATTCAGCCCTTCCCTTGTCCCAGGTAACTTCTTCTCCCATGGTCTCTTGCTCAGAGGAGTACGGGGAGTCCTTGACTTAGGACAGTTCATTTAGTGACCGTTCAAAGTCACAATGCACTGAAAAAAGTGGCTTGTGACCCTTTTTCAGACTTACGACCATTGCAACTCCCTCATGGTCAGGTGATCCAAATTTGGATCCTTGGCAACTTTTATGATGGTCGCAGCATCCCTGGGTGTCACGGGGTCATCTGATGCGACCTTCTGACAAGCAGAATCCACGGGCAAGAGAGGTTCCCTGAACAGCCATGTCGTTAACTAAACAGCTACAGGGATTTGCTTAAAACTGTGGCAGGAAAGGTCGTAAAATGGGACCAAACTCACTTTACAAATTTTTCACTTAACAACATACATTTTGGGCTCCCTTGTGGTCATACGTGGAGGGCTGCCTGTATCACCGTCATTACAAACAGCAGAACCTACCACCCTCAGTGTCCTTGGGGAGTTCTGGTCACTCTGGGGTTAGAGCTCCGACTGGGACGGTATCAGGCCTCCTGCCTTGAGCAGTGGGCTGGACTAGATGACCCCTAAGGCCCCCTCCAGCGCTAGGTTCTATGGCTCTAAGGGCCTCATGCCCATGAGGCAGGCAGGGACAGTCCAAAGGTTTTAGGGCCTGCCGCTCGCACTCTGCCTGGTCCCACCTGCTGCCCCCTCTCCCCCAAGGGGCCTTGGTGGGGGAAGTGGGGCAGAGATCAGGTGGGCAGCTCAGGGAAACAGGCCGGCTGACTCGGCCACCCAGGATCTCGGCCACTTGCAGGATCCAAGCCAGGAACTCGACCAGAGCAGTCGGTCCGTCCAAAGTAGCCCAAAGTCTCTTCCCAGAGTGGACAGTATCCAGACGGAAAAGGCTCAGCACGAAGAGTCGCAGTGAAAGAAGTTCTGGCCCAGAACTAATCCAGGTGCTCTGAACTGAAATTGCCATCCCTGAAGAGGGATGAACTCCTGCTGCTGCTTGCCAACTGCAAACTGTCTTTAAGACGACAGGCTCTGCTCAGCGGCCCTCGCAGCCAGCGCACAGAATGTCCTCTTCCAGGTGGATCGTTGTGTGAGACGCACCCCTCTCCTGCTTGGCCACAGCCCCTCAAGTACTGGGAGGCGGTTATAGAGCCCCTCCTCCCCCGGTTCTCACCCACATCCCTCAGCCGCCTTCAACTGCTGTTTTCAGGCATATTATTATTATTATTATTATTATTATTATTATTATTATTATTATTTGAATTGCTGCGCCCCTCGGCCCTTTCCCATGTTTCCTGGGCTGGGACTTGGCTCAGTTCAGCCCAGACAGGAATTGAAAACCCCCTGCCTGCAGGTGGGAGCTCTCCTCACCCTTCCTTTTCAGCAGGAGCACCCAAACTTGGCCATCTCAAGACGTGTGGACTTCAACTCCCAGAATTCCCCAGCCAGCATGTCCCCAAGTCTTTAAAGTGGCCAAGGTCAGACAGCCTTGCTTCAGGGTTTAAGAGGAATTCCGAATCTTTAAGAAGTCCCCCCCACACACACACATACAGGGAAGATTCCCGGGTCTCCTCTGGGCCTGGGTGGGGATTACCAACCGGCTTTCTCCTGCTGGGGGGCTTTGGGGGCTCGGAGGGAGGCTGAGAGAGGTGCCAGAGGGTGGAATTGCATCCGTCCTGGGATCTGGGCCATATTTTGCTGATTTACGGCATCCTGTCTTCCACACCTGATCAATAGGCTCCAGGCAGCTTTCCATATTCTGGAGCCACAATAAAACATTGAAGGATTAAACGTATCAGCAGCCTCATTAAAAGGGCTCTCCCTCTGCAGAAAGCCAGCCCAAACACAAGGAGAGCCTGGAGGGCAGCTGGCGTGCCAGCCTGGCGCCCAGAGGGCCTGGTGCTCAAAAGCAGTTGGCAAAGGCGGGCAAAGACCTGCTGCTTCTAAGGGTGGTGAGGCAGGCAGAGCTGGCAAGAAGCCAGGTGGGGTCTGGAGAGGCACAGCCTCCGTCTTGCTGGGTGTCAGCCGCTGCCTCCCCCCATGTCATCATCTATAAGTGGGGAAGGGCAACCAGGTGACTCCAACAGGGCCCTCAGTCCTAGCCAGGCCATTTCCCCCCCAACCCCAGGGCACCCCTAGAAGAGAGAGAGCCAGCCTAAAACCTCCCCCAACTGCTCATTTTTCCAGATAAATATGGTGGTGCTGGCATCAGATGGCGTGGAGGGGCCAAGGGGACAGCAGGGCTGCTGTTGCCCCATCTGAGGAAGATGAGGGGCAGGTGGAATTCCACCCCTCGTCCTGAAAGGATAATCCGATCCCTTCACGGATGGCAGAATAACAGAATATCAGAGTTGGAAGGGAGCTCGGAGGTCCTCTAGTCCACTCCCCCCCCCTGCTCAGGCAGGAGACCCCATACCAATGCAGACGGGGCTGTCCAGACAGGGGGCTGTTCTTAAAGACCTCCAGGGATGGGGACCCCACCACTTCCACTGCTTAACTGTCACGAAACTCTTCCTTATTCCCAGGTTTCTTCTCTCCTGGATGAGTTTCCATCCGTTGCAAAAAACCCCCCCCCCACTTCTTTGGGGCAGCCCCTCAAATATTGGAATGATTGCTGTCAGGCCAGGGCTCAGGGAGTACCAAAAGGCACCAGCTCCTCTGGACTCGCCCCTAACCCCAGGGCCAGTGTGCTCTGGACGAAGGGCTGCTTCCAGCCCCGGGGGGGGGGTCCTCATGATCCTGGGGGGGAGGCAAAGAGGGGCTCCCTCCCCCTCCGGACGTCCCGGGGCCCTGGAGGTGAAGCCCAGGTTCTTGGATGTTGGGGCTCTGGAGGGGGGGAGCTTGCCGGACCCCGGGGTTCCCAGCCTGGCTCCAGGCCAGCCCCTGCCGGACATCGGACCTCCGTCCGCCGCCGCAGCCGGGAGAGCCCTCCAGGGACCCAGGAGTTGCGACCAGATCCGAATGGGTGCATCGCAAGCAGGGAAAGGGCGCTGAGCTCCTTCGGCCGGTGTGTCCAGGGCTTCATCGAACGGCCCACCTGAGTTGAGGTACGCACGGCGGACCTTCCCGAGAAGCCCGAGCCGTCTCTCCGGGCGCGCCTGCCTTTCGGCTCTCGGTGCCCGAAAGGTCCTCCCCCCACCCCCCCGCCCCTCCCGGCGAGCCCTGAGGGCGCCTCTTGTCCCGGCTCAGCTGCCTTTGGAGGCGGAAGGGCTGGACGTGTCCAAAAGGGAGCGCTGTTGCCATTGGCAAGGCCCCTGAACACGGAGGGGGGGGAGGGCTGGGGGGGGGTTGTCCTTTCTCATCCTGTTTGCTTTTCCTGCTGCTGCGCCCCATCCAGAGGCTCCTGCTGGTGAGATCCATTCAATCTTTCTTCTCTCCTGGAAGCATTGATATAGCCCCCCTAGGAAAAGGGGGTCCTTGGGGCAGGCTGGGAGAGGCCAGCCAAACCCCTGGGGCTGCCCCAGAAAGGCATCGGAGGGCGACACTGGGGGGAGGCACCAGGAGCATGCCCCCCCCCCCCCGCAGCCCTCTTCCCAGGGAGGGGCAGGAGGGACGGGCACTGCCCAGAGGAATGGTCCTCGGAGAAGAGGCCCCTGCCCACAACTGCACAGGGGCAGAGGAAGGGGGTCTGAAGGGGACACCTCCCCCCGCGTTTCTCTGGCTGTCAGGGGAAGCGGGGGGGGGGCAGGGAGAGAATCGGGCTGGCAGGTCCCTCTCAGGTGGAATTTGCTCACCTGCAGATTGCAGAGTCCGGCTCCCGTTGGCTTTTCACAAGGCCTTGGAGAATAGTTGGCGATGTGCCCGGAGGCACCTCGTTTCCTGGTTATTTTCAGATCTAGGGGGTCTTTTTCTCCAAAAGGCAACAGGACTTTCTTGGGTTTTTCTTTGAAAACGTTTTGCTTGTCATCCAAGAAGCTTCCTTGAAGTTTCGTTTTAACGAAGCTTCTTGGGTGAGAAGCAAAATATTTTCCAAGAGGAACGCTCTCTTCTCTCTCTCTCTCTCTCTCTCTTTCTCTCTCTTTCTCTCTCGTTGCCCATCGCTGCTCTCGAGGTGCCCGGGACAAGCCCGAGCGCGGGAGCCTTTGGCCTCTACGTCTCTCGCAGGTTCCTTCCAAACCTCTCCCCAGACGCTCTGCCATTTCCATGTCGTCAAAGTGGGTGCCAAATAAGACAGTCCAGATGTCTGAAGAGTTTCTCAGGTGGAACATGGTGTGCCTGCCAGGTGCTCTCAGAGCTGAGCTGAGCAGTGGTGGGATTCAAGTTTTTTTGCTCCCAGTTCTGTGGGCGTGGCAGGGGAAGGATACTGTGAAGCCTCCAGCCAGAGGTGGGATTTGCCGGTTCTCCCAACGACTCGAAACGAAATTTTCCACTACCGGTTCTCCAGAACAGGTCAGAACCACCTCTGGAGGTCGGCTTCCGCAACGCCCAGCTCTCCCCCCAGATGGGGACTAAAGTGTCCACAGTCCTGGAGTGTCCACAGTGGCATCCAAGCCCAGGGGCTGCGCCTCGGCCACCTGCCCCAGGCTAAGAGCTGGGCCCTCCTCCACCCTCTCTCCAGGATGCAGGCAGCCATCCTCCAGGTTGAGAGGCAAACTCGCAGTGGGGTTATTGGCATCTCTGCTGCTCTGCCAGAAACCCAAGGCGATGCCTCTCCGTTCATTGACCCGCTTAATACATTTCAGTGCCAGAATGATCATAAAATAAATAACTGCCTTTTAATGGAAGATTACACAAGGACAAAGTCATAAAAGGTGCAAGGAAAGCAGAGAAAACATTTCAGGGGGCCGACCTGCTGCTTGGCTTCTGGCTCCCTTAAGCAGGCTCGAGAGCCCCAGCCCTTCGCTTCAGCCATGCGCCTTCAAGGGCGGCCAGGAAGCAGCCGGTTCAGTTGCGCAACGGCTTCAGAGAGAGAGAGAGAGAGTGCAAAGCAGGGAAACACCCAGATGTCCCCAGGACTTCCAGAGCAAACCCATGTCGGTAGCACTGATACTGGACAAGCCTGCTGGGCAACTTGACAGGTGTGTCTTGCACAGCGTGGTTGACCCCGAAGCGGCTGGCTACTTGGCCGGTTCACCTGCACCCTGACCTCAGTCTCTGCCGCTGCTTTCAACTTCCCTTGGCCCACAGGAAACGCCTGGAAGGACCTGCAGGCCTTTTCATTCCTACCACAGTCCCCCCCGGGGGGTGGGGGGAATCTCCACCCCTCCAGAAACGTGGTTCCTTGGGGGTCAAGAGGCCCCCTGCACTGGGACAGAAATCCAGCCAGGTTGGCCGAGCAAGGCAGCACTGGCCCCGCTTTGCCCCAGGATGGGGGCCACGCACAGCCCCGTCCGGGGAGACCCTTGCCCAGGAGGCCTGCGCCTGCCCCCACTGGGCCTGTGGGCCACAACGCAAAGGCTGCGGGGTTGCACTTCCCTCTGCACCCTGCGGTTGTGGATCAGCCTTTTTGGCTCCAAAGGCGGTGGGGGTCCAGAAGGACTGCCTCCCACCTCACAGAAGACAAGAGAGCCAGGGAGGGAGCGTAGAGTGGGGAGAAGCCCTATGGGAAAAGGCAGTGTTACTGCAGCTGGGGGAGGGAGGGGCAGCTGAGCCTGTGCCAGGATGTGACCCCCCCCATCCTCCCACAGCCACCTGTGAGGGACTGCCCCCCCCACAGCTCCTCCTGGCCTATCCTGAAAGAGCCTTGGCTTGTTCTCCAAAGGGGAGGGGGGAGGCCGCCTGAGCTGCCCCCCCAGACCAAAAGGGAGGCACCTGAGCAGTTGGAGAGAACAGGTGAGGAGAAGGCCCCCCAAGCTGGGTCTGGCCACCCACCCATCCAGAAGGGCTATCCGGTTGTGAAGGGGGGCTTGGCTTACACCCGAGCCAAGTTGGGCCCTCAGGAGAAAACCAGGCTGGAGCTCAATTCCCTTGAGGGAGAGGGACGGACGAGGTGCTACCATCAGTGCACACCCCTGCCTGGCAGTTGGTCTTCTAGGAGAGGGGTGGTCGCAGAGCCCCCCCTCCTGGGGCCCAGCAGGTGGTTATGCCCCCTACCCCATGAGAATACCACCCGTGACTCCTGGCCCTCCCCCCAGAGCCTGGCTCATCCCTCGTTCCAGAGAGGGATCCAGAGGGACCTGCCCACTGCAGGATGGATTTGGGCAACGGATCCTGTGGCCAGTGAGTAACGAGGCAGCCCTGCCCAAAAATTCCCTGCCAGCCCTGGGTTCCATGCTGGCTTGATGCCAGTGCAGGAAGGGGCAGGCTGTCCAAGCCAACCCCTGGCCAAAATGCCTCGCGAGAGCCCCAGCAACAGTGGTGGGATTCAGCCGGTTCGCACCACTTTGGGAGAACTGGTTGTTAATCTTCTAAGCAGTTTGGTGAACTAGTTGTTGGAAGAAATCATTAGGACAGAGAACCGGTTGTTCCGTTATTTGAATCCCACCTCTGCCCTGCAGCAAGAGGGTTTGGGGCCCTTCCAGAGCGAGGCAGCCCCCTCCCCCAGCGGGCAGGGCTCCCCTTCTTCACAATGCCTCACAAACTCTGGTAAACCACCACGTTCTTCCCGCAGACCAAATCCGGCTGGCGGATGGCCTCCCACATCACCAGCATCTCGTAGGGCACAAACCGGTGTACCAGGAGCAGCTCCCTGTAGTAACAAGGGTCAAAGGACTCCAGCTTGGAGGATGGCACCCTCACACCCACCATACGGATGCCTATGTGGGAGGCGGGCGCCAGCCCTGCCTTTTCCAGGCACATGCCCAGGTAGACGTCATCGATGGGGAAGAGCTGGATGCCTAGTGACTGCTGGTAGATGGCGTGGCAGGTGTAGCCGGACATCAGCAGCCCCCCTCCCCCGCAGTAGGGCGGGTAGGAGTTGGAGGCGGTGACCTGCTCCGGCACGTAGTATTTGCTCCACTTCTCACGGATGGGGCCCACGTTGGTAATGAGGTGGCCCACGAAAAGGTGCTGGTCCCCCGCGCCGGGCACCCCCAGCAGGTACTGTGCCATGTTGTCAGTGTTGGCGAAGACGTCGTCATCCCCATTGAAGACGAACCGGACACCCGGGCAGTGGCTCTCCAGCCAGGTGTGGAAGAGCACCTGCTTGAGGGTGAGGTTGAAAAAGCTGTCCACGAAGCGCCACTGCAGGATGTCGCCGTGCTCAGCATGCTCCAGGCGCAGCAGCTGGTTGAGCTTGCGTGCCTCCCGGGTGTTGGCTGCCACGCCAGACAGGAAGACGCGGCGGATGTGAATGCCAGCAAAAGTGCGCTCCTGGCCCCAGGTCTTGCGGATGATCTCACGGCGCTCATAGTTGTCTGGGGAGGACTTGACGGCCAGCAGTAGGAAGACCTGGTGGGAGGCCTCGGGGGCGCCACACTTCCTGGGCAGGTCGAGCAGCAGCGGAAAGTCCCTGCAGTGGCGATAGCGCAGGAAGTCCTTGATATGGTCGGGCAGCTCAGCGAAGCCAGTGAGGTTGGCCACGGAGGCGTTCGGCCGGCACTCGAGAAGAGGCTCGGGAGCTCGGGGGGCGGCGGCTGTGGGGGGGCCCGGGCTGACAGCCACTTCCAGGAGGGGGCTGTGCTTGGGTGACTGGAGGAGGAAGAGCAAGCAGCTGAACCCGAGCAGGCTGAGGATGAGGGTCTCCACTTTATGACACCAGCGCCGTGGCATCATGACCTGGAAAAGAAGCCGGGGAGGAAAGAGGCTGAACCCACCGCCAGGCACCTTGCATCACCCGGCTGCGAGTCGGAGGCTGCGGGACACGGTCGGCCGGAAGAGCAAAAGCACCTGGGAAAGTTCACCAGGGTGCAGTTAAGATGCTTCTGAGCTGCTCACACCCCGCATTGTCCTTGTCTCCACACAGAGAAAACAGCCAGGCTGACAGGCTCCCTCCACCCACAGCCAGACAAAGAGAGAGGCCCAGCCACACCCGGGGAGTCTCCCAGGAGCGCCTCTCCTTCGCCCAGGGCCTCCCTCGCCCGCCCGCCCCACGGGAACCAGGCGCAGCTGCAGCAGCCCCAGAGTTGGGGGGAGGGGCACCCAGCGGGCGCTGCTTTCTTCTCCTGGCAGAGACTCACCTGGGCAGCAGAACCCGAACCCCAAAACTTTAACCTCGGACTGTCTCCTAGTGACCTCACCCCTTTCCTAAGAGGTCTGTCGGGGGCCTGCATAAGCGCACCAACGCGCCTGCCGTCCCTGTCCTATTGCTTATTTTATTTTTCTCAGCTGTTCCATGTATTCATAATGATGTTTTTACTTATACCTATTATCTTGTAAGCAATTGACAAAAAAAAATAAAAAAAAATAAAAAAAAACCCACGGCCCAAAACCGAGGTCCCCTCAGCAGTTCCGCCTTTTGCTCCCCGGAGATTTTGTGGCAGGGAGGGAGGGCAGAATCAGCCATGGGGGGGACGGGGACGGAAGGAGGGCTGCCTGGGATACGGGAGCAGTGTTTGGGGAGGTAAAGGCGGCCCAGGAGAGGGGAGAAGATGGGGAGAAGGGAAGAGCAGCTGGCAGCCAGTCCTGAGAAAGGAAAGCTTCAGGTTGGACTAGAAGACCTCTGAGGTCCCCTCTGATTCTACTCTGATTGGTCCTTTCAAGGCCCTCCAATCCCTGGGGAAGAAAATGTCAGATTCGCCTGGTGCTTAAGAGCAAAAGTAACATCGTACCGGTAGCTCTCGAGTTACAACCTATTCATTCAGCAACGGTCCAACCTGACAACAGCACTGGGAAAAGTCACTTCTGACAGGTCCTCGTATTTACGACCATCCGAGCACTTCCATTCCCCCCCCCCCAATTACATAATCAAAATCTGGGCGTTGCCCACCAGCCTGCACTTACAATGGGGGCAGCCCCCCAGGGGAGTCCCAGGATTTGTGACCTTCCCAGCTGGCTTCATTTAAGGACCCCGTGATTCACTTAACAACCGACTGATTCACCATGGACATGCTGGTTCTGCATAGGATAGCACTCATGTATCTGGAGGGTTGGCTTCCTTTTGGGAGCATTTCCGGCTCTTTTTTCTGCGTGAGTCTGAGCAAAAGGAGGAGCCTCTAGAAGGGAAATGTGCCAGCGCCTGGGAGGGTCCCCCAGAGGTCTTCTAGTCTAACCCGCTTCACAAGCAGAGGCTCCCCTAGATACGAAAGAGGCCAGAAGAGGAGGACCCGTCCCTGCAAGGTCTCGGGGGGCGATTGGAGCCCTTCATTGCCAGGGAGCAGCTGCCAAAGGGCAAAAGTCGTGGTTGCGCCCAGGTTTCCCTCCGGCTCCTGCTACAGCAGCCCCCGGCCTACCATACCTGCCCCCCCTCCTCTCCTCCTGCTTTGAAGGGAGCTCTGACTGGGGGGGGGGTGTTTCTGTGTGTGTGTGTGTCCTCGACTTCCAACACTTCTTAGGGACCATTCAAAGTTGCAATGGCATTGAAGAAAGTGACTGCGGCCCCCTTCCCTGGGGGGCCTTTGGGGGAGGCTTGGATTCTCCAAGACCCCCAAATGGGAGACCTGAAATCGCTGCTGGGGGGGGGGAGTGCAGAGGGGAAAGGTGGAGGATGGGGCAGGAGGCTGGGGGGTGGCTCTGAAGGGAAGGAAGAGACCCCCCCACACCCAGGCTGCCAAAGAGGCCCAGAGCAGCCCAGGGAGGGAGGGGAGGCTGCGAGGTGGAAGGCCAGTCAGTTGGAGACCAGGTGCCCCCCCCCCCAGGCATCTGAGGGGTGCAGAGGCAGCTTCCAGAGCCCTCCATCTCTGGCAGGCGCCCTGAGGTCACCCAGGCAGGAGCCCCCCCTCCCCCCCAGCTGAAAGCCCCACCCTGTTTCCATGCCAGGCACAGAAGCTCCTCCCCCAAGCAGCTCTAGAGCCGGTCTGGCCAGGGAGGGAGGGAGCAGCATGTCTCACCCCCCCACTCCCCACCCCGCCACACACACACACACACACACACACACACACACAACGGAGGAGTTTCCAGCCGCCCCCCCTCCAACTTAGGAACACAATCAAGCCCCAAAATTATGTTGTGAAGTGAGTTTTGCCCCATTTTACCATCTTTCTTGCCACGGTTGTTAAATGAATCTGGCCTCCCTGTGGACTTTGCCTGTCAGAAGTGAGTTGCAGGAGTGGAGCTGCCAAGCACCTGAATTCGCTCCTGTGACCAGCTGGGGGGGGGTCAAAAGCCACAAAGGAGAACAGGAGCCCAAGTCCCTTTTTTCAGTGCTGTCATAACTTTGAATGGTCCCTAAATGAATGGCTGTAAGTTGGGGGGGCTACTGACACATGTGGGCCCCCAAACCTGCATCCCGAGAGCGACAGGAATCAATGTGGAGACAGGTGGTCCCCACGTTATGACCGTAACGGAGGCTGGAGTGATAGCTATGAGTTATGGCGGGCGCTAAGTGAGTCACAATGTGACGGTGCCCAATTGCATGGTCCTTTTAGTGGTGGCCACTGAGCAGGCGCTATAGTCATTAAGCAAACTCTGTGGTCCTTACATGAATCCACTCTACCGAGTTTTGGGTTTTTTTGTTTTTCTGCTGGAAACCAGGAGGGAATTGCCAGAAACCGGTTAAGCCCCCGACCACATGGCTGTAAATTCTGGTTGCCGAGCCCCAAAATACGATCACATGACTGGGGTGGGAAGGGGGTGCAGCCACTGGAACTCCAGGACAGCCACTAAGTGACCAGCCATCAAGCAAGGACTCTTTCAATGAAACAGCACAGAAAAGAGACAAGCCTCTCGCAGCCCCCCAGGAATGTCCCCTCCCCCCAAAATGAGAGGGCGGAGCTGCAGGAGGGTCTGGATGGGGGGGGCAGCTCCTCTGTGAGGAAGGGGGGGCATTTTAGCTTAGAAGAGGAAGGGGGGAATTGGGTGGGGGGGAGGGGCATGGAAGCTCTCCTACTGCCTGGTCAGAAATATGGGGGGGGCGCTTGACGAGAGGGGGGCACCCCCCCCAGGGGAGAATCCAGAGAGACCCAGCATGGTGCGCCAGTGGCCTGGGGAGGGATTTCCTGCCCCCCCCCCCCCCCGCTTTCCTGCCTCCTTCACCGCCTCTAAGGACAACAGTCTCCAGCTGCTACTCAGCCCTTCCCCCCCCCCCCTTGTAAAAAGCTCTGAACCAGGCAGCCTCTAGAGAGACCCAAGGAAGAGCAGGGGGTTAGGAAGCCGGACCCCAAAGCTGATCTCAGGCCCTTTGCAGCTGATTCCCAAGGCCCTGGGCGGGGGTCTCCGAGGGTCATCGGCCCAGTGCAGTCAGATCCAGGAAGGGGGGGAGGAATCTTGGAAATCCAAAGATCTGCTTCCTGCTGAAAGTTGGGGGGGGGATACAACCCAAAGCAGCAGCCCCCCCTCCTCCCGTGGCAGCAGGGAGAAAACCTGTTTCTGCACAGGTCACTCTGGATCAAAGACCTTCTCTCCCTTCAATAAGTTTGCAGCTGCTTCTCAATCCCTTCAAAGGTGCAGAAATCCCCCTTTGGGGGGGGGAGGATCTGGGACTGCTCCCCCCCCAAAGGAAGCAACTTCTAAAGCAGGGGTGTCCAACTGTGGCAAAGTTACGACTGGTGGGCTTCAGCTGGCTGCGTCCACAGGCCTTAAAGTTGCCGGAGTTGGACAACACCCCACCCCCCCCCGCCGCCTCTACAGCACAGGAGCACAGAATCCCTTCTTGGAATCAATGGGGGGGGCCCTGAATCTGGAGCCTGGGCCCCTTCAGGTGCGAAGGCCAAGGCCCTGGCAGGGCAGCTTCCCATCTGGACGTGAAACAGAGCAGCCCAAGGGAGCTTGGCCCGGAGCCGGTTCTGGCCCTGGAGGGCCTCGGAGTGCGCAACTCATCCAACCTGTATTGCCAATTAATTTGCCGGCCTTCTTTTATTTTCCGACCAGCTGTTTGAACACAAAGGCTCAAAACTAAAGCCAGCAGCCACTTCCTATGGCAGAAATTGCCAATTTTCCTTTGAAAGTCACTTTCAAGGGAAAGCAGCAGAAGGGGAGGGGACAGGCCCTGGCTGCAGGGACCCTCATCCTTGGGGCTGTGAAGGAGAGGAGGGGACTCAGAAACTGGTGGTGGGGCAGCCCCCCTTCACTCTTTTCTCAGCCGAATAATGCAAAGCAGCTGAAACCTGACGGCCAGAGGAAGTGTTGCAAACCTCTCATTTCTCTTTTTTTAGCAAAACAAATTTTCCTGACCCACAACCCACAACTGACGCACAACGACTTTTTCCTCTGGAACAAAACTGCACCCCCACCAGAGCCTTTCGGTTGTCCGACGTCCTGAAAGAACCAGAACAAAAGGAGCGGGAGCTTTTCCTGATTCCTCGCCGACTCAAAGCAAACTCACTTTTTTTCCGAGGTTGGGGGGGGGGGGGGGAGGCGAGGACAGGCTGAGTTCCACCTTCGGCCAGACTATCCTGCGGCCTGGCCCCGACCCCGACCCCTGCCTGGCCCCAGCGCTGGGAGAGGGGGGTCCTGCCTGGGAGGCCGCCAGTCTTCCTTCCCATCTGGGGGAGCCGGACCCTCCCAGACGTGGCGTTTCAAACCCCACCAAGCCGCATGGCGGGCCGGAGCTGGAGTCAGAGGATCGGGGGGGGGGGGGCCGGGCGCCCCTTTAGTGCGGGGGGGGGGGGGCGCCTTCTCTGCCCGACGCAGCCGCTCCCACCTCACAGGGTTGTTGCTGGGCGTGTTGGCCGCCTGGAGTTCTTTGGAAAGACAATGGAGCCTGGAGACCAGCAACCCGACAAGCCCTCCGCCCTCCCTCCGCTCCGCTCCGGCCCTCAAGGGGCTTCCGCGGCTGCTCCGAGCCCGGGACGAGGGTGCCGCGCTCCTCCCGCCCGCCCCGGCCAGCCCGGCGCAGGGACCCTTCGGACGGCGCGCGCCTCTTGCGCCCCGCGGCCGGGCGGGGAAGGCGGGGAAGGCGGGGGCTGGAGTGGCCGCCTTACCGGGAGGCTCCGCTCTCCGCCCGCCGGCTCGCTCCCTCCGGCGCCGCAGCTGCCCCCCCCCCGGCAACCGAGGGCGGGCCGGGCCGGGGCTGCGGCGCTCGCGGGTTCCCTGCGCCGGCTCCGCTCCAGGCCTCCCAGCCCGGATCCCGCGGGCCGGGCTTAGCTCGGAGGGCTTTGGCTCCGGCAGGACCCTCGGGGCCCCCGGTCCGGGAGCTGAAGTGGCCGCCGCGGGGCGAGAGGTTCTGCCGCCTCCCTCCCGGCCCTGAGTCGGTCACTGCCGCCCGAGCAGCCTTTCCGGCCGGGCCGAAAAGCCTCTCCTGCTCCCGGGAGACTTCCTGGCTGTGCCCCCCGCAATCCGGAGGGGCTTTTAAGGGGGGCAGCCCGCGGTGCCCGAGCAGGAGCCCCAAGACCCCGCCTGTGGCCTGCCCCCCCCTTCAGTGCAAGCCAGTGCGGGGGGGGGGGCAGGAGAAAGCAGCCTGCCTCCTACTTCTGCTTCCCCCCCCAGTCCCTCATGCCCTGGGGGGCGGCAGCCTGTTGCCCCCCACCGGTGGCCATTTTGTCACTTCTGTTGTATCTCTGGACTTTGGTTTGCATTGTTGTGATGCAACCCTTGGAGTCACCTGCGTTTTGTGCCCGGCATGACTCTGGCCAGGAGATCTGGGAGTGTCAGAGCCAGGAACGGCCAGGTGCCTCCCAAGCGGGAGAACATTCAGGGTTCCCAAAGTATTTGAGGGAAGGAGCTGCTGGAACCTCACCTGGCCCAGAAGGCAGCAGGGGTAGACTTGGGGCTATTCAGGGGCTGCGCTGCAGGCCCACATTTGGGGAGGGTGCCCCGTGACCGTGAAAAACAAAGTTAGGAACGGCTGCGGGCTTTTCCCCTTGTCCTGGACTTTGGATAAAAGGGTTGCTGGATCAGGTCCAGCAGACTCCTAGCGCTCTAGGCTGGAAGGGACCAGGGAGGCTGTCTCGTCCAACCCCTCCCAAGCAATGGGTCAACTAACAGGCTCCCTTGACAGGCAGGCAGGCAGGCAGGCAGGCTCCTCCATTCTATTGCTGATCACCCTGAAAGTTTGGCAGGGGGTGTCTGGGCCCCCAGGACACTGACAAAAGGCCCCCTCTGGATTTAGCCTTTGGCCTTTGCTCTGACATCTAAACTCACCTGCGTGGGAATCCTACCTCAACCAGGAAGGGAGGCCAGACTGATGCAGCCACTGAAAATCCAGGAAGGGTGGGAGATTCTGTGAAAGGGAGGGAGATGGGTGGGGGAGCAACAGGCAGGCAAAGATAGAAGAGAAACTCCAGAGGGAGGGGCTGTTGCCTCTCAGAAAGGAAGAGGAAACTAGAGAACTGCCTGCTTGGCTCCCGTTCTGGGCATGACGGTCCAGCCCTAAATTGGAGTGGAAGGAAGTGGGGCCAGGCCCACTTCAATGTGGAAGGACCTGGGGGTAGAAAGTGGGGGGGGGGGGGGGAGGAGAGGATCAGACTCTGCCAATAGGTGAAAAAGTTCAGCCTTTGTCACTCCAAAAGGCAGGGCCAGCACCAGGGGGCCCAAGGCACAAGAAATTTACTAGGTCATAAAGTGCCAGCTGACAGCCAGGGGAACAGGCTGCCGCATGACATGGCCTCCTTCCCCAGAGGTTGGAGGGCCATCCATTAGAGGGGCCCCAAGTGGAGCTTGCATTGAGCATGGGCTTAACTAGATGACCTCTAAGATTCCCTCCAACTCTATTAAGCAGCAACTCAGGAGGAAAAGCTACAATTACTGGCAGCCCGTCTTATCCCAGGCAGGAATGCAGCTCTCAGCCGCGGCCCAGACCCTGCTCCTGTGGGGGGGAGGGGGCTGTGGAGAGGAGAGAACCAAGCTAGAATAAGGAGAGAAATGACCTAGAACCAAGGCTAAAGTATCCCTGTCTTGAGAACAGTCAACCAGTGGAACAGCTTACCTTGAGGAGTTGTGGGGGCTTCATCACTGGAGGCTTTTAAAGAGATGCTGGACAGCTACTTATCTGGAGGGAGATACACTCTTCTCCTCCAGCAGGGGGTTGGACTAGATGATCTCCAAGATCCCTTCCAACTCTGTTCTTCTGTGAGAGAACCCAAGGGAAGAAGGAAAGAGCCAACCTTGCTTTGGGGGCAGGTGGCCTGCCCCGGAGCGTCCGGCTTCTTCCCCAGTGGCCGATCTGGGTGTCGACTGAGCCTCCCGGATCCATCCTTGCCTGCTTGTCCTTTGGCTCTGCCTTTGGGTGTCTGCCCATCTGCTGCTGGCTGGACGCCAAACTTCCGGGCATCGTCCACGGACTCTGGATTTCCTTGATCAGAAGATGAAAGTCTTCCCAGCTCGGGAACGGCCAGATCTCTGGTCCTGGGGACCCACCCAAATTGGACCCTGCCCTGTTCTCCTGGGACCGGGTCCATTCACCTCCTGGCTCCCGCCTGGAGGGCAGCCCCCCCGCCCTGGCTCTTGCCATGTCCTTTCTGGCTTGGCTGGGGGGCCTCTTTGCCTGTGCAGGAGGGTCTTTTTTGGTGGGCTCATGCAGAACCACAAATCCTTAAGCCTGTTTTGTGGCCCCTTTCCAAGGCTTTGGGGAAGTGAAGCTGCCTAGAATTAACAATCCACACCTTTGTTTCTGAACCCTTTTGCTGGCTTTTTGCCTTTATTTAGACTTCTTGGGGCAAATTTGTTTGCATTTGCTGCCCTTCTCAGAAAAGCGGCAATTCTAGGAAAGAGCGAACAGTCCGGATTCAAGAGCAGATGAGAAAGACCAGGCTCCTTTCCTTGACCCCTGGGTGGGGGGCCATCAGAAACGGGGGGGCCTGTGAAAAATGGCTTCCAGAAAGGGTTTGTTTTTGTGGGAGCGGGCCCTGCTTGCTGCGCTGGGTGAAGGAGCAGCTGAGCCTCCTGCCAGAAAGCCTGAAGAGGAGCTGCAGGAGCCAGCGGGAGCCAACGGTTTTACTTCTCAAACTCCTCTGGATTTGAACGGCTTCCTACTTTTTTCTTATCTTCTGCAAGCCACCTAGAGTTGCCTTTTGGGTGTGATGGGGGACATACGCATTTAATAAATAAGAGGCACGGTGCAGCCCTAAAGAGGCCTTCATTCTCCCATCCTAATCGAGTCCAGGTCTTAATGTTTCCAATTGCACCCCAATAAAAAGGTTAGCAAGTGGGGAGCGAGGCTGCGCTTCCTTCTCTTGGGACCCTCCGCCCCACATGGGTTTCCAAGGGAAATATGTTCCCCCATCCCCACCCAGGAGGCCACTTCCAAGCATCTGGGAAGGGGCGGGGGAGAGGGCTTTTCAAGCACAGTAAGAGCTAGAAGGAACCCTGGAGGTCTTCTGGTCCAGCCCCTGCTTGAGCAGGAAGCCCTGTAGCATTTCAGACAAATGGCTGCGCAGGCTCAAAAACCTTGGAGCACCCACAATTTCTGGAGAGAAGCCGTTCTGCTGATGGTTCTCGCCGTTGGGAAGTTCCTCCTCTGTTTAATCGAGGCAGCTTCTCTCCTTGGCCAGTTTCCATCCGTTGCTCCTTGTCCTGCCCTGAAATGCTTTGGAGAAGAGCTTGAGCCCCCGACCCCCCCTTTAAACTCCTGCTGTTCCTCTCAACCTACCCAGTTCCTGCAGCCATCCTTCCTCCCTCTGGGCTTCCGGCCTCCTAACGGAGCTCTTCCAAGGTGGCCAAGCCCGGAGGCAGCACCTTCCCAGGGTGGCCTGACCAAGGCCGCATGCAGCGGTACTAACCTCCCCGTGGCCTCTGCTGGGTGTTGGGCCAGATCTAAGCACGGGGCCTGCACTGCGCCTCCACTCAGGGCCAGGGCAGCCTGGGGCATTTCCACCTGCTTTCCACAAAAAAGTACTCCTCAGCGCAGAGAAAGGCCAGACTTTTAAGGAAAGCCATGAAGAAACCAAGAGCCACTCAAGGAAGCAACATTACCTGAACTGTTTGAATTTCTTCCCATTTAGGCTCCATGCCCGCCTGGCACTGCCCTCGCTTGCTCTCTGGACCCAATCGCTCCCACTCCCGCCCGTCCAGGGACTGGTTGATCAACCTCTTATCTCCACAGGCCTGTTGACTTTAAGGCTTACCTGTTTGTTAACCAGGAAATGCCAAAAGGGTCTGGATGGTTTCCTCAGCCCGAAGATTGATTTCCTGGTCAAGCCTGGCAGGAGGCAGGTGGCACCGCTGAAGCCAAACTGCCCATTTCGGCCACTTCAATTCTCTTTCACCAAATGACCCTCAAAGTCCATCCCCTGAAGGCTCCCCTTAAAAACTGCTCCCCCACCCACCCTGCCTTCCTCCCACTAAGCCCACCTTTTCCTCCGTTTACCTTCACCTAAATGACAGGCAGGGCTGCTCCACCTTTGACCACAACCGGGAACAGAATCTCCATTGCTAAGCAAGGTGCTCACTAAGTGAATTGTGCCCGATTTTCTGACCTCCAGTTGTTCTGTGAATCAGTCGTTAAGCAGATCCCCATGGACTCTGCTTGTTGGAAGAGGGCCCGGGGGGGGGCCCACAAGGGGCGGCCCTGAGAAGCTGCACCTGTCGAAAGGACCTGCCAAGTGGGCTTTGATCATGTGACTGTGGGGAAGGGTTGTATGTTCTCAACACATGCCTGCCAGGGAGGCCCAGCCACACGTGAATCACCGCAAAGGATCCGTGTACCTTAGAAAAACAAGCCTGTTTATTAAAAGACCAGGATTCGCCCCCCCCCCCCACGTGCCCTCCTCCCCTTTGGCCGCTTCCCAAGTGGGGCAGGGCCCACTGGCCACGTTTCACAAGACGGATGGAGAGCTGCAGCCAAAGCAGAGGGACGGAGGACAGCTGACCGGTGGCGGCTTCCAGGCTGGGCACATCACCCCCCAGGCCTCCAGCAGGGCTGCCCCCCCCCGCCCCAGTGTTTAAAATCCAGGCAAAAAATAATTTAAAACACACAAATATATTATTTCTGCCTCTCCGAAGGCTCGGAGGGGGAGGTTCCCAGGACCACCGACGTTCAGGAGCCAGCGAGGTAAATTCCTGGTGGGGGAGAAAGAAGGGGGGGGGTCACAGTCAAAGCCTCACCCAAAAGGTGGGGCCCCCACCCCCCTGGTGAAGGCTGCTGCAAGGAGAGGCGGCCCTGCCTGGCCAACGCCATCCGGGCGTCCTCCCACTCCCCTGGCTGGGCCCCCCCGGAAAGGGCAGAGGGGCAGGGCCTGGGGGTCCCAGCTCCTCCGAGAGAGAGGACAGAGAGGCCTGGGGGGAGGGGAGGAGGGCCAGGCTAAGCTCAGGGGCCCATCAGATGGGGGGGGGGGAGAGCAGGCCCTGCAGGGGGCAAACACAGAGGAAGCCCCCCCCAGGAGCCCATCGGCTCCGCCCTTTGTTTCATTTCCGTTTCCTTCCTGTCGGGTGACGGACACAGGTTTCTCTCAAGCCTCTCTGAACTCGGTCCCTGGAAGTCCTCGACTTACAACGGCTTCGTGGCTCTTTGAAGATATGAGGCCACTGAAAAAAGTGGCTTACTACCGTTTTTCGCACTTACGACTGCTGCAGCCTCCCTGTGGTCACGGGGTCAGAGTTCAGCCGCTCAGCCACTGCCTCCTATTCATGACGGTCGCAGGGAGGGTCATGCAATCCCCTTTTGTGACCTTCTGACAAGCAGAGGCCGTGGGGGAGGGAGGTGGGTTCACTTAACGACCGTGCTAACTTAACTGCAGGGATTCATTTAGCAACTGTGGCAAGAAAGGTCATAAAATGGGACAAAATTCACCCAACAACTGCTTCTGGTTGTAAGTCGAGGACTCCCTGCACTGACCATATATCCCCCCCCCCCCCCCCCCCCCGCCCCCCCCCCCCCCCCCGCTCTCTCTGTGCAGCACTCTCTGGGAAGAGAGACAAAGAGAGGCTGTTGTGGATACCGTAGCCCCCCAGGGGAGCCTGCTCGAGCGCCTGCTTCGGGCTCCAGGCTAGAGACACCCCATGGGGAGGGCACAATGCCAGCTGGGCAGCCTTGGCTTCTCTCGCTCTCCCTGGTGCCTAAGGAGGAGGAGGAGGAGGAGGAGGATTCGGGCATCCTGCCTGGGCCGGCCGGCGGTCACGACAGAGAAACGGGTCAAGAGGAGGAGAATGAAACCCATCAAGCCCCCCATCCCCCTTCTCAGGGGTTTTGCTGCAGCCTGAGACCCCGCGACTCCCAGAACCCCCCAGCCAGCCACGCCAGGCGCTCAAAACAAGGCTGGCTGGGGGATTCTGGGAGTCGCAGGGTCTCAGAGAGGCCGAGGTTCATTGACGGTTGGCTCCTTCTTCCTGCAAGGGGGAGAAACCCACCCAAGGGGCCTCTTCTCCTCGAGAAGCCCCCATCTCAAGGATCAGAATTCCGGCCCCCTCCCCACCCAAAACCCAACAGGGAGCCAGAAGGCCTAAAAACGGAGCTGTCGGGCCCGAGTCCCTAGGGAGGGGGCTGCACCTGGACTGGGAGGGGGCAAAGCCCTGGGAGAGGCACGGAGCCTGAGGGGGGTCCCCATGGGGGAGGAGCTGCAGGGCCGTGTGCAGAGCCCCCTGCGACTCGGGGGGGGTGCGTGTGTGTGCATGCGCACCTGGGATTACCAGCTGGAGGGAGGGAAAAGGAGAGTGATGTGCCCCAAATCAGGGTGGGCATGCTGGAGGGATCTTTGTGGGCGACCCTGGCAGGGGCAGAGAAAAGAGCTGCCACCCCAATGGCTGGATCCTGCCCAGGTTACAGAGCCTCCTGCTTGAACGGGGGGTTGGACTAGGTGACCTCTCCAAGGTCCCTTCCAATTCTGTTATTCTAAATGTCTGCGGAGATTCTCCGTCATCCAGGTCAGGGTTGCCCCAAAGGTGCTTTTATCTTTTTGAAGACGTTTCGCTTCTCATCCCAGAAGCTTCTTCGGCTCTGACCAGATGGGAGGGATTTACACTCCTGGCAGACAAAGCTGGTCCTTTGCGTCCTTTCAGAGGGTCCTTGAGGCCACTTGCAGTTTCTCTACCTGTGTCCTCAGAGTCACCTGAGTGGGGCAAGTGGGGGTGGAGCTGCCCAAAGGACCGTGTTGAAGACTGCAGGTAGGTGAGGTCGTAGCCCCCCCATTGTGGGGGGCTGTTCCATTTTGGAGCAGAGGGCCTTGTTGGCCCCCCTCCTTCGAACCTCCCTGGCCAAACGATGTGTCTCCAAGGGGCTGAGCCACACCAGCACATCCCTCTGGGCCAGAGGCCAGGGGCGCCCTAGGCCAGCCCAGAGAGCCTGGCAGGAGCCTCACCTGTGGCAAACCTCTTCTTCACCAGCGACATCCGGTAGCCGCTGCCCACCAGCTCCACGTCGGCTCCCGAGACGGTGCTGCCCTCACTGGTGAACTGGGCGGCCACTGGGGAGGGCCTGCTGGGTCCGTCCAAGGGCTCCCAGCTGGCAAGGAGGCGGCCGGACCCTGAGGGGGGGAGAGACGGGGAAGGAGGTGAAGGGGTGCATGCGGCCCCCTCCCGCCCTGCCCACGGCTGAGGAAAGACAGCCTGCCCTCCCCCCCCCGCTCACCTCCTTGGCCCTGGGTGCTGGGCACGTCCAGGAGCCGCCAGAGCAGGCGCTTCTCCTCCAGGTTCCTGCAGGGGGTGACACAGGGGGCGCTCTGGATGCAGCTGCCAGGGGCGTGACCCCCCCCCCTTATTCGACAATCCAGGTCCCTGACCGGGCTGCTGCCCCCCCCAGGCCTCAATTAGGGAGGGGGGACAGGAGACTTGTCCCCCCCCCCAGCCCTGACCCCAGCCCCCGTTTTGTTTCTGTTGGAGGGCGGCTGGCTAACTGGGCACTGAAGGGCCCCAAAGAGCAGCAGGGGCTCCGGGCACAGC
Source organism: Laticauda colubrina (assembly GCA_015471245.1). Taxonomy (NCBI): domain Eukaryota; kingdom Metazoa; phylum Chordata; class Lepidosauria; order Squamata; family Elapidae; genus Laticauda; species Laticauda colubrina. The sequence goes on from BLBF01000127.1 coordinate 376,789, forward strand.
AGGAAAACGAAAGAAGGAAGCAGAATTGGGGTTTTCCTGCCGCGGAGAGGGAGCCGGGCAAGGGCGTGCCAGCCTGCCTCCTCCTCCTGGGTTGCCAGTGACAGCGGCTCTCTGGCAGGGGTCCTGGGCTGGGGACGAAGCCCTTGGGGCCTCTGGAAGCCCTTCCTGCCGCGCCCCCCACTCACTCACCAGCAGGCCTTGGGCTGGGGCTGGACGTTGGCCACAGGCTCCTCGATGGGCAGCAGCACCTGCACGTTGGTGAGGGCCACGGCCGAGGCCAGGGCGGAGGCATTGTAGCGGTAGTCCACGCTCACCCGGGTGGCCTCTGGGCCGCACTCCCAGCTGACCGACAGCTGCAGGGGGGCCCACTGTGGCCCCTGCCGGGAGTACTGCGGGCGGCAAGGGGGGGTTCAGGAAAGACGGGTGTGTGCACGTGCTTGTGCATCACACCCCTGCCCCCTCCCACCTGGGGCTGCCCCCCCAAAGCCAACTCCAGGAGGGCATGGACTACAACCCCCCCCCCCAAAGTGCCAAGCAAGCAGGGAGAACAGCTGGGAACTCCTGGAACTGTGGGCCAAAAGGACAGGAGCCCCCTGTGGGAGCCCCAGGTATCTCCGGGGAGGGGAGAGTGCCCCACGGGGGACCCCCGGCCTTAATTCAGCAGCTAGAAACCCCCCAAGAATGCCCCCCATCATCTTAACCAGGGAAGGTTCCTACAAATACACCACCCACAATCTTTCGAAGGTGGAAGCTCTGATGCGAAGCAAGGTTGGGTGTGGCTAGCCCTTGGAGGATGGGAGACCACCAGGAGATCCCAGGATGTGGGAAGACTGGGAAGTTGAGAAACACCCCAAATGGCAAAGCCCCCCACAAGGCCTCCCCCCCTTTGCCCCCACCACATGGAGTTCAGTTTGGGGAGTGGTCTCCCACACCCCTCAACTGGGGTCCAACCGTCTTGCTCTGGCCTCCCTCCACAGTCAGCCTGGGGAGGTCAGTGGGCAGAGAGCCCCCCCAGCGCAGCTTCACCTGGTATCTGAGTAGCGTCACGTTGTAATACGGGGCGGCCCCCGACTGCTCGGCCTGCTTCTGGAGGTGCCCGGTCAGGGCGGCCATGTTGAGCCAGAAGTCCCTCCGGCTGGGGTCGCTCTGAGAGGAGTCACTGGGGGGGGGCAGGAGAGGCGGGGGGGTCAGTCTGACCAGCCAGCCTCCAGTTACAGCCCCCCCGCCTGCCAGGGGCTTTCGAGCCCTGCCTCCCCTGCCTGCCCCCGTGAGCACCTGAAGAGCAGGCTGGCGTTGGGCAGGAACTGCTCGATGGGCGCCGTGTGCAGCAGACGGAAGCTGAGGACCGGGGGGGGGCGGGGCGCTGCTGAAGACCCGGACGATGCCCGCCGGGAAGGACATGGTCAGCTCCCCGGTCACTTTGACGAGGCAGCTGCTGCGGAGAGAGGGAGGGAGGGGCCCATGGGGAGCTGTGCCCTCTTGGCTCCCCCAGCCCTGGGGAGGCAGCCTGGGGGCCCGCAAGCGAAGGGCTCAGCCCAGGCGCCCAGGGAGCCCTTGGGCGGGGGGGCTGAGAGGATAGCTGCCCACCCAGCCTGCCTGGAGAGCCCCACGGACCCCCCACCCTCGGCCCCCCAGTACCTGTCCGCCTTCTGGCCCTTGAAGTAAGCGTGGATGTACTCCGTGAAGGCCGTGGCCACGGGAAGGGCGCCCTGGGAGCCCAGCACCACGGGGGAGGGTCCACGGGAGACGCCTGGCACGCAAGGAAGGAGGGCGGGGTCCCTCAGCGGCTTTGGGCAGCCTCCCAGGCCCCCAACCCAGCAGGAAAGGTCCCACAGCCACGCTTCCCCCCCTCCCCCCGGCCGGAAAGGACCTACCCAGGGCTGGCGGCTGCTGCGGCTGCTGGCTGGGCGTGAAGAGGCCGCGCTCTGTCAGGGCCGAGGTGCTTTGGGAGGAGGTCAGAGCAGACAGTGGGGCTGGGCTGAAGGAGCGGGACTGGGGGGAGAGAGAGAGGTCAGCCCCCTGCGCCCCCTCTGCCATCCAGCCACCCAGCCCCAGGGCTTAGCGGGCGTGGGGGTGTTCCCAGCCCCACAACGGTTCTTAACAACAGAGCCCGGCAGCCAAAACGCCGCCCGCTGGCTCCAGGGGGCACCCAGAGGGAGCCCAGAGGGCCTGCAGGGCTGGCCACGGGGCTCAGCAGGCTCCGGGGGGGCTGCCCCTTCTGGCACTCACCGTCTCGCCCCCGAGGCTGCTGGCCGACATGGCCGAGGGCCGCTTGGAGAGGGTTCGCCGGACAGGAGCCGCCATGGGGGGCCAGGCGTGGGGGGCCAAGGGGGGAAAGGCAGCTGCGGGTCAAGAGAAGGGGCTGATGGGAGGGCCTGGGGACGCCTCCTACAAGCAGCGCTGCCAACACCCCCCCGGCTGCCCCAGTGGAAGGTAGTTCCCCTGGCCGATCTTGCCCGTGAAAGCTGTTCCTCCTTCCCAAATGCCGGGATTTGCACCCAGAACACAGAGGGCCCAAGAGGCTCTCTCGTGGCCTCCAGGCAGGGCAGAGGCAGGGGGGGCAAAGCTGGTGGAGGGGCCTTTGGCTGGGGGGGCAAACGGAACTCCCCCCCTTCGGTCTCCCTCTTACTGCAACCCACCCCTCTTCCAGCCCCCGGGAGCCCCTCGGCCCCTACTCACCGTGCTCAGAGGAGGCATCGGAGGCAGAGAGGCCCCTGCTGTCCAGGTCGCGGCCCCGGGGGGCCCAGGGAGAGGGGCTGGTGGAGTCCCCGCTGCTCAGGGGGGCCGGAGAGGAGGAGGAAGAGGAGGCCGAGTTGGAAGAGAGGCAGCTGTCGCGCTCCCCAGTACGAGGGGCCCCATCCAAGGCTGCCGGGCTCCGAGGTCGGGAGGCCCAGAGCCGCCGGCCCCCCAGCCCGGCCTCTGAGGAGAAGAGGTCAGGGGAGCAGGTGGAGAAGGCCCGGGCCCCTGCAGGGGGCCAGGAGGCTCCGGACATGGCCCAGTCTGGCTCTGCCCCCAAGCGGGCGTCCTGGGGGGCGGAGGGCTGGGGCAGCCAGGGGTTGGGCCTCTCCTCGCGCAGGAGCGTCCCACGGCCACCCCGGAACACCAGGGGCCCCCTCGGGGTCCTCTGGCCTGGGGGGCTCAGGGGCGTGGCCGGCCGGGAGCTCCACAGGCGGGGGTCCGGGGAGGGCCCCGTGGCCAGGTGCGGGGGGGAGTCCAGGCCAGAGTCTTCCACGTTCTCGGGGGAGGAGGAGGAGAAGGGAGAGGGGCTGGAGGCCAGCAGGTAGGCTCGGGGGGCTGCGGGCAGAGAGAGAGAGAGAGAGAGAGAGCAGAGGGTTAACACGGAGTTGGGGGCTGCAGGGTCCCCCAGCAGCTGAAACAGCAGCGATGTTGGGGCTGATGGGGGCACCAAGAACAAGAGGGCCAAAGTGGAGCAGCCACCCCAGGACCCGAGGCCCAACCCTGAAGGGGGGTGGCCCTAGGTTGGCCCTCCCCGTCCAACCCAATGACCGGCCCCCCTGGCAGCCCTGCAGCTCCCCCGCCAGGGCGCCCCTGCAGCGGGCAGCCTGCAGTGAGGACCAGTGGGGAGAAAGTGCCCCCTCAACCACTTCGCCCCCCTTCTGCCTCCCCCCTAGGGCTGTTCCCCTGCCCAGTGCCAGGGCAGACCTCCCCCCCCCTCCCCGCATGGCAGTCTGGGCACCAGGATGCCCAAGTCTCTGCGGTGCCCGGATTCAGGAGGGGCTGCTGCTTGGCCGACTCTCTCTGGCCCCCGGCTGCTGTGAAAAGGGGTGGGGGGCTGTGAGGTCCGTGGGGCAGGAAGCGGAGACTGCACCAGGGAGGAACCGCTGGCAGAAGAAACACCAAGGCCCGGCTGACCCCTTTCCCCAAAGAGCCTCACATTCTCCAGCCTCGGGAGCGGGACTCGCTCCCAGGCCCTTCGGCAGCCTCAGCCTTTCCCAGGCCGCAGCAGAGTTGGTGCCTTGCCCCGCCCACCTGGCCTCCCCCGAAAGAAAGGGGGCAGCGAGGGGTGGGCAGCGCCCCGGATAAGCAGGGGGCTCCAGGTCAGCGGCCTTGACCAGCCACTCTGGCTGTGGGGCAGGTTCCTCCCACAGTTCAAGGGCAGAGATGTCAGCTGGCACCACGCCCAGCCAGTGCCTAATACCCGGGGGGGGGGCAGTGGGGAAGGAGGACAGGATGCCGTTCCCTGGGCGAAGGCCTGGGCACCCCCCACTTCTGGCCTGGGTCACCTCGCTGCTTTCCTGAGCCCAAGGGCCCCTTGTTGGGGAAGGGCCGTGCTACCATAAGGCACTGCCTGCCGTTGGCTCCCAGGCTGCAGTGGGCCCTCCAGGACCCGGAAGACAGGCGGGCACAGCTCCCCTCGGCTGGCAGAGCCCCCCCACCCCCGCCTGCTTTCATGGCCAAGAACCTCCATGGAGCACAACAGTTTCCTCTTCCTGGCACTCCCTGCCCCTCCCTGCTCTCAAGGCCTCTTCCACCTGCTTCCCAGGGCCCAGAAGAGACAAGCAAGGCACACCTGGGGAACAACCACCCCCCCCCCCCCGCCTGCCGAAAGGGAACCTTTCCTGCTGTCGCAAAGACCTTCCCAAAATGCGTCATCGCAGCCCAAAACGGGTTGGTCCTGTTATGTCCCCCCTCTGCCCCCCCAGGCGAGAAGGAAGCGGATGCCCTGCTTCCCCAAGACAGAAAGAGGCCTCGGGCAGATCCAGCAGCGGAGGAGACTTCCCGGGGAAGGGAGGAGCTGCCCTGTCCTGGGAGGACCCCACAGGGGCTGGGGTGGGGGGGCCGTGTCGTCCCCTCCCCTCATTGGTCAGGAGGGGCCGTCCAGCCAGGAGGGGAGGCAACTTTTGCACCTGGGCAGGAGAAGCCGAAGGGGGGAGCCTGCGCTGCTCCCGTCACAGACCCAGCGCTGGGAAAAGGGCCCAGAGGAGCAAGGAGGGGCAGACACATGCTGGCAGTGAGCCAATATCTCTGGGGCTGCCCCAAGGAAGGGGGGGGGCTCCTCCACCAAAAGGCTGAACCCCGGAGGGCGACTCATCCAGGGGAGAAGCAACCTGGAATCAAGGGGAAACTCCCTAACAATGAAGGCCCTGAACCAGTGGGACTGCTTGCCACTAGGCGTTGTGGGCCCCCCGACCCTGGAGGTCTTTACGAAGGGACTGGACAGCCCCCTGTCTGGAAGGGCATGGGGTCTGCTCTTGGAGCAGGAGGCTGGACTAGAAGACCCCTGAGGTCCTTCCAGCTCTGTTCTGTGATTCCGCCCCTGGGCGGAAGAGACGGCGAGGAAGCCGGGCTGGGGGGAAGGCAAGCAGGGCAGGGCAACCGGAGGAAGGAGCCCCTGCAACCTGCCCTGGGCTCTCGTAGCTGGAAAGGCCCCGGGTCTGCCAGAAGGGAGGCCCCAGAGCGGAGAGCGGAACAGGCAGCTCGGGGGGGGGGGGGGATTCAGAGGGAAGGGACCCAAAGGGAGCAGAGTTCCCGCCTCTTGGGGGTCACCCCGGATGGACGAACGGAAGCGGAAGACGCCTCCCGCCCTGCAAAGACCGGAACTGGGGGAGCCGTGGGGTTCCCCCCCACCATCCGTGCAGGTGAGGGCGGGACCTGAAGGAGAGGGAGGGGGCCTCTGGACAAGGGGGGGTGGGCAACGAGGCCCTCAGAATGCCAGGGATGGCCAAGGAGGCCAAAGGATCCCCCTGGAGGCACCCAGGACCTTCCTCCTCCTCCTCCTGCAGACGCCTCGGGCGAAGGAGGCCGGTCGCTTCTCTGGCCTCTGCCAGGTCACTCGGAGGGGCCGCTCATGTCCTTCCCTCTGATGCCCCCCCTGCAATTTCTCTTCCCTCTCCCATTTCTTGCCTCTTTGCAACCAAAGTGCTGAAGACGGGCCTGAGTGAGCACAGCAGCCCCACCTGTATTCGGGGGTTGCCTTAAGCCCCTGCTGGGCTGGGATGCCCCCCCTCGGGCTTCAGGAAAGCTGCAGCTGCTTGGCCCGCCCCCTTCCCCTCGGGGGGGGGGGGCTCACCTGGGAAGGTTTCGTTCTCAAAGGCCGACTCCAGCGGGGGCCCAAACAAGGCGCTGGCCGGAAGGGTCTCTGGCTTCCCTTTGTTCTCACCGCTGGGGAGAGAGGAGGCGGGGATGGGAGGGAGGGCCAGGAAAGGCGCCCACTGTTCCCAAAAGCCTTAGCAGCCCCAGCCCCTCCCCAGGGGTTTCAGGCATATTCTCCCCAGCTTCCCCTGGAGAAGCCCACCTCAAGGCCCGAGTGGAGACCCTTGCCCCATTTTGCTTCTTTAGCACTGAACCCCCCCACCCCCCCCCCCCCCCCGAAAGTCAGGTTAACTCCAAAGGTTTCTTCCTGCTTGGGTAAGATCTCTCCTGCACCCCCCCTCCGAGAACCCTCTAATCCCCAGAGCAAACAAGGAAGCTGGCACAGAGCCAGCCCACCTGCAGCCTCCCTCCCGTGCGCCAGCGCAGCAGCAGTTACCTGAGACATGGGCCTACCTGCTCATCCGGGACACCAGGTTGGGGGTCCCAGAGCTTCCTGGTTTACCACCTGCGAGGGAGGGGCAGAAGCACAAAGTTCAGAGGGGCCCCACCCCACGGATTCCCCCCCCCCACACTCTTGAGGCCTCACCTCTCTCCCCTGCGCCCAGGGCCGGCCCAGAACTGGTGGGCACCGCAGCAGCCGAAGGGAGGGCTCTCAGGTGCCCTGCAAGGAGAGAGGGGCAACTGGAGGGGCAACCCGAGTCTGGGCTGCAGGTCCAGAGAGGGGTCAGCCCCTCCCCAGACCACAGAAGCAGCCCCCCCCAGGGAGGCAGGAGACTGGCCCAGAGTGGGAGCGGGCGGGCATCATCTAGCATGAATGTCAGCCCCCCCAAAGTCCCAAGGCTTGCAGCTGCTCACTTGGGAAGCCCCCCAAGAACCCCCTTCACACTGACATTGGGCTCACACTGCCCCTCCGTCTGTCCTGCCAGGCTGGCCGACCGGCTCCCCAGAGCAGCCCAACTGCCCCCCCACTGCAGGGGCCCAGAGGGGGAGGGGCACTCACGGGAGGAGTGTCTCTTCATGGTGCCCTGCAGGAGAGAAGGGGAGGGGTCAGGGGCACAGGGGGCTCCTCCCCCAGATAGGCAGTGAGAGGGCAGCCCCGCTCCCCCATATCCCTGGCTGACCCCCCCACGCCCCACTCACCCCCATGCCGGGCGGAAGGATGAGGCTGCCCACAGAGGCCTTCAGCTGCTCCGTGGCAACCGAGGTGGCAGCGCTGCCCACCCGCTCGGGGGGCTGGACAGGCTTGATCCGGATGTAGAACTTTGGGGGCTCCTCATCGTCGTAGTCTGAGTCACTGGACGAGCAGAAGCGGCTGCTGTGTTCGCGTGGAGCCTAGTCAAGGAAAGGTCCGGGGGGGGGGGTTTTTGGGAAAAGCCCCCCCCGAGCGAGGGAGGAAATGGGGACCCTCTGCACTTTCTCCCCTCCCAATCAGCCAAGCCCCACACTCGGACCCCCAGCCCCCCGTTCCCCAGATATACTCCTGCCCCCCCAACACCCCCCCAAGGATATCATTCTGGTTTGTTTCTGGCCGGAGCGTGAAGCCTTCCTCGTCAACCTCAGGGGGCTGCAGAGAGACAACATGGCTGGGGGGGGAAGCAACACAGACCAACCCCAAATGCCATGGGGGGGCAGCCCGATACAAGCCCTTGCAAAGAGGGGTCTGGGCAGTTCTAGGGCCCCCGCCCGAGCAAAGCCCACCACTCAGCTGCACCGCCTTGGAGGGCGCCTCCTCACCCCCGCATCCGCCTCTGGAGACTCCCTGGGGAGAGAGGGGGAGAAGGGGTGAGTGGGGCGGGGGAGGGCTGGACAGCCAGGACTGATGGCCGGGAGGGGGGGAGCCATACTCACGCCGAGTCCCGCCCACGCTCCTTGCGCCCAAGTCCGGGAATGCGGAAGGCTTTGCTACGGCTGCGTTTGGGCCCTGGGGGAGGCAAGGGGGGTCCTTTCAGGGGCAAGAGCACAAGGGGGAGACCCTTGGCTGGGTGAGGGGGGCTGTCGGGCCAGAACTGCTTGGTTGGGGGGCATCTGCTTCGTGAGGTGGAGGGAGGGGCCCCGGGTAGCCCAAGGATCCAGGGCTGAGATTCAGTGGGAGGGGGACTGTTAGGGATAACATTGTTCACCCTAACTGGTTTAGGTGAAATAATAACTATGAATCATAGTTAGTGTATGTTAGAGCGTATGCAGCCTTAACTGTGAAATAGCAATTAAAGGAGTGGCTATGAAAACAATATAAAAGTAGCAAGACTACGGCTTGCTCTCTCTCTCTCTCTGGCTTTGATGATCCCTGATTACTGCTTGGAATCAAGACTGCATTGCTCGAACGGGAGAGACAACAAAGGACTGATTTTGTAAGTGAACTGACATAGGATATTCTACATGGACTTTGCTAACT